>JBBPDJ010018918.1:0-23967 GCA_037974625.1 Cucumis cinereus | reverse complement strand
TACCTTTTTGGAGTAACATAAGATCTTTGGGCATACATACTCATTTGAATGAATGTGTTATTGGTAACGTGGTGGTGGTACCCTCCCCCCCCCCCCCCCCTCCCTATGTTTCTAGGAAAGCTGGTCTTCCACCCCTGTTTAGCATAATGATCATTTTTTATATTTTTTATAAATGATGTTGTACTGTGAGACATTCTTAATGAACATGTTATTGGCAAAATAATCGCCCCTTCCCCTCCATCCATATGTATGAATTCAAAGTGATAGTAGTTGTTGAAACTAATTATTGTACATGGCCAGTTGGATTGGTACATGTATGATTTGACCTAGAAAAGTACATTGTGTGTGATTTGACCTAGGGTTGGTACATGTATGACCTCCAAATACATAGTTGCATGAACATTTGCTTTGTTGAAAACTCATTTTTACCATTTTTTTGGACTTCATACCAACGTGTTAATTTACAAGGCATTTGGTTGATATTAGTAAGTTTTGGTAGTTGATTTGTAAACTTTTTTTATGCCATCTAAGTTTGTAATTAATATGAATTCTTATCGATATTTCAGGTTTTGAACGCAATTCTGGAGCATAGAAGCAGGACACGATAAATATGTCATTTATTTGTCAAGTTGTATTTTGTTAACTTTAAGTTCCCATTTATTTCACTGTATACGGTAGAGTAATTATATAATAAAGACAAATATTTACTTTGAAATGTAAATTAACGTTTCATTATGAATATATCGAATATTTTTCAATGTTATGATGACTTTGCTCGTACTATTTCCTTAATAATGACAATTACAATTAATTGTAGTCAATTGTTATTTCATGACAGTAAACAGAAAAAGTAAAATATAGTCAATACATGACACTGAAAATCGTGTTCTTATAGTAAATCGAATGACACAAAAAATGTGTTGTCCTAAACCAATTTGTAACACAAAAAAAAATGTTATCATTGCACATATATTGACACAAATTTAAAGTCACTGAAAGTAAAACCGTGACGCAAAAAAAGTGTCGCGAATATCACATAATTGACAGGAAATACCCAATTTGAACCTCAATGATGACACTTTTTTTTTCTATCAACGACCACTTAATAATGACACGTTTAAATGACATGAAGGAGTAAATAACGACACAAAAATAAGTGTCATCAACGGACAAACAACAACGTTTTTTCTCCGATGTCGTTAAAGGTCCTATGTCGACAGTGGATACAAGGACACAAAATATGTCACGAAATCCATTTGTGACGCATTTTTTGCGTCGTTAAATGACAGTTTTCTTGTAGTGGATATAGCCATGAAAAACAAGATGGATTCTCTTATGACGAATCATACATGGCAACTGACTGAGTTACCTAAAAGTAAGAAACCTTTGCAAAATAAATGGATCTCCAGACTAAAGCAAGAACCCGATGGCAACAAAAGATATAAAACAAGACTTGTACTCAAAGGCTTTCAATAGAAGGAAGGTATTGACTTTAATGATATATTTTCTCCTATAGTTAAACTAACTACCATTAGAACTGTATTGTCGATATTGGTAAAAGAGGATTTGTTCTTGGAGCAAATGGATGTAAAGACAACATTTCTTCATGGTGATTTGGAAGAAGCAATTTACATGGTACAACCATAGGGATTCACAGTTCACGGGCAGGAGAAAATGGTTTGCAAACTTCATAGAAGCCTGTATGATCTCAAACAAGCTCCCAGACAGTGGTACAACAAGTTTAACAGTTTTATGAGCAGCAATAGATTTTAGAGATGTCAAGCATATCATTGTCACTACATAAAATCTCAAGGTAACTCTTACATTGCTTTACTGCTATATGTTGATGACATGTTAATAGCAGTTCATACAAACAAGAAATTCTGAAGATAAAAGCAGAGTTATCTAAAGAATTTGATATGAAAGATTTAAGAGTTGCTAAAGAAATCTTGTGGATGAAGATCGTGAAGAAAGATGGTTCATTAACACTGTCACAAGAAGATTATGTGCAAAACATGTAAGTACTCCCTTAGCTTGTCAGTTTAAATTATCTAAGAAGCACTCTCCCACTACTTAGCAGAAAAGAGAACATATGGCAAGGGTGCCATATGCTTCAGTTATAGGCAGTTTGATTTATGACATGGTTTGCACAAGACCAGACATTGCACATGCAGTGAGAGTTGTTAGCAGATACATGTGTAATCAAGGGAAGTAGCACTAATAAACTGTAAAGTGGATTTTCATATATCTGAGAGGGACAGTTGATTATGCTCTGTACTTTAAAAGGTCAGATTTTAAAATGCAGGGATATGTTGATTGAGATATGGCAGGTGATAGGAACGCAGGAAAGTACTACCGAGTATGTTTTTACTTTGGGTAATTGATAAGAAACCTTTGGGCATGGATCTAAGAACCATGTTAAATAACAAGACCCAAAGAACTCAACCTCAACAGCCTCAAAGCCAAAATGGAATCAATCCCTAAGAATGGCTAGATGACAGATTTCTTAGATGATCTAATGAACCAAGGATTGGACAAAGTTAGAAACTCCCATCAATCCTCGATCTTCAAAGCACTCCACAAATAAGGTAGATGAATTCTCACTTGAATGCTCCAAATATTCATGCATTCTATCACAAGAACACCCAAGAACAAAATTCTACATTTTAGAATTTTCTAATATCATTCATCCAAATTCTTACCTTTCTCAAATAATCAAAATACATAGGTATTTATACTAATTGAAGAGACACCATGAAAGAACACACCATTTCACCTAATTGACTAGATTCAACAAAGACTCTTCAATTACATACATGAACCAACATAAATGTAAATAGATTCAAATAAATTAATACATAATTTTTTAAATATGTGGATAAATTTGAACTTTCAGATTCATTATGACTTTTGGATGCCCCAAATGACTCTTGGAGCTTCAAAAGATGCAACTTGTCATCATTAGCTGGAATTTTACTATGAGTTTCATAATGATTGCCTCATGATTGGGTTGACTTTGAGTGTTCTCCAATAAAATTTCACTATGAATTTCATTTGAGCTGAGTTGAGCTTGTGCAACCTCATTTTTCTCTTTGTAGGTCAACTCCTTATCAGTAATACTACTAATAGTTGAATTTTTCGACTGCAGAAAATAGTTGATCTTTCTACTACAGAAGCTGAGTATGTTGCTATTACTGAGCAAGTACGAAGTTGATATGGCTTCAATCATTTTTAGAAGAATTTGGCTTGTAATTGGAAAAGAGAAATTGCATTGTGACAGTCAAAGTGTTATTCATTTAGCAAAGGATCCAGTGTTTCATTCGAGAATGAAACACATACAGGTGAAGTATCATTTCATTCATTCAGCTTTGGAAGATGGAGTTTTGGTACTTGAAAATATTCTAGGAAGTCAGAATCCAACAGATATGTTTACCAGAGCAGTTCATGTTGACAAACTGAAGTTGTGTGCAACTTCAGTTGGACTTCTCCATGAGTAGAGAGAAGAATTGCTACTGTTGCAGTGGAGACATGTCGTTTGTTTGGTCTCTAAATAGGAGATTGATAAGAAAATTGAAGCTCAAATACATTTAGGCCCATAAGCATGCTTAACCAATAAGCATGAATCTTATGGATCATGAAGGAGGTGTGTAATCATGAAATGGGTGGTGGAGAACATTATATATACACACAAAATTGAAGAGAAGAATATGGAAAAAAAAGAAAAAAAAAAAGGCAGTGAGCTTCATTTTGAGAAAAGAAAAAATTTGTGAGATTGTTCTTCTGTAATTTTATTTCCATTTGTTTCGAGAGTTTTGTAAGCTTTGTAAGAGTGATTCATGAACAATTTTCTTGAGAGAAAATTTGAGACAAATCATTCTTCAGCGTTGAAAACTCTTGTACTATTCTTCCTGACTATTTTAGTGGAACTTGCATTGATAGCAGAGAACTGGACGTAGCCCACACTGGGTGAACAAGTATAAATCGAGTGTCATCTCTCTTCCTTTAAACTTGGTTTATTATCGTTCTTGTTTGCTAGAAAGCTTAGGTTGGTTTGTCTATTCTTTTAAGCTAGCCAGTTACAAATTGTTTATTCTGCATAATTTGAAACTCAAACTTGATATGCAATTGTTGGATAATATATGTTGTCTTAGTTGAATTGATTAATTTAGATTTATATACTATTATTCCCATCAAAGTGAGACGTTTTGGCTAATGACTATATATGTTGTATTTTTTTTTTTTAAAGTTTAGTTGATAGAGATAGCTGATTTTTTAGGTGGCCACATGTGATATAGTGATAGCTAAACATTTTGGGTTAGGTTGCAGATATATTTATCGATTTCAGGGATAAAATATTTTTTTTTATTTTTTTTTGGTTAGGTTGTTGATATGTTTTTTGGGCTAGGCACTTATTTTGCTTATATATATTTGATATGTAGGTATATGTTCATATATGGTAGATTTTTTAAGATATATATGCTGGTAAGAGTTAGCTATATGCATATACTGTAGATACAGGACATAGACTTTGTTATGATCATTCTTTATGTTGTAAGTGTATATATAATGACCAATGCAAGTATGTATGTTTAAGGATATATATAAAATGAGGTGAAAAAAGTGAAACCTAATTTGTGACTAAACACAATTTCATCAAAGAAGATAGCTTGCGACTAATACTACATTAGTCACAAACCCTTATAGTGCCAAACCTCCCACCCAATTAATTGGGCTTGCAACTAAAGCCCAATTCGTCACAAGAATTTGTAACGTAATCATTGATCGTCACAACGTCTTTGCAACGATGTCAAGTAAATGTAATAACATTATAATGTATCATAGAATTGTCACATTGTTAGAGATGAAATGTGCACATCGTCACTAACCATGACAATATTAAAATAGTCACTCATATTTCGTCACTAAAGCCCATATTTCTTGTAGTGAAATGAGGTAAAATATTAATTTGGGATTTGGTTGCCTAAAACTTGTTCTTTCTTTTGGAGATAGGACAAGTTTGGCAAAATTTCAAAATTAATAAAAAGAAATAGCATTTCGAGTAAAGTTTGTGGGTTTTAACCATCCAATTTCTCCTTAAAAAAACCCTAGCCTCCATAACTAAAAAGCCACTTCTTCTTCTCATTCTCTCCCAACAAACCCTAGCAACTCACTAACCTTCACTTCCCCTCTTCCTCATCTAAAGCCCTAAAAAGAGCTAGCCTCCATAGCCAACACAAACCCCTTCTTCTTTCTTTCTCCTCCAAGAAACCTAAACCACCATCCACACAAATCTTTGAGACGTACACACAAAGAGTGAAAAATAAAACCTACCAAAATCTGAAATTCTAATAACACAATTGTTGGATTTTATGTCCTAAAACTTACAGATAGTAAATGTAATCTAATTGACCATTATTAGTAAAAAGTTATTATTCCAGTTTCTATAAAAAGTTATTGATTATTAGTTTTCTCTAATTAGCCCAAATCCAATAAACTAACATCCTAAGCTACTTTATGAGTCTTGAACTATATGTGGAGACATACATGGATCAATGTTCGAGATACAGCTTAAAGAGTCTATAGTATAGAAAAAATGTTGGATACCTTATCCTGGTAACATTATGGATACAACTCACTTTGTATTTGATACAAACACAATGATTCAACGTGCTCGTGTAAGTGACACGCGAGTGGGGGTATCCTATGCAATGAGTTTGCATAAGACTGGAGCACGAAATAGTAACCACTATATGTAACTCCGTTAACTAGTTAGATTTCTATTTCAATAGGATGACCTAGACAACTTAGTCTTAATCCTGAGTGCATTATGAACTCCTGTTCACGAGGGATTGTCCTTTGATTTGTACGAGTGAGAGCGACTAGATTGCCAACTCAATAAGCCTACCATTTTGGAGACAAGACCGAGCGAGAAGCTGAAAACATAATCACACAAGATGGAATTCACTCCTTTTCGACTTTATGGTAAGTAGATGAGTGTTCTTTTAAATGGTGTCTTCGTAACTTGAACAAAAGGTCTTACCCTCTCTATGCCACGAGAGGGATTTCTGTTTATTGGTTGGACCATAAACAAGTTGTTCATTAGAGGAGCACTGATATTTAAGAACTAAGAAGTAACCCAAGAGTAAAATGGTAATTTGATCCAACTGGTGTTACGAACACTTGTGAAGGACTACTTGTTGTTATTGGTCTACATCCGTGGACACATAAATATATCTACAATGAGTAGAGTTTAGCTGTGAGTCTTTGGTGGAGTGTACACACAGTTAACGAATATTGAGTAACGTGGTTGATGAGTTTAGCCAATTAATTTCATATCGTTGTAGCTTCTGATCTGTAGGTCCATTAGATCCTCTTCCTTGCTCCTAAAAGGTAACAAGATTAGTCTATCTTAGATATAATTTGAAATGTTCAAATTGACTTAGGGAATTAATATAATGTATGGTGATACATTATAATATAAAGTTTATATTTTAATTAAACTTTATAATATAATTTTATTTTGGATGCGATTCAAAATTAGGTTATGAGAGAATAAAATATTTGAATAAGTTCAATTAAATTCACATTAAAACTATAGATTAAATTTAATGTGTATATGACATACATTAAAACTATAAGTTATGAGAGAATGTAAAATGTGAATGTGATTCATATTTGGATTAAATTAAGAATAAGATATTTAGTTGTTAATTAATTGGAGAACTAATTAATAGTTTAGTTTAATTATATTTAACTAAATTTGATTAAATTAATTAAATCAAAACTAAAGGTTATGAGGGAGATATCCATTTAAATATGATTTAATGAAATATTAATTAAATATGATTTAAATAATTATAAATTAATTAGTTAATTAAATTAATATTAATTTGATTTTGATTTGATTGAAATTAAATAACTGTGAAAAACGTGAGATTCACCTACGTAATCCCACAATAAATAGTTTTTTATGTTTGAAAAGGATGGAGAGGTTTACATACGAAGAATATTGTTCCTCTCTTTCTCTCTACATTTTTTACTAAAAAATTCCCAAATTTCAAGAGGTTCCCACAAATCAAAACCTCATCTACGTCTGGATAGAAAATGTTCCAAGTGGTGGTGACTACAATATTGGTGATTAGTAGATTCAAAGACATCTACGAAAGTAATTTCATCTTCTTTTTAATCTTATTTTATTTCAAAGCATGTTTAACCATTAATTATTTACAATAAAAAAAATTTTCTATATTTTTGCCAATGTATTGATATTTTTAATTTTCTACATTAAATTTGATTAATAGTTTTGTATTTATTTTTTGCTGTGTAAGCGCTCTCATCCCTTCAACAATGATCCTAACTTATTTGGAAGTTGCATTTGATAGGAACTTTGTCCCAAGGATCCGCGCCTCACACACTAGCTATGTGTTTGAGATTGCATCCTTCAACCTTCTTCTCTCTTAAAGACCCTACAAAATGGAGAAAGAAAATGTATTAGGGAAAAAAAAATAGTTTGTTCTTACTTAGTAAATTAATAGTTTGTTCAACCTCTCTTTCTCCTTATTTCTTTTTTGTATTTATTTATATGTTTAATTTAGATTTTTTTTTACTGTTAGTTAACTTTTAAAAAAAGATTTAAAGTCGTTCTGATTTATTTATTTTTTTTTTACTTTACTTTTTTAGAAGAGTTTAGCACTTAATTATTTTAAATATGGTATTTAATCATTATAATTTTCAATCACTTTCACTATGCTATTATTTTAGTATGTTTATGCTATGTTATAATATTCTTAACCCTTATCTGTACTTGGTAAATTATTCGAGGATGAATATTTGGAAGTTCGACTAGAATCTTAGGATAGCAAGGTTGATTCTTTGGAGTATGAGACCGACCTTCAATATGTTTTATTAAAATTTTAACATCCTTTAAATATTATTGTTTGTTCATTTATTTTTTTAAAATGTATTATTAAATTGTATATTTTGTCCACGTAAATTTACGTATTAAATTAATGTCAACTTTTTGTTAACATTTCTCTATTGGTTTCAACGCTGGTTTATTTTGACATCTTTTAAATTTACTCATTTTGAGTTTTTTTTTTTAAATAAGTTTTAATTATCTTTGTTGAAAACAAATTATTTTCAAATGAAATTTTATTTTCTTTTAAAATTAACCCTTTTATAGGACATCGGCCACTTCAGCACGTCTGGGGCACATGACGATAGGAAGAATTCGAACCTCTAATTTTGTTGTTCAATATACTTATTTTTTAGGTTAGTTGTGCTATATTTATTTACATTTATTTATTTACGGGTTGTTTCAAGAATAATAAAAAAAAACTATTTACACTTAGTGACAAAAAACTACGAAAGAACAGAAACCCACTACATTTGATTTGAAGTGTAAATATTTTGTCAACTTTGCTATTTTTGACAATTTTTCTATTTATATTATTTTATAAGTTTTCAATGAAGAATTAGATTTATTCACATCAATATGAGCATAACTCAACTGAATTGAACTTGTACTATCAATCTCGAGATCTGAGGGGTTTGATTCTCCCACCCAACAAATATGGTAAAAAAAAAAAGTTCACCAAGTAATTAATATAGGTGAATTATTATTATTATTATTATTATTATACCATAGGGTAAGAGATTCAAACCACATATGATATACCTCTTGGTCATCAATACATTTGAAAGTCAGTTGAGTTATGCTCGCTTTTAACTAATGTTAGTGAATTATCCTTGTTTATTTGAACAAGTTGTTCTGATTTAAATATAAATTTCATATTTTTCTAAATTGATTATAGGTTAATTGGTTTAGATATTGATAGTTAAATTTCTCACCTCTATATGTTTTTTTAAACAAATTGGATGGAAAAAAGAATAATTTGATTCATTACACATCACATTCAAGATTTAACCTTTTTTTCCCTTTAAAAGAATAATTTGATTGAAAGAAATAAATGCAAGAGAATATAACTTATTGATTTAAATGGAACAATATTAAGGTGATGGAAATTTGTGTAGGAATCGATCTTGTTAGATGATTTGATTAGGGATGTGAAAATATAAATTTGAAAACAAAGATTAGATTGAAATTGTAATTGTAATTGTAATTGTAATGGTATTTTATGCTCTTTAATGTATTAGATACCGAATTTAGAAATTAGATTTCAATTTAATATGTTGATCAAAACCTAATTATCTCATAAACTATAAAAATAGTTGCAAGTATTATGTTAGAATCTTAATGGATATCAATTCATTTATAAAGTTGTTTTTATGCTATAAATTCTATATCATTAGTATCTTATAATTTTAAAACGGATTAAAGTAGGAAATTTTTATTAAATGAGTTTAAGACAATAATTAATAATAAATTTATTGAGGTTGTTATTTGTTTTAAAGTAAGTGTGCATTAGATTCGAATAAATTGCAAAAGTATCAAAATATTGTTTTTAAATTTATCAATATTTGTATTATAAAATTTCACTTTTAAATATAATAAAATGAATTAAAAGATAAGTAAAATTTTAGATTCTATTAATTATAGACATTGATAGTCACTAATAGGCTCAACGTCTCTCTCAGTATATTGATTGATAAGCTATCAGTTTGTATTAGTGACAAAATCTAAAATTTTATTATATTATGTAAATATTTTTACAAATTTTATCATTTACAATAACTTTAAATAATTTAGGATTAAGAATATAATAATTTAATAAAATGTGTGTCTTACTGGTGAGTAATTTGGATTGGAGTGGAGGGCCAATCTTAGAATCAATATTAATTTTGTAGGTATAGAACGTAAATTTTGATGGGATCCCAAAATTTGATATTTGGAAAATAAAAAATTAGGATTCATATTTGAACAGTGTAATTGGAGAGAGGGTCTTAATTAGATATTTGAAATAAAATAAAATAATAAGAACAATAATAAAATCTTAATTACAAAGACCGCGTCTCCTTCTAAATGGGCCTGCTATCAGGAGTCAACATTAGTAGTCTATTTGATTAATAAATGCTTTTTTTCTTTAAATTTTTTTTTTAATAAAAAAAGTGCTAAGACGAAAATCAATAAATATCGTAATTTATATGAAATCTATAATAATAATAATAATAATAAAATCATTTTCAAGAGATAGTTTCAAAGAAGATTTCAAGAAAGTGGATCCAAAATTGTCGATTACATAGCCAATTCTAATTTTAGTTTTGTGTACTTTATTACACATTTATGGCTTTTAAACTACTCATCATCCCAAATATTGGATAACTCAAAAGTAAATTGATGTTTTATCCGACGATTTTTTGTTACGTCTAGTCTTTAATTAAAAATTAAAATTTTAAATTTTTAAAAGCGATTATACTGTTTGGCATCTTATTCATCTAAATATAAAAACCAAAATTTATGTTCTTTTTAAAAATTTACAAGACTAAAGCAAACGCTTTTAAAATTTTAAGTATCAAAATGTAACAAGATACAAAGTTTAGGGATCAAAATAGGATTTAAACCAACTCTTTTTATAGCAATTTTATACTTTCAAATATACTCTTTTAAACTTTCAAAATTTGCATTATTACTTTTAAACGTTCTAAAGAAAACAGGTTTTTTTTGTATAGATAGGTCATTTTGAGGGGTCAAAATGAAATTTGGTATAACTTTTTCAAATAAAGGTTTTTTTGTCTTCTGCTTACATCATCTTGGTGTAAAAATCCCCAAATACACTCTCTTTAATTTCTCAACCTTTATCTCCCAATTTTCCTTAAATTTCTCAACCTTTCTTAATTTCTCAACTCATATTGCCTGGAGAAGATTGACATGGAATAAAATTGCGTAAAAAAATCGAAGTAGAGAAGAAAACAACGGTAAAAAAGCGTAAAAAAAATAATATGAGATATTACGCAAGAAAAATAATAGGGAAGAAGAAAACAAAGAAGATTGCGTAAAAAAAGAACAGTCACGCTACACGCGCTACATGCTCATCACAATTTGAAATCTAAGTTCCTTCCATTCTCTTCACGCTACACGCTACACACTCATCACAGTTTGAAAGCTAAGTTCCTTTCAATTGCTTTTGTAAACTTTTGTACACTTGATCCTCGACGCATGTTACACGATTGTTCAATTTTGTGTTGAGTTCAATCAACTTCATCTCATCTGCAAACCTTCCCATTTTATTAATGAAAAATATTAATGAAAAAAAATTTCAAATTAAAAAATCACTTGCAGACTTCAACAACTATCCCACATTTGTGAACTTCAACAACCTCCCCACTTGTAGACTTCAACAAACTCTCCAAATTTGTGGACTCCAACAATCTCTCACATTTGTGTTGAGTTCTTCCTTTTTTAATTAAAGTGGATGACCAAAAAAAAAACATAACTTGTTGTCATCGAAGAGGAGAGAGGAAGATCATAGTTCTTTCCTGAATTTTTTTAATTAAATGGAAAAAGAAAACATAATTTATCTTTGTTGCCCTCGATGGGAGAGGAAGATCGTAAAAATATTGGAGAAGATCCTAAAAAAATTGGAGAAGATCGTAGAAATTGAGGTAGGGTTGAAAAAATAAAGGAAAGAAGTGAGGAGGATATTTGAGTAATTTTACAGCAGAATGATGTAAGTAGAAGGCCAAAAATCATTGGTTTTAAAAAATGAGACCCAATTTCATTTTCTCCTCTCAAAGTGACTCATTTGTACAAAAAACCCCAAAAAAATAAAATTGCAAAATATTCTTATCATTAATTTTTTATGGAACCTGTTAGTATTTTATTTTAATAACATTCAAAACTTTTTTTTGTTAGGGTCCTTAGACTATTAAGAAAAACGCCGTTCTTAGTATAATCGACGAAATTGTTAGTATTTTGTTTCAAAATTACCACTAAAATTTCAAAATCTTATCTTTTTTGGTAAAACTTCAATTTCAATAGATCTTATGTTTTTTTTTTCCTAAAAATTTCTTCTTCAACAATGACGTGCAAAAGTGGGTAAATTTATGAATTCTTATAACTACTTACTTATAAATTATTTTTACTGTATTATAAAATTTTCTGTTAGCAAAATTTATAATGATACTATAGTCATGAAGAAAGAAAATTAAATATATTAATAATATAACTTTTAAAAGTTGAATGGTTCTTTTGAAATGAGGTACAAAAGTTATATTTAATATAACTTTTGAAAGTTTAATAATATTAATTAATTAGCTATTAATATCTTAAATAAGTTTAATTAGTAAACTAAGATCACTAAAATTTAGTCGATAAAAACTCATTTTTCAATAATAAGTAATGAGAATGGATTCCTTTATTATTTTTTAGTAATCAGGCAATTTTTTTTTATTGAAACTAATTTTTATTTGATTATTTATTACAAACATATAATCATTGATTAATTATTTATTGTGATTAATTATTTATTGTGATTAATTATTTATTGTGATTAATTATTTATTGTGATTAATTTATATTATTTCATTCTTTATTAACATATCATATTTATAAACTTATCTTATTTTATATAATATACTGTTTATTAAAATATATTTTCTTATATAATATAATAGAATTTGAAATGGCTAGTGTTGAAATTAATTAATTAATTATAAAAATATTTAAATGTTATATTATAATTTGTTGATGTTAATTAAATATATTAATTGTTTAATTTTAATTATAAATTACTCAAATTTTAAAATATTTTATAATTAAAATTATTAATGATTTTTAATTAATTACATTTTATCAATATATCAAATGATATTTATTGTAAAATTAAAAGTGTACTAGAAATTTGTGTTTAATTTCATAATTTAAATACAAACACAATTTTTGTTCATAAAATTCTGCTAACATTTTTCATAATTTAAATAATTACAATCACATATTCAGAAATTTATGAAATCTGTCGTATTATATCTCATTTTAGAGTGATTTTGTAAGGAGAAGAACATGTGGAAACACTCAATTAATTGACAAATCCTGTATTAATAGTGATTGTTTTATTAAATAAAATATTTAAGAAACAAATCCATGTATTTGACTGAATTATTTGTTTATTGGCCCCATTAACAACGTTGAACAATTCTTAGTTGCACCCCCCATGATTTTAGGCCCCGTTTCCAACACAATATAATGCATGTGTTTTATTATTATTATTATTATTATTATTATTATTATTATTATTATGTTTATTGGTGGAACTAGAAGTGTGTGGAAGCTTTTATTAAATTACATCATTTCCTCAAATTCTTGTCATCCTTCTTATTATTACATATTTAGTATAACATAAATGGGGAATTTACGTTCATGACTTAAAAACACACATTATTTATTTATATATATATATATATATTATATGTGATCTGCCTTAATTAAAATCTTACCAAAATAAATGTAGTGCTAATTTCATTTAAATGGTAAGTTATGTAATGTTTTATTATTATTCCGCTTATTTTGAATATGAAATTTTGCAGGGTGAAATATAAATTGATTAAACGAATTTAAAATCTCAATATATTTAAAATATAAATGTTGTTTAAAAGTAATCAAAGATGTTAAAATGAAGTAAGACGTTAAACAAAAATTTGGAATGATGAAATGTTTAAGAAAAAATTAGTATCAACCTATAACTAATCCAATAATTAAGAAATCGAACTAAAACAACTCCTCATCCTCATCCTCATCGTCAAACAAAAGAAGGGGGAAACCAAATATATGTAAATAAAATATGAAAACAAACTAGGAATTGTCTAGAAATCTCATAAAAAAATGAAATAAAAAAAATTAATTTATGAAAGTAAGTACATCTAGTGAGGGACCATCATAATGTGTCACTGCTCTTTTCTCTTTTGTCGTACTATTAGAAGTGAAAATTAAACTGATCTTCTTTCCCTCGAAATTGAAAGTCAAATCTCTAACTCACAACTAAATAAACAAGTATAAATTATTTTTTTCAATTTATATTATTCATTTCCTACCTTTGATGAATCATATAAATTTTTATAATCATTTTCTATTTTGATTCTATTTGATTTTTGGATCATACGCAAATGTTTCTATACCTATATACATAATATTAAATACATTAGGACAAAAATAGAGATCGAGAAATTTACCCCTCAAAAGATACCTCCTAAGTCATAGAAACATCTTGCACCTTAGAAGGAGGGTTTATTACGCAGGTTTGTAATGTTAAAATGTTAAGTCTGACAGTTAGGCTAGAAGGTTTAGGTTTGGAATGTGAAAACTGTGTTTGAAGTGCAGACTTTTTAAGTTGTCTAGATTTAAGAAAACAGTGTTTTGAGCTGACTTAGGAAACCTGAGAATGAAGTGAAGATTTTTAACTTTTGAGTTTGTGAAATATATTTTTTCGTATTTAATCATTGATTAGATTTTAAATTAGTTTAAATATGCTTCATCTTAATAATTTTAAAATAGTTAAATTTAAAATGTTTGTTTTTTTAAAAAAATGGAATAGAGATTTGACTATAATTATTATTTTATTTGATTTATTGTTTATTAGTTTATGATATTTTAATTTTAGTAGGTTTTGAAATAAAATTTCATATAATTCTATCACTTTAATTAATTTAAAAAAAATCACGTTTTTCTAACCATAATTTACTAGCTTCAAATTGAAATAAATTATTATTTTAATCTTAAATTCAATTATTGAAAAATTATAATTTTTTTTATCAAACTATATTAGAGGAATAAAAGTAATCATACAGTTCTAATTTTTAATTTGAAAAATTATAAAAAATAGAAAATTTGATAAAAATATTTACATTTGATAGAAAAACAAGTGTAATGGATTTTTGTCTTTTAGTGGTTTTTTTCTATAACGTGTAAATAATTTATTTTATTTTCTATATTTGAAAAATCCTTTTAATTTTTATTTGACAACTAAATTGTTTCTAACATTTTGATTTTTAAGTTTTAAAAACGATTATAAGATTTTTGGTTAAATTGACAAACGAAAAAAATAAAAATATTATTAAATTAAAACATAAACAATGTAGTATGCAAATATATATCTACATTTTTCACTATGTTAACAATATATTTGATTTATAATTGAGATTGCAATAGATAGGTATTTATTTTCACCTAAAAAAAATATAATGAAATAAACAAAATCTCCTAAAATGAAAGAAACATTAATTTTAGGGTTTAGGGTTTAGGGTTTAGGGTTTAGGGCAAAGAAGGGGCAAGATAATTAAAAAAATCGAATAATAATAATAATAATAATAAAAGCTACAAACAGAAAAAGAGAAAAAAAAAGTAGAAGAAAGAATATGTTTGACAACTATTTAAAATTAGATTTTTTTTTTTAAGAATGAGCTTAATTAAAATTCCTTAGAAACAAAAAATGTTTTTCAAAAATTCATTTTTATTTAAACACTCTTGAAAAAATTTATTAAAATAAAAACACGAATGTGTTTGACAACTATTTTTTAAAAAATACTTTTATATATAAGTTTTGTTTGGTTTGTTATATACTAAAGGTGTTTTTATTAATATTTTCAAGGTTAGCCACTAGCAACTGGAGGTTTGCCGACGGAGTCATCGAAGTTGGTGGCTGGAAGTTCGTTGGGTGAGTCACCGAAAATGGCTTCCAGAGGTTGGCCAACAACGATCACCAGAGGTGGTATCCACTGACAAACTTTCTAAATTAAATTAAAAAAAAAAAAAAAAAGTAACCCATGAGTTTACTATGCATTTGTACCAAATAAAGGTTGAGCTTAGGATGCCAAACTCATTCAATCTCAATCTGTTAGTTTCACCTCCCATCCTTGTTGCTTCAATTTCTCTTCATATTTTTTTTTGGATGGTTTCTCTCACATTTTTAAATGGATATCTTTTTATTTTTAATTTTAAATAAGATGAGAGAGAAATATTTATAATTTTAAGAAGAAAATCAAAGAGTGGGGAAGAAAAGTAAGAAACAAAGCTTACATTGGAGTGCTCCGCATTAGTGATAGACCCAGAGGATTCATAGAAGTTGGTATTCTCCATAGAGGATCAAGTATTGGAACTCAGCTCTTGAGAATGCAATGATTTTATTTTATTTTATTTTTTATCCAAGCGATGCAATGTTAGACATTTATTGGCAAGGCAGGAAAGACGTAAACTGGTCTGTTCACACGAGATTTCGACAAAGGAAATTTAATTCGTGAAATTTGAATTTTGTATTGATTTCAATATTGTGAGTACAATCTCTAATATTTTCTCCTTTGATGCTTTCTCTCAAATTTAAATTTTAAATTTCTATACTAGTTGATCTTCCTGGTTGATCGGCATTTTGGCTTGATGATCTCATTTGATGATCGACCTTTTGGACTTGTTGATCTTCTTGGATGATCGGCCTTTGGGCTTGTTAATATTCTTGGATGATCAGCCTTTGAGATTGTTGATCTTCTTGGATGATCGGCCTTTGGGCTTGTTGATCTTCTTGGATGATTGGCCTTTGGGCTTGTTGATCTTCTTGGATGATCGGCCTTTAGGCTTGTTGATCTTCTTGGATGATCAGCCTTTGAGATTGTTGATCTTCTTGGATGATCAGCCTTTGGGCTTGTTGATCTTCTTGGATGATCGACTTTTGGGCTTGTTGATCTTCTTGGATGATCAGCCTTTGGGATTGTTGATCTTGATTTGATGATCTTCTTGGATGATCGACCTTTGGGCTTGTTGATCTTCTTGGATGATCGACCTTTGGGCTTGTTGATCTTCATGGATGATCGGCCTTTTGGCTTGTTGATCTTCTTGGATGATCGGTCTTTTGGCTTGTTGATCTCCTTGGCCATTTGGCTTGTTGATCTTCTTTGCCTTCTAGAAGTTATAGATATAAATCAATCTGAGCTTCAATCTTCCAAGTCTTCAATTTTCAGAAGTTGGTGCTCCCGAGGTTGATTAGAACTTTCATTTCTGTAGAGCTTTAGAGGTTGATAAGAACTTTTAATTCTTCTGAGTTTCAACACTTTCTTCTTCTGAAAGTCATCCTTTTCTGAAAGTCCTCTTCTTCTCTGAAGTCTTCCCCCTCTTCCCCAAATGAATGAGAATGCCTCTATTTATAGTGAATTTTCAAGGGCTTTTATGTGGGCTTAGGCCATTCTCCTGTTGGACTTGGGCTTGGGTCCATCTTGCTTATGGGGCTTGGATATGGGTTTAAGTCTATTTTGTTTATTAGACTTGGACTTAGATTCAAGCCAATGTTGTTTATTGGATTTGACCTATTTTGTTTATTAAACTTGAGACTATTTTGTTTATTGGGTTTAAACTAACTTCATTATCTTTTTTTGCTCAAGTTTCTATCATGGGCTTGAATTGAATTGGTTAGAAATTTTAATTACCCAAATCAATTTAAATTATAATTGTGATGACGTGACAGAATTTAATTGATCGAAATTTTTCATTCAACAAATGTCCCCTTTTCGAGATTTATGCACGTCTATATTGTGGGTGAATCTCGAAAAAGATCATTTGAAACCAAAGTATGATTTTGACTTCTTTAATTTGATGCATTATTTTGATCAAAATATGAGAATATAACTCATAATTTTAATTTTTTTGGCACAAATTTTTCGAGTTAATATAAGACGAATTTTAGTCTTTTACTATCTTATTTGAGGGCAAGCTTTCATTTGAACTAAAGTAGAATTTATGCTCCACTAGAATTGCAAAATAAATTTTGAGTAATATCTCAAATTCTAACATTCTTTTATAGATTTGGAATATACTCAATTTTTCATGCAAATTTGAAGTATAATTTTGACTTCATAGTTGTCTTTACTTCTTCTTTGATTTGGAGTAGAATTTTGATTTCGGCGAAATTTCTCTTAACTTCAACTTTGATTTGAGGCGAATATATAATTTGAATTTAATCCAAAAATTTGTTTGGATTTGAATTAAACTCTTTGAATTTTGAAATGTCATAATACATCTTTGTTTTGCCTTAGTTGAGATAAAGAGTTCAACAACCTTTTTTATTTTTTGAACTTGAGGAAGACGAAGCCTTCTTGAATATGTGGAAGCATCAATTAAGCTTATAACCTTTAAAGAAGCAACACGAAGTCTTTGAGCTTGAGTTTGAAGAACCTTTTTTTTTAATTTGAATTTGAAAAAGCATCGACGACGCCATCGAACTTGATTCTGAAGAACCTTTTTTTTCGTATAGTCTTGTATATGTCTTCAATTTATTATATGGTCTTCTAGGATGAACATCTTGAATTTGGAGATTTTTCCCCCAATTTGTCGTGATGCCCCCAGTAAAGATGGGCATCTTTCAAATTAAAATTTCTTTATTCAATGAGATTAACGATATCAATTTTGTAGAGCCAAACATAAGGTTATGACATCCTACTTTTGTTAAAACATTTTATGGACTGAACTTAAATTTATTTAAGTTGTCTACGTACCCTTAAAGGAAGGGATTAAGTCATAACGTAGTTCAAGTGAAGTATTTTTTTTTTCGTTTGTTTGCTTTTTTTTTTTTTTTTCTGGACTGGACTTAAAAGTTTTTTTTTAAGTTGCCTACGTACCCTTTTACGATATAGGGATCAAGTCATAACGTAGTTCAACTTTTTTTTTTTTTTTACCATTCACCTTTTAAACTCATGTGGGCTAGGAGTACTATGCAGTTTAAGCTCTTGCGGTGAGGAGCTATTTTATATTTATATTTCAGAAGCTTTTATTTTCATCATGACTTTGATCATCTCCTTCATTTGTAGGATTCGTCAATATGATGAGTTTTGGCTTCATCTTCTGGGAACCTTTTGTACTTATGACAACAGATAACTTCCTCCTCATGCGTGAAGAAACAAGACTTTGAATTTTATCGTCATTGTTTGCTTCACCTAATGGTTTTAGTTTCAAGCTTCTCATCTTTATTTCATGTTGGTTGCTTCTCACTTTGAGACGATCGAAAGCAGATGTCGAAAGTCGATCTCTATTTGGCTTGGAGATAATTAGCCTTTTGAAAGCTGAAATTCAAGCAAAACTGGACGTTGCAAATTGATTGTCTTCTATTCTCGTGGCCATACCCAATCTTTGAAAGAATGAAGTTCGAGTGGTTGAAGGATTAATACGATCAAGGACAGAAGTTCTTTGTTTGATATCGTTTGAATCGTCAACTTCCTCGACATTAATATGATACAGACTTGTATCATTTGGAAGCTTTGTCTTTAGATGACCTTTGATCTTGTATGAGAGAAAGAGATGAAAGGTAGAGAGATCACATTGGACGTGCCAAACTGTTCACACGAGATTTCGACAAAGGAAATTTAATTCGTGGAATTTGAATTTTGTATTGATTTCAATATTGTGAGTACAATCTCTAATATTTTCTCATTTGATGCTTTCTCTCAAATTTAAATTTTAAATTTCTATACTAGTTGATCGGCCTTTTGGCTTGATGATCTTATTGGATGATCGGTCTTTTGGCTTGATGATCTTCTTGGATGATCGGCCTTTGGGCTTGTTAATATTCTTGGATGATCGGCCTTTGAGCTTGTTAATATTCTTGGATGATCAGCCTTTGGACTTGTTGATCTTCTTGGATGATCGACCTTTTGGCTTGTTGATCTTTTTGGATGATCGGCCTTTTGGCTTGTTGATCTTCTCGGTCTTTTGGCTTGTTGATCTTCTCGGCCTTTTGGCTTGTTGATCTTCTCGGCCTTTTGGCTTGTTGATCTTCTCGGCCTTTTGGCTTGTTGATCTTCCCGGCCTTTTGGCTTGTTGATCTCCTTGGCCTTTTGGCTTGTTGATCTCTTTGGCCTTTTGGCTTGTTGATCTTCTTTGTCTTCAAGAAGTTATAGATATAAATCAATCTGAGCTTCAATCTTCTAGAATTCAATGAAGGTTTAATTTTCCAAGTCTTCAATTTTCAGAAAGTGGTGATCCTGAGGTTGATAAGAACTTTCATTTTTGTAGAGCATTAGAGGTTGATAAGAACTTTCAATTCTTTAGAGCTTCAGCACTTTCTTCTTCTGAAAGTCATCCTCTTCTGAAAGTCCTCTTCTTCTGAAGTCCTCTTCTTTTATGAAGTCCTCCACCTCTTCCCCAAATGAATGAGAATGCATCTATTTATAGTGAATTTATGTGGGCTTTATGTGGGCTTGGGCCCATTCGCCTGTTGGTCGTGGGCTTGAGCCCATCTTGCTTATGAGGCTTGGACTTGGGTTTAAGTCTATTTTGTTTTATGGGGCTTGGACTTAGATTCAAGCCTATTTTGTTTATTAGGTTTGGCTTATTTTGTGAGCCGATTTTGTTTATTGAGCCTAAACTGACACAATTATTTTTTTTTTGCTCAAGTTTCTATTATGGGCTTGAATCGAATTGAGTACAAATTTTTATTACCCAAATCAATTTAAATTATAATTGTGATGACGTGACAGAATTTAATTGGCCGAAATTTCTCATTCTAACATTATAAAAAATATTAAGGAAAAAATGGAAAGTAGAAAATTCTCCACTTATTCGCTCATTTAATATAGTATAGATTAGATGGTTATTTTTCAATTGTATAAGTGCATTAGGTTGATATAATTTATAAAATGTCAAACGTGACAAATAAATTTATTGTATATATATAAAATTATAATTCGATCAACTTACACTCTCACACTTTAAAATTTTAAAGAAATTTTTTTAATTACAATAACTTATTATACACAATCTTATGAGTTACTAAACTTGTACTTCAACATTTATATTCTTAATATAAATATTTAAAAGAGAAAAAAAAAACGAGAAGCAAACATAAGCATATCCATAGTTAACGACTTATACTTATTTTCTTTAAGGTCATTTTATGAAAAGGGTTTAGGGTTCAAATTTTATGAAAAGTGAAATGTTAGATGATGAAACCTTTGAAATTTTTTAGATGAAAAAGTAAATGTTTAATTTAGTAAATTATTATTCACTTTATTGTTGAATTAACATGTTATATTATACTTTATTATTTATATTATATTCATCTAATATCATTTTATTATTTTCTTATGTTTCATCCATTTTTATTACTAGTAATCAAACACGTTCTTAAATTTAATATAAATTATAAAGTAGAAAATTTTCTTTTAATTTTCATGATTTCAATATTTTCTTAATTTGAAACTTTAATTCAAATCAAATCATTTTTGTTTTACTTTTCTTTAAATTTCGTCATCTCTCTAATTCTTTTTATATATAGTTTTTTCTGATTTCGGGTTATGATTTTTATAGTCATTTCAAATTTTAATTTAACCAAAATATTATTATTTTTTTATTTGAGTAACCCTAAACTTATTTTTATTTACAGATTTATCAATTGTATTTTCTTACCTCCAAACTTTATTGAAAAAAAAATTGTTCTTTATGAAGATGGAAAACCCTAAAATTGAATCAAACATGGGCATTTACAAAAAATAATTAATTAAAATAAAAATTTGACGTATTTCAAATTTTCTTCAAATTTGATTATCTGTTTAAATTTTATATCAAACTTTTATATAAATTTTCAAATATTTAGGTGAATTTGTGTTACTATAATTATAATTATATGAATTTCCAAATTTCCACATGAATTTACCAATCATAATTTTGTAGATGGATCAAGGTTTTCAAAAAGCCTCATCACTTGAAAGTGGGAGATAGTTGGAAGCTAATTTGTGGAAAGTCCCAAATGAAATTACATTATGTTTGTTATTGGTTGACTTGTAATAAATTTTTATTAGAAGCATTGCGCTATTTGTAGTGTAGGAAGAAAAAAGGTCAAATAAAGCACCGTCTTTTTTGGGCATTTCACCAAATCCCAACGCATACATACCCACCATACCTTCTTTCTACATCTTATTTTATTACTATTATCTATTCATTTAAACAAAATGAATGATGGATCATGATCTTTACACCTACATTGCTCCAACCTTCATTTATCTCATTTTCACCATACTCATCCTTAATTAACTAATTTACTTTACTTTTACTCTTATTTTAAATCAATAATTATAATCCATACCAATTTTAAAAAGATGATGTATTAGGTTCTCCCTAGGTCCAACCAATCTTCTTTAAAGCACGCTTCAACAACAAACAATGATACAACTTCCAGATCAACAAGGATTCTAAATCAAAGTTCAACCACTAAATAATATAACTTCATTACCCTTTACGAGCTAGGAGTGGAACTTTATGGACCTACAAATAAGAAGTTACAACGATATGAGATGACTAAACTCATTAACCACATTAATCAATATTCGTTAACTGTGTGTACACTCTACTAAAGTCTTACAATTGAACTCTTCTCACTGTAGATGTATTTTTATGTCCAGGAATATAGACCAGCAGATTAGTCATTCACAAGTGCTCATAGCATCAGTTGAGTCAAATTACCGTTTTACCCCTAGGTTACTACTTAGTCCTTAAATACCAGTGCTCCTCGAATGTTCAACCTGTTTATGGTTCAACTAATAAACAAAAGTCTCTCTCGTGCCATAGAGAGGGTATGACCCTTGGTTTAAGTCCCGAAGACACCATTTAAGAGAACACTCATCTACTTATCCTAACGTCGGGAATGAGTGAATTTCGTCTTGTGTGATTATGTTTCCAGCTCCTTACTCGGTCTTGTTCCCAAAATGCTTGTCTTATTGAGTCGACAGTCTGACCACTCTTACCCGTAGAAATCAAAGGACAATCTCTTGTGAACAGGAGTTCACAATACACTCAAGATTAAGACTAAGTTGCCTAGGTCATTCTATTGAAATAGAAACCTAACTAGTCAACGTAGTTACATCTAGTAGTTACTATTTCGTGGTCCAGTTTTATACAAACTCATTGCATATGATACCCCACTCGCGTGTCACCTACACGAACACGTTGAATTATTGTGCTTGTATCATAAATACAAAGTGGGTCGTATTCATAGTGT
Source organism: Cucumis cinereus (assembly GCA_037974625.1). Taxonomy (NCBI): domain Eukaryota; kingdom Viridiplantae; phylum Streptophyta; class Magnoliopsida; order Cucurbitales; family Cucurbitaceae; genus Cucumis; species Cucumis cinereus. Next base: position 1,048 of record JBBPDJ010018918.1, on the reverse strand, counting down.
TACCAGGATAAGGTACACAACCTTATCCCTATACTATAGATCCTTTAAGTTGTATCTCGAACATCGATTCTTGTATGTCTCCGCATACAGTTCAAAACTCATAAATCAGCTTAGGATGTTAGTTTATTGGATTTGGGTTAATAAGACAAAAAAAACAATCAAATAATCTATAACTCTTTATTAGTAACGGTCAACGGTCAACATATTACATCTACTATCTACGAGTCTTATGACATAAAACCTAACAGAAGCATAATATTGTTTCTCGTTCTAACTCTAAATCTGAATATCGTGCTCTTGCTGATACTACTGCATAGGTTTTATGGCTTTGTTGCCTCCATACCGATATGGAGGTCCCTCAACACTAAACCACTACTTTTGATTGTGATAGTCATACACTACAAGAAAACTGGAATATAACTGATGGGATAAAAACTCATCGCAGCGAAAGAAATACAGAATCATCCTCAATTTTATTTTGAAAAAATAAAATATCATATATTGGAAAAAAAAATGCAGTAACTATTTAGTGAAATAAATAGGTTAAGCATGCTTTTTAGATAAAATTACAGAGAAGAAAAAAAAACTCACTTTTGATGCCGTCTCAGAAATCTACAAAACTCCTTATTGTAGCCACCACCAATTGAAACCTCTCATATCCTCTGAGTAAATAAGGTTTGGTTTGTGGGAACCAACTTGGATTTTTCTGTGAAAATTTGGAAGGAATAGTAGAGAGTTTTTTTTTTCTTCTGCAGACTTTCTGCAAATCCTAGGTTACTCAGAAAAACTTACGCAGAACCATTCTGCTACTTCCCTTCTTCATCCTGAAGAAGGGGAGGTTAGAGAGATACTTGGGAAAACGTGGGATCATCCCACGTTCCCCAAAAAAAATAACTCCCACAAGGGAGTTATTTAATTTTAATTTAATTAAAATTAAATAAAATTAATATTAATATTAATTAACAAATTAGTTAATTAAATTAAATTAATTAAATCATATTTAATTAATATTTTATTTAAATCATATTTAAATGAATATCTCTCATAT
>JBBPDJ010018878.1:0-23987 GCA_037974625.1 Cucumis cinereus | reverse complement strand
TCATCACATATGACGCCGCTTCTCCCTATCTACTCAACTGCTCATCCTTTAACTTCAAAGGCTTTGTTAATTGGATGATATGGATCACACTCTTAGTCTTTAGGTGTTTGCATTCGCCTGTACGCTGCTCTTTTTTTTTTTCTTTTTTCACCGTCTCCATTTTGAAGTCTTTTTATTTGGTGCCTGCTTCAGAATTCAGGAGGAAACAAAATTAAAGTGTAAAAGAAATTCCTTTATTTTCTTCATTATTCATCCATCTGAACTACAATTATCTCGATTGAAAACTGGAAGCTCGCAATTTTGACTAGAAGAAGACTGTGAGAGAAATACTAGGATGGGATGTGATGTTGTGCCGCCACTACTCGTTGGTGGTGGGTTCTGCTCGTCAGAGAAGGAGTTTGTATAGTTGCTAGTGGGTTATGCTTGCCAGAGAAAGAGTTTGTATCGGGTTATGCTTGCCGGAGAAGGGAGATTGAATCATTGCTGGTGGGTTTTGCATTCCAATTTAATGAGTTTGGAGGGAGGATAGTCGGTGGAGTGGAAGATCTTCACGTGGAGAAAAGGGTTAGGATTTTATTTTTTTATCTTTCAAATTTCATGTTAGTTGCAATCTACCTAGATTTACTCAAGCATATTTTAAATTGATTATTTGATCTTTACTCAAGATATTTTAAATTGATTATTAGATCTTAAGGAGGGTAAATTTAGAATATCAAAAACATTTATCAATGAATTTGCTATTTTTCTTATTTCAAAAAATTCTTGCCATTTTTCAAACCAACCCCCCTAAATTTTGCCATATCTCCGAATTTCTCAAAAAATAGCTCATAATTGAGCCCAAGCCATTGCATCTGGAGCTTGCTGACATCGGCCCTATCTTCAACCTTGCGCAAGGACTTTTTTTTTCGGATTTTATTTGTACAATGAAAAAAAAGGTGTCATAACTTTGTCTCCGGTGATCCGTCTTGCACGAGAAAATCATCACGATTCCAAATATGAAATAAAATTTACAAGATTTATAGAAAAAAGTCCAAAAACGCAGGGGCCTTTACACATGATCATATCATTAACTGTAAATCTATGGGAAAAAAATTACAGTAAACATTCATTTGCAAAAATTTACAAGTACCCACCATAAAACCAATGCAAATTTTAAGTTTTTCAATTAAAAATTGAGATGGCTCTGATACCAATTGATGGGATAAAAACTCAACGCAGCGGAAGAATTACAGAATCGTTCTCAATTTTAATTTGGAAAATTTTAAAATATCATACATTGAAAAAAATACAGAAACATTTTACTGAATTAAATAGGCTAAACATGTTTTTTATTAATAAAATTATAGAGGAAAAAAAAACTCACTTTCGTTGCCATCTCTGAATTCTACAAAAACTCCAAATTGTAGCCACCACCAGTTGGAGCATCTCCTATTCTCTGAATAATTGAGGTTTTGCCTGTGGGAACCAATTGAAATTTTTTTTTTTTGAAATTTTTTAGGAAAAAATAGAGAGGTTTTTTTTTTTTTTCTGCCGACCTTCTGCAATTTGTTGGTTTTTCAAAAACACACTATATCGCAGAACCGTTCTGGTTCTCCCCTTCTTCAACCTGAAGAATTGGAGGTTAGAGCAAACCTGAAAAAACATGGGAGCATCCCACGTTTCCCAAAATAATAACTCCCAATGAGAGTTATTTATTTTTATTTTTAATTTGAATTAAATTGACATTAATTAACAAATTAATCAATTAAATTAAATTTAAATTAATTAAATCATATTTAATCAATATTTCATTTAAATCATATTTAAATTAATATCTCTCATATTACCTATAGTTTTAATTTAATTACTAAATTATCAATTAATTTTCTAATTAATTAATTTCTAAATTAAATATCTTATATTTAATTAAATCCATATTTGAATCATATTCAAATACTAAATCCTTTCATAATCTATAGTTTTAATATGTATCGTATACGCATTAATTTTAATCTATAGTTTTAACATGAATTTGATTCACATTAAATCAATATTTGAACTCATTCAAATATTTTATTCTCTCACTAATTAATTTTGAATCACATCCAAAATTAAAATTTATATTATCAAATTTAATTAAAATATAAATTTTATATTATAATGTATCACCATACATTATATTAATTCTCTTAGTCAATTTGAACATTTCAAATTATATCCAAGATGTATTAACTTCATTACCCTTTACGAGCTAGGAAGGGACCTCATTGACCTACAGATCAGAAGCTACAACGATATGAGATTAATTGACTAAATTCATTAACCTCATTAATCAATATTAGTTAACTGTGTGTACACTTCACTAAAGACTCAAAGTTGAACTCTTCTCACTGTAGATATATTTCTGTGTCCACGAATGTAGACCAATAACAGCAAGTTGGTCTTTCACAAGTGTTCGTAACTCCAGCTATTAGAAGAGACTTGTGGTTTTTTTTAAGATTCTTAAACAAATGGATGCACATAACCCGTGTTCAGCTGATTCATATACAACATTTAACTCATTCTCTATACTTTTATGCGCATAAAAAAAAGTTACAAGTTCATTGGGTTCTCCAAATGCATCTTTCAAATTACAGAAAAACCAAGTCTATTGCTGATTATTCTCTGAATCAACAACAGAAAATGCAAGAGGAACAATCGAAGAATTATCATCAAGAGTGCATGCAGACATCAAGGTACCCAAGTATTTATTCTTCAAAGTTGCGTCATCAACAGAAATTATTGGTAAATAATAATTCCATGCATCGATTGAAGCAGCAAAAGCCATAAAATAATACTTAAACCTTCCAACATCATCTGCTTCATCAGCGTATATGTTCCTGTATATAATTAGATTTTTTAGTAACGTATTCTATACAGTGGATGAATTACACTGTAATTGATGAAATACGTATCTGGATTGTTACGAATGAGTGCGAACGAAAATGATGACAGCATAGCATACAAAGCCTCTGGGGTACCCTTAATAGAATTCAGAGTGATCGGTCCTCTCCAAGCCTTATCATAGCTTACATTTACCCCGTGTTGAATTTTCATATAATTAATAATATCAGAAGGACGACAAGGACCTTGTCATTCATTTTAAAAACTGATTTCGTGCACTCAGCAACAATCCAAGATGTTGCTTACTTATGGGCATCTTTCACAATGACAACGACACATTGGTAATTACGGATAAATTTACAAACTATCCAAACATTACTCTTCTTGAAAACAGAAGCACGCAAATACCAACATGTCAAGTCCTTACACTGAATTTCAAAAGATGTATTATTCGACCTAACTGTAGTAAGTTCGAAACTATTGTTCACGACAAGCAAATAAATAGCTTTCTTTAATACATATTTACTTCTAAACATTGATCCTACGTTGATCAAAATCTCAACATGAGATGATTCAAATGCATCAAAGTCAATCATTCCCCCATCAGAATTTGAATGATTGGACAAATTACGAGATCTTAATACATTATTATTATTAAACATTGTATTTGAAGATGTTCTAACAGAGAAGAATCAACCACAACCAATAAATCTTTATCCAAGATTTTAAATAATAGCAACATATGCCAAGAAACATTTTTGTCCTCCACGATCTATATAAGATCTGCACTACTACACCCATCCCAGTAAAACTGTTAACCTTTGCATAGTGCCACTTAAAATAGGCAATTACAGCTTTCTTCCAATTTTCTTCCCTTTTTTCTTTTACATGAGAGAGGAGAACATAGTTGGACAGTTGGATACCTTTTCACTTGTTTCTAAAATAAAATTTCACATCAATCTGCTTATTTTGTATATTCAATTGTTATAATAGAGAGAGGGTAAGCTTTTTTTTAATATTGAAAAAAAAAATGATAACACTGCTTTGAATTTAATACATATTTCGTTGGGTAGGTCGATTGATTTTCACTATAAGAAAAAGATACTCTTCCAATGCTAAATAACAAAAAACACGTCAAAAAATCCTCTCCAAACACCATTGGCATCGTGAAGACTTTTGAAGACTTTAAATAGAAAATCCCCGTCGGTAGATGAATCCTTGCACCAGTTGCCACCCCGTTAGAAGTCCAAACAACTGCCAACGCCGTATACGGCGCTAGAAGTTTATCGTTCAAACTTCGCTTCGTTGCTCGTTAATCTCCCAACAGGGTGTTTAACCGTAGGAAGATTCTTAAACTTTTTATTTAGAATATTCATTATCAAGTTAATTTTTTAAAAATTTGATCTTCACAACCTAAAATTTATAGAACCCAAATCAATAATAATTGAGTAAAGGAAAAGTTTTCACATAAACTAAAAAAACCAAAATTATTATTAAATTTTTATTACATATAAGAGAGATAGGTGTACTAAAGAATACAAGTGTTTCCAGTGCAAGATAAGTGTTTAATTTACATGTAGCTTGTGACTCCAAAAGACAAAGACACAAAAATTTTAACTACAATATAATTAAGTTGTGACATCAGTAATAATTAGTAACAATGTTGAACACATCAACCTAAAAATTGAAATATCACAATTGAGGTGTCAAACAAGATATTCTCTTGAATTGCTCAGCACATACAAAAGTTCTAAAGTTATACAATTAATCCATCCAGAAGGAAACAAATCAGTACATTCTTCTCTTTTCAAGTCCAGGTATACCACACATTGTGGTCCGAGAAAGTACTAATTCAATAATCTTCTCTTCTCTTTTCATTCGTAGTTTTTACTCTATAAATATTGAGTATCAAACTACACCCTAAACTAAAAGTTAGCAACTACAAATGAAACTTGGATTGTTCCAAAGGTTTAGGATTGAGGGTCCACGAACAAGAGTTTACAAATGTTTTGGTTAAGAAAGGCATCTTAATGGACAATTCTAAAACACTCGAATTTAATCCAAAAAGAATTTAGAGCAACATTATCGTCTAAATCTAAACCAAAATAACATCCAATGTGATTAAATATTTTCAATACGAAATTTTGCAAGGTGATGATGTAACTGATGTAATTAAAAATTAATATGAAATTTATTCACATAAACTCTCAACTATTATCAAACTCTTACTTAAAGGAGAAAAATGACCATAATCATCTCCACCACATAATTAACTTTAAGTTTACAACTACAAACAAGAAAATGCAACACCAAACTACTTATAATTGAAGCTAACTACAAAATTTTACAATTACATTATAAATCTACACATTTATTCCTCTAACTCAAAATAACTTATTCATTGAAAACAAAAGAGAGCTTATTCATTGAAAGCAAAACAGAGGAAAAGAATCCTTCACTTTACTAACATTGATGAGTAGCTTGAGCTTTGCAATTTCTCATTTGCTCAATTCCGACCAAGTTTGATCAAAATCTAACAAATGGAGATGAACACTAGTTCAACAAATGAATTTAGGGATTAAAGTATCTATAAAAAATGATTTAATAACATTCAAATTGACACTAAGAATAAGAACCTAAAAATTGCACGATGGTTTCTCAAAGCAAAAGGCCACAATTCCAAAGTTCTTACTGTGATTAAACATTCAATCCCTCAAGTCCTTTTGCTCAAAAAGCCATATTTTAATTTGAAGTTTTCTGCCCAAATTTGAACACGAAAGCAAGTAGCATTAGAAAAAAAAACCACAAACGTACAAACCTAAAAGTCGTAGGAAGGAAATGAGACATGAAAGTTTCAAGTCTATTTTGTAGCGAAACTCCCAACATTGTTAAGAAAGGCATCTTAACGACATGGGGAGTTCCATTACATAAACATTTTTTTCTAAACAAACTCTTGACGCCATTGTACGATTTCAGTGTAGTTCTGTGCTTGCCTATGTCTCAATGTGGTATTGCTTGCCCATAAAAGAAAATTTGTCCGCCAAAGGGGGAGTTTGTTTTTTATAGACAAAGAAATTTTCTATTGTTATTTGCCTTTTATATTGAATGATGTTTTCCTTTTTAGACCCTTTTTGATCTCCCGTCTGTATTAGGAGTTTTTCCTTGTTGGCTTGTGATTTTCTCTTTCCTTCTTTGCTTTAAATATAAAAAAGTGTTCTTTGATTGTTTCGTGTGTGGCTGAAAAACCTAAAAAAGTATATCAAGCAAGTGAGATTATTCTGATCAACACGGTTTTTGAACTATACATCATAAGAACAACCTCGGTAAAGTTTGCTGTTACTGACTTTGTTTAACATTGTTGAGAAGCATCATACATGTTAGGGAAAACCTAACTTCAGAGATCTCTCAAGGATTCTCATTCAGAGGAGCATGAAGATTTTAAGGCTCTTGTGAGATTTGTTGTATTGCAAGATACTTCTTCCATTAGATAAATAGTGTACATCTTAAACTCTAGTGAGCATTCTTTCTCAATTGATCATAATGACCCCCAAATGCACGTGTTATTACATTTTTTGTTTTTTATTGCGTTGGATTATATCGTCATTAACTTTGGATCCAACATTTCTAGATTAAGTATAGACATTTTTTTATATGTATTTGAAATCATTCATCCACCATATCATTTAAGTATATCATTGTTGGAAAAGATATGAACGAGAACATCTTGTCAACCATGAATAGACTTCAAGATATCTTAGACACAAATTTTCTAAATAACATCAATGTGATAGCACAATAAGGCTATGATAAAACGATGTTAACCAAAGATCCTCTTTTTGTCGGCACCTTGGATGATTTTGCCACAGCACGAAGTATAATAATGTTTTTAAAAACAAAAAAACTCAATCCTCATGATAAATGCGTACCCATATCGCAAATATATAATAGACAATATTATAAGTTTGGGGAACACACATTTGGTGTGGCAAGGCCTATCCAGGATTGAGATATTTTTATTACAATCTGCTTGATAAAATAGAACACTTTTGTTATTATTTTCAAAATAGGAGAAAGATTTGATTTTGGTAGTTGGTGAAACTGGATGGTCAACAAGTAAATATAAATCTTCTGTCATTGTAGCTAATTACAACCAAACTTTTAAAACTCATACAAGCCCGAGTAGGGGAACTCCGAAGCGTCCAGGTGTGTATATTGAAAGCTGAAGGTTATTCAAGGATGATAGAGGCGCCTATGAAGGTTTTGGTCTTAATTAAAATCTTAAAATCTTTGTGGTGAAGGTGTTGAAAGTCGATGCAAAAAACTCTATAAGCACTTCCATCATCGTTGAATAAACCTCTAATGAAACCTTGAATATAAGCATCTAGTTGTCTCAGAGTTCCCCACTCGAGCTCATTTGAGCTTTAAGATTTTGGATGTAATTAGCTGCAATGACAGAGGATTTATATTCACTTGTTGACCATTCAATTTCACTAACTACCAAATTCAATCTCCTTCTCCTATTTTGAAAATAACAACATAAGTGTCAACCAATTGTATCAAACAGATCGTAATAAAACAAATCCATCATTCTGAACATGTCTTGTCACACCAAATGTTGCATACCACAAACCTATATTGTTTATTATCTATTTGTGATATGTGTACGAATTGATTATGAAATATTAGTTTTTTGTTTTAAACAACCTTATTATATCTCGTACTGTAGTATAATCATCCAAGACGCCGACAAAATGGAGATATTTTGTTAACATTAGCTCCATCGTATTATCACCTAATGTCATCCAAAAAATTTAAGTCTAAGATATTTTGGAATCGATTCATGGTTGGCAAAATATTCTCGTTTATATCTTTTCCAACAATAATATACTTAAAGTTGACAGGATGAATGAATGATTTTGAATACTTATAAAAAAAATTGTCTATAGAGATATTTTGTACCCAATGATTTATGACAATATATCCAACGCAATAAAAAACAGAAAATGTTATGACACATGCAAGTTTTAACTTAGTTTGATGTAACTACACCTAGGGTCATATGCCCAATTGAGAAAGATTCCTAAAGTTCAACAAATTTATAAGCCTCACACAAAAAAACCAAGGAAGATCCCTAAACACGTTGAAATTTGGCTCTCCCTAACTTATGATTCTTCCCAAAAATGTCAAACACAAAATCAGTAACAGAGTTCACCGAGGTTACTGAGATCTTATAATCTTCTTATGATATATAGCTCAAAAACCGTGTTGAACAAAACAAGCTCACTTACTTTTTTAAGTTTTTCAGCCCCAAACAGAACAACCAAGGAACACCTTTTTATATTCAAAGCCAAAAAGAAAAGAGACAAAACTTTCACTTCTAGGTTAAAGAATAAAAGAAAATTTCCTAGCCAATAAAACAGTAACAACTCTCCTATTGGTATAAAATTTTCAAGCATACAAAACCACACAAAACCTGGTTTCTAGGTTAAATTCATATGTAACATTATTTCTTTACCTAGTTGTCAAACTCTACAACCTAATATATCATTTATCAATTAGCACAAAAGTGATAAAATAAATTATTTGAAGGACCAGATCCTCATATAACAAGTATCCCCATGATCAACAAGTAGCAAGAGATGCAGCATATTCCAGCTCTCAGCTAAATGAACACTACAAGGAGAATTCCAATTGCCAAAGCAATTTCTGTTTTTAGTAAAAGCATTGTTCTTAGTTGAAACAAGAAACAAATGATATAATTACTAAGCGTTGAGAGAGTAAATTTAGTTTCTAATTGACAAATAAATGAAGTTTAATTCCATAAATATGGCAAGGAATCAAATAATAAGCAGAGTTGTAGTCTACATTTATTTATGTGTACGCATTTATTTATGTGTGTAGGATAAGAATTTGTCTACATCATTTGCCTACGTCTCATTGGTATATTATTAAACTACTCAAACAAATAATCAAAGACAAAAAAAAAGTCTAAAAGAAACTAAAAAAACAACCACGAAAGACTGAAGACTCTATTGGCATCAGATAATAAGCGGAGTTTTAAGTCAGCACAAAACAACAAGATACCAATGAAAATCAAAGATAGTCGAAATTTCATCAATTGTCATTATAAAGAAGGAAAAATTAAAAAAACCACGTAGAAAGGATAGAAAATAAATGAAAATCGATGATTGCCAAAATTTCAATAGGTATATATGTATGTATACTAACCTTAAGCATATAATAAGCAATGTTTTGAGTCGGCACAAAACATCAGTATATCAATGAAAATCGACAAAAAAGTATATAGACTAGATAGAAATGTGAAAGAAAATATAGCTTACCACCATCATAACCTAAAAAGTTGACATAATAGTAATACGAAGCTCCAATCATGAAAAGCCTATTTGATAGCAATAATGGAATGAAGCCATGGACCACCAGAAACGTTGATATAAAGTAGTGGATCACTCCAACGAAACCAAAACTTCATACAAGCATAATAGATGCTGGAAAACAAAACATAAACATAAACATAAACAGAAGCCCTTACCATAAAGCAAAACAAACATTGGGAAGAAAGAATTGCAGTGCACATCAAATGCATAAAGCCTAGAACCAGAGAAAAGTAAATAAATAAATAAACCACATATCAATCCAATAGTTTAGAAGGCTACAAGGGAAGACATTGCGTAAATATAATAGCATATTAAAACCACACAACAATAAGACCCCATTTGATAATAATTTCATTTTATTTGTCTGTCTGTTAAATTTATGCTTGTTTCTTCCATTTTATTCTATAATTTTACCTAAGCAAATTCTCAAAATAAAACAAATCAAAAACAAAACAAAATGTTTCTGCAAACTACTTTCTTAAGTTTTCAAAAGTTGGTTTGGCTTTTGAAAACATGGGTAGAGAATGTAAAACATAGAAACTCATGAATGGTAGTAGTGTTTATAAGCTTAATTTTTAAAAACCACATGCTTATCAAACATGGCTTAGAAAATTGCAAAAAGTTAGTTTAGTCCTAAAAACTGATGCTCAACAGAAGTTTAATTGAAGATATGAGCAATCTTGAATAAAGCTAAAAGTGAGAGTTGTAGATCTTGCCATTCAACTCGTTGCTCAACTACATGACTGCCTGGTGTCTCTTCTCAAGGTAGGCATTGGTTAGTAACCTGAAAATATGTTTAAGGAAGCCCTTGTTTTTTACTGAATATAATAGCTGTAGACCAGAAGATACTGAAACGATAGAATAAGCCCTGGTTTTGAACATTCTACAACCAGACAACCTTCACTAGAGTAATCTTCGAAAAACTTTTGCATGAATCTGTATATAACACGATGAACTTCAGGCAACATTCACTTTATCTTCATAAACCAAAAAAAAAACCAAAATTGTATAAAAAATTCAAACAAAAAAATCCTAATCCAACTCAAATGCACATTGAAGCCACCACAATTAACCAAATCACGAACTTACTCAAAACACCGGACAGACAAAAATCCTCAATGTTAAAAAATGACAAACAATAGGAAAAAAATAATAATAAAATCAGCAAAAAACGACTATCTTCAAAACTCCAAGCTAAAATTCTTCCGGAACTAAGATGAAAAAAAAAACGAAAACCCAATTACAATCGAAAATATTAATTAAGATAAGAAAATTGAAAGCAAATCAAGTGAAGCGAAGTAAATTCAAAAAAGAAAAGAAAAAATAACAAAAAAAATAAAGTAGAAGGGAGAACGACAGATCTAGCGGAAAAAGTGACGGAGTTGATGGATCACCATGAGATGACGACAAGATCTACGAAACTGCAGCAAGATCGAGGGAGTTGTAGGGAGATCGACGGATCTGGAGGCGAGAGTTATAGTGGGAGATTGGCGGCGAGGTTTTATGAGAAAGAGAGAAGAAAATTTTTGTTAGATATGAAAGAGGGTTTCTAGGGCTTAGCTACATTAAATTATAATATATAATGTCGGGTTTAAAACTGACAATAGAGATCCGTGTTTTTTTTTTTTTTTCTGCAACCGTATCTGTGTTTATTTTTTTAAACCATCAAATCTCAAATTCATAGCAGTAGATACCGAATAAACTACGTTAAAAACTAAATTTAAGATTCATTTTAAGTCCACTAAATTGAACCTACTTACAAGTATAAAAACTAAAATAATATTTTTAAATATAATTTTATTATAATTCATAATTAGGAAGAAAAAAGTTTAGTACCAATTTCTATTTTCTCTAAAATTCCATGGATTTTATATTGTACATGTATTTTATAATTGGATCAAAGTAAGAATTTAAAGTAAAATTGATTTATTTCAATTATTATATATAGAAATTTCTGATTGTCCAACTTAAATAGAGTTTAGGGTTTAGAGTTTAAATTATAAACCTTAAACCTATATATATAGAGAGAGGGGAAATCCATCAATGAATTTCTATTATTATTACCCTTAGTTTTCATTATCATTTGGTAAACGTGACTTAAATTGAAACTAAGTTTAAATCTTAAGACTAACATGTAACATTTTAAACTCTAGGACTAAATAAAAACTATATTTAAAATTTATGGACAAAAATGCATTTTTACCCCAAACAAAAAAAATGTTTTTCAATACACGACAATTTAGTGAAAAATGAAGGTTTCTTTTTTTTTTTTTTTTTTGGTATAGATGACCCATTTCAATGGCTGACTAAAGGAATAGCAAAATTAGAAATTTCATTTTAAATAATAGCAAAAAAAGTTTTGAAATTAAATAAACAGCAAAAGATTTTCTGCATTATTAATTAAAAATTTGCAATGGACCAAAATAACCCCTACTAAATCTCTACTACCTAATTCAAATTATATATATAAAATTAAAATCCTAACAACTAGGACTATGTTTTCTGTTATTAAATGGACTTTATTAGCTATTAAAACAGAAAATGAAAACAGCATATGTGATATTTAATCAATTCTAACACGGTAAAATACATAATAGCAGTTTATCTAACTTAGTAAACATGATGTTTATTATACCAAAAAACACAAAAAAAAAAAAAAAAAAGATATAATCTGCCAAGAAAAAAAATAAATCTAATCAAAGGCAAAAACACAATGAAGGTAATTAATAAGAAAAATAGTATAGATATATTTCAAAATCTAAATATATGATATTCAAAGGTAATGGATTGAAAATATAATGAGAAAATCTAAAAAAAAATATTTACTATTAAATCGATATAAAATACATTGTAATATTTCAAAATCTAGAATATATATATAAACTATATTTTCAAAGCAATAGCTTAAACATCTCAATATGGGTATTTAAAAAAAACAGCTAATTTTTATAAAAGCATGAGAATTCAAATATAAAATTTAAAAATATAAAATGAACCAAAACACAAATACATTGTATTTAAAGGAATCGGACAATCAACCAATTTTAATAGGATCAACCAAAACACAAATACGTTGTATTTGGAGAAATCAAACAACCAACCAATTTCAATAGAATCAACCAAAACACAAATACATTGTATTTCAAATATCTATTGGTCCTCAAATAATAGATTATCTCATACACACAAATATACTAAAAAATAAATATAAAAAAGAAAGAGGGGAAATCAATGTGGCAAATTTTTTTCAGCAACTTCCGTCAATTATTGAATAATGGTCGAACTACCTAAGAGGAAGAACGATAGTTATAACTATGGTGACCAATGACGTCTCATGACCAACGAACAAGCAACTAAGAGTTTAAGATAGAGGACTTTCATTTATTATCATTAAATACTATGTATTGGTTGAAATAAATTTGAACATGTATAGAGAAAATATGGTATATTCGAAAAAGTGAAAATTAAGCTAACATTATTTTAATAAATTTAAGAAATTTCTTACAATTTATGAAAACCATTGCAACCTCATCAGCACTGCATTCATCCTAAATGACTTGGCCTGTAAAAAATTCTCATTAACTTTAAGGTAATCCCATTTCCAATTTTTGCAACAACTCCACCTCTGATCACAATTTCTAAACCTTCTTTACACAGAGTTATAGAGAAAATATAGAGTCTCTTATCTCATTCATTTGAAATTCTAGAGAAAATTGTTTGGAACCTTAAATGACATAGGTTGTGAGTCGAGAAAGGAATCATCCAGATCGTACTCTGGTTCTTCAGGATCTTCATCTTCTTGGATGGAAAAGGAGGCTGATTTTGAAGAGAAAGGAGCGTCGGTTGTTGTTGCTAAAAGTCGTTGGAAATCGACATCTGTTGATGCTGGAGCTAAGGCGGCTAGGAGTTTCGATTTTTTGTTCAAGAATTCGACATTCTTGCGTTGATCTATATCTTGCATGTACCCATTCTCTCCAAACCGTTCTTTCATGTGTTTGATGGTGGCATGCTGGAAATTAAATTTGAGTTGCTTGACAATCATCTTATATTGTGGGTAAGATGATGTATGGAAACTCTAGCAGAATATCCATGGAATTTGGAAATAAATACAAAATCTCATAGAATTTTATGAAATGAATTCTTCTGGATTGTCCAAGAAAAATAGAAATAAGATTCTTGAAGAGGTGTTGGAAGGATGTCATCTGTTAGACCAAAATTACTCCACCACTGGATGAACCATAGTGGAAAGTTTATTTTGTACGCATTTTGACAGAAAGAAATAAACCATGAGTGGTTTCTAGAAGAAAATCACATGACTCTATACCAAGCTTTAATGTAGTCATGGTATGAAAAGGATTGAGGAACGAAAGTGATATGAAACGACCAAGCATCAAATTATTAATTAGATTTTTTTTATATAATTATGATGTATTTTTAATATTTTTCCATTTTATCTTTCTCAATTTTATCTTTTTCAAGTTTATCTTTTTTTAATAACTTTTAAAAAGGGATAATTTAGTCTTTTCCCAATGAATTAGGGTTTTATTGGGAGATTATTTAAGTCTTGCCTTTAGGTTGTTTTAGGGGAAGTTTTTGATAATTAAAGATTTAGGGTTTTCTTTGAAAATTCTTTGGTAGATGACAGAGTCTCATCGCCGCCTTTTTGCAATTCTTGATTTAGAATTGCAAGTCAAGAACATTAAGGTAAGTTTGATCACCTTGCTTGTGGAGTGTTCGAACTTGGAGTGAGGAACTAGTTCTCCTTATCTCTTGGTCTTCAATCAAAGGGTAATCCAAATCTAATCCATTCCCTTGGGTTTTTGTCAAATTGATTTGGGGGTTTTAGAATTTGTTATTAGGGGTTCGCCAATTGGGTTCCTAATTTTTCAAATCCTAGGGTTTACTTATCAGAAAGGTTTGGAAACTGGTTTTTTTTTGTAAAAATTCATTGGTTCCAATGAGTAGGGTTGATTGCTTTAAAAATTTTGAATTTGGAATAAGCAATCTTTGAAAGGTCTGATTTTGTCTGGAACATGAGTGATTTCGATGGACTTTGTGTTCACCAGAAGGAACTCATAAAATTTACGAGTTTTATGAAGTTCATCAGGAATGAAATTGAATCCTTTAGGAAAAAACCTTTGACACAGTCTCTTCTAGGGTGAGACTTTGGTATTCGAATTATATGATAGGATCATAAACTACAGTGGATTTCTACAAGTATGATTTGATTTCAGGTCGAAGAACAAATCGTTTTTCGGGAGTAACGATCTGAGAATAAGTAGATGGAGAAGGAGTTGATGACTCTCTAATAGAAGAAAGAGAGGCATGGCCTCATTTGGACTACTCCGCCAGAAGGACGGATAAGGTTGGTCGAAGGCCTTGGGGAAGTAGAAGACTCCGTGGCAGGATCTATCCGTATGTCGGACGATCGAGCTCTGGATCGGGTTATCGTAGTAAACTCTAGATCCATTGCGTATTAATATGCACTCATAGGAGCAGGTTAGAGTTGAAAGAAGATGGGTGATTGCCCCTTGAGAAGGAAGAGGAAGAACCTCGACCTCTGATAATGCTTCGGGTAGTACTCATTTAGAGAGAGGAGGAGAGAGTTTTGGAGTTAAAAACTCCCTTGAGAGGTAATCAACTAAGGGGTTTTGTTCTCCTTTTATAGGCAAAACCTCAAAGTCACTACAGGAAAGTATGGCTTGCCACCTGGCAAAAATTTGCTTTGAAACCGATTTTTAACTTCTTTTTCTAAGACAAATTTGGAGGCCATCGGATCGGTTTTGATGGTGAATTTGTTGTTAATTAGTTCACCTTGGAATTTTTGGACACAGAGGACTATGGCTAATAACTCTTTTTTGACCGAAGAATAGTTCTTTCAGATTCCTGAGTGGAATCGGATTATTGACTCAGTGTTATCCAAACATTGTTTGAGGATTCCTTCATATCCGATATCGGAGGCATCCGTCTCAACGATAAGATTTGCTTTATCGTTGACAAGACTCAGACAAGGGATTGACTTGACTAAAGATTTGACCTGTTGGACAGTTTGGGTGTGCTTGTCGGACCATGGTTTTGGATTTTTCTTTAGACTTTGAAAAAGTGGTTTGTAAATGGGCCGAAGGTTTTGGATAAAATCTGAAACGTAATTGAGGCAACCTAAAAACCTTTGCAGTTGGATTTTATCAAGCATTTGGTCAGGAAATTTGGACGCAAACTCGATGGTCTCTTGAATGGGCTTGATTTTTTCTAAATGGATCTCAAAGCCCAAAAACCTAATTTTTGTTTGAAAAAGTTCGACTTTTGAATGAGAGATGACCAAACAGTTACTTTTGATTATTTTGATGAAAATATTCAAATGTTTGAAATGTGTTTCTATGTTTGAGAAAAACACCAAAACATCATCAATGTAAACGATTGTAAAATCTTGAAAATCATTGAAAATATAATTCATGATTTTTTAAAATTCAGATGGAACATTTTTTAAACTAAATGACATAACATTTCACTCGTATTGTCTGAATGGAACATTGAAAGCGGTTTTATACCTATCTTTCTCAGAATTTTGAACTTGCCAAAAACCAGATTTCATATCAAATTTGAAAATACTTTTGCATTTGAAATTCATTTGAGCAGATCAGATTTGTTTGAAATTGGATATCTTATCCACTCTAGAACTTTGTTCAAGGGTTTATAATTGATTACTAACCTTGGAACGTCTCGTTCTTTTTCTGTGGCGTTATTGACGTAGAAGGCGACACATGACCATGGACTCTTTGAAAGCCTTATTAGTTTTTTATCTAACAAGTCCTAGATCTCTTTCCTGCAATGGGTTAGCAGTTCAGAATTCATTTGAATCGGTCTAGCCTTGGAAGGGATATCCAATTCTTTGAATTATTTACAGTAAGGAAGATTAACAATATGTCTCTTCCTTTTCCAAAAAGCTTTAGGTAGATTTGAACAAATCTTCTTTTCGATTAAAGATTGTATTTCTTTAACTCATAAAACAATTGAAGGATCATTGAGGTTTTCCTCAATGCGTTTAAAACCAATTTCTTTTTTAAGAAAACTTATTTCCTTTTGTTTTTGTTTAATAATATTAGAATTTATTTCGTTGATCCCCAAAACTTCATGTGGTAAGATAGGGGTTAAAAATTCAAAAAAAATATCTTTGTCCATTTTCTTTGAAATGATTCCTCTTTCAGTAGTCTCAATGGGGTAAAGTTGAGTTAAAAATGGTGTTTCCAAAATTAATTCTTGTTTAGATCTTTGACCAAAAGAAATGTATTAACAAAACACGTCTCCATTGCAAATGTGGACTTTAGGAAGTTTAAAATTGATACTTAGACTTACCATTTGCTCTTGTCAAAACTTCTTTTGTTTTTTCGAAATACTTAGTAGGGATTAATCCCTCTTGAACACAGTTTTGATTGGCTCCTGAATCTATTAGGACCTTTAAAGTAGTTTTGAAATCTTCAATTGTTAGAGTAATCAAAGAATAACATTTTGAAAATTAATTTTTGAAATTTGATTTATTAAAAATCCTTCGCTTTGGTCAGATTCTTGTTCATATTTTAAAAATTCTTTAGTTTTAGTAAAGATTTTTTTTTATTTCTTGTATTTCAAAACGATGGTGGGTAATATCCTTTTTTAGGTTATTAATTTCAAATTTCAAATCATTGATTGAAACAGGTTTTTCAACCTTTGAATTTAAAATATCCATGAGATTTCTCTCTTGGATCATCCTTGGCTTTGGAAGGGGTTTTGAAGAAGATGGATCTGACAAAGAATCTTTAAGGGTGTCACACCCTCTCCTAGACTCTCTACACTTAGCCTAAGAAATGGCGTGAAGCCAGTAAGTAACGTTCTTAACTTAACGACACTCACTGACGGCTTACTTAACTTACTCAAATAACATGCAGCGGAAAAAACTGAATAACATGTTAATAAAAATTTTCTTGTATAAAAGGTTTTAAGTATACATTATACATCGCCCAACTCACTGATTATTAAAAATACAGACTAAAACATCCATATGTAGAGTTATAACTATACCCTAAGCAAATTCAAACCTTAATAGCAGACAAGCAGCGGTAGGTCAGACTTGGGAATCTTGATCTCTACCTGTAAGTGAGTAAGCATTTAAAAGAGTGAGCTAACGCCCAGTGAGTGACAGCTTAAAAAAAACAACGTATTTTTAAAACATAACTTAAAAATCTCATGCTTAGGAAATACATATATAGGTAAACATCATGTTGTTAAAACATATCATAACTAAAAAACTGTCCCTAGAAAACTGTAACTGAAAATTATTTCCAAGCCATGTGTAATCATCTAACTACATTGTAGTGGAAAAAATCCAGCACTTCCAATGTATTTGCCGTAGTGGAGTTATCTCAACACTAATGGCAACAATAACTACGTCGTGGTGGGATCAACACTAACAACGTTTTTTTCGGGATGGAGCTAGCTCAATACCTACGACAGAAATACTACGTTATAGTGGGGCTAGCATCTATAATGTCTTTGTCGTAGTGGGGCGAATCCAGCACTAACGATAGCAGAATCTACGTTGCAGTGGGGCTAACAACAACAACGTCTTTGCCATAGTGGAGCAAGCTCAACACTCACGACAGCGCTGACTACGTTGTAGCAGAGCCACCGCTCACAACATCTTTGCCATGGTGGAACGTACCCAACACTCATGACAGCAAGATACTCTAGTGTGCACACTTAGTATACTAGCCTTAGGCTCAATCGTGAATACACATGTTTTTACTAAAATTCTTGTAAAACATGTAAATAACATATAAAAACTTTCAATAATTTCAAAGAAATGCTTAGAGAACTTGAATCATTCAAATCATGATGAAATTCCATTTAGAAATACTAAAACATGCTTAATTCATATATTTACTGAAATCTCGTAAAACGTAAAAATATCTTCGATCTTTAATATCTCAAATCATGCTTATTAGCATGTAATAAAATCATAAATCATGTATCTAATCGTTATATAACACATTTTGGCACGAAGAAATTGTAAACATTCAATACATTTAGCTTTAGGAACTTACCTCGTAAAACGTGTAAAATAATAATTTAATATTCAAATATCCTAGAATAATAATTCATGCATAAAAATCATAAATGAACTTTATAATTATAATAATACATGCTTGTATTATAAGGAATCTCAAATTATCAAAATGTTGAGACTAAATATTTTTCTCATGAAACGTGCATAATCGGGATATTTTAATAATATTAATACTTTAAAAATAATACTATAAAATTATAAGTCACTCACAAGCTTGATGGAACGTTCTCGGTTCGAAAATTTCTCCGATCGTCAAATTTTCTAAAAATTGTTCAAAATCGACGGATTAAACCAAGCCGATACTTAAAACCTATTCTTAGGTCAAATTTCCTAAATTTTTCCTTAATATATCAAAGTCTCCTTATTTTCCTTAATTTTTCTCTAATTTGCTTCTCATTCAAAGGTAAAATGGACATTTAACAAATCACATATTAATCGGGTTAAGGTAATGCATTCTGTCTTTTGGTTTTAATGACGGACAAGCAATGGCAGTAGGCTTCAATGATGCACTTTTAATGATTGATAGCCTAAAGTATCATCTTCAACCTTGGAAAAATCTCCAATTTTGCCCAATTTTCCAGCAACAACTTCGGCAACACTCCGATGATAAAATTCTCCTTTTCTAGCCAAAATTGGACGATCTAACTATTACTAATCAATTACCCATGACTTAAACTACATTACCTCAAGTTTTGGCCATCTAATTTGCTCTCAATCCACCGAAATTCAAGCGGAAAATTTTGTTGCTCTGTTTTTCGGCGAGTTTTTCTACAAATTTTAAACTTCAAATTTGTTACATCCAGTTGAAATTAATCAAATTAATTGTTACAAAATCAAAGAGAGACTCTTATTGAGCTTAGCACCAAATTTGAAGCTTCAATTTCAAATCTAACCTCTTCAATTTCTTCAAAAACTTCAAATGTTTAAAACTGTGAATTTTCAGCACCAACGAGTTTCTTTCTCAATTTGCTTAGTTTTCTTGGCCAAATTTGTTTAAATTGAGCTTTCCATCAGCTTCCCTCTTTTTTCTACACAAATTAGACTCAAATTTCACTCAATTTGGTTAAGAATTGAGCTCAATTTCATCACTTTTTTCCACTGTGTTGAAACCCCTCGATCCAAAATTTTTCTTCTTCTTCCTCTCGGTTTTCCTTCTTTTTTTCGTCAAATTTCTTCTTTTTCTCTTCAATTTTGCTAACTACAATGATAATTAAAGACATCTACACCGTTTCCATCTTCCAATTAAGAGGATTGAGGCAGAATTTTTTTTTAAAAAAATAACACTTTCCTTTTTCTCCTCTTATCCACGGTACTCACTTAAAAAAAAAAAAAATCTAAACTTTTTTAAAGATAATATCACTTAATAATAATAATAATAATAATAATAATAATAATAATAACATTATTATTATTATTATTATTATTATTTCTTTTTCCTTTTTCTTGTTCTTTTTTTTTCCTTTTTTTTTCTTCTTTTTCATTTTGAACAAAATTACCAAATTACCCCTTTTTCCATTTTCTCAAAAAAAAAAAAAAAATACTAAAATGTTCTTGGATTATTTTATTATTAGTAAACAACTTGAAATGTAAAAGTGGGGTATTACAAAGGGTTTTTACAAACGGTTTGAAACAGTACCTCTTGTTCAGATGTTAGGACGTTAATTTGATTAATGACAATTGGGCCTTCTTCTTCTTTGTTACTAAAACTTAAATACTTTGAATCTGTTTCATCAGCTACTTCATGCAATTGGAACTCTGATTCATAACCTGAGTAGGAAGAATCAGAAGAATAATCTTCTTTGTTGAGCTCTTGAACTTTCCCACTGTTAGGGCATTTGTTTGCATAATGACCCTTTTTTTCTGCATCTGTAGCAGTAGATAGCTTTTTTAGAATAGTCTTTGACTTGCTTCTTTCCTTTCCTAGGTGGTTGATTTACTTGATGAGAATTCTTATTATGATACCTCTTTGGTCGGTATGGAGACCTTTGGGGTACATACTTTGGACCCAAGCTTCGGAAGTATGGTTTATTCTCAATCCTCCGCTTGGACACCTTCCTGCTTGTTGTTCCCGGTTTGGTGATTCTTTCGAAACCATATTGAGAATAGAAAGTCTTCCTCTCTTACTTGTGAAGGTTGGATATCTTTTGAATCTTGATTTCATTGCAAATATCTAAATTGCACTCTACTACCTTAGTGACGAGGTGCGCATAGGTGAGTTGGTCCCAAGGGATGTCCTTGTTGTACATTTAGTTTAGACAGTTGTAAACTCTCTCACCCATAAAGCTTGGAAGTCCGTCAAATGACGCTGTTGGCAGTCCTTGAGATTATAAATTCTACCAAAAAACATATCCTTGTACCATTTGAAGTTACCCATTGAAGAATACCTTAAATTCTTTAGAATGTTGCGATGAATATTCGAATCCACGTCATTCTGGAAAGTGAACTGGGTTGCTATGAGGTAGATTAGGGCTAGAATAGCGTCTTCTATCTCTATTTCTTCTTGAACTTGCTTAGTGGTGCCATTTCCTCTTTTGGTATCTTGAGTCTTGGTGACCTTTGATTTATGGTTTCTAACCACTTCTTTAATGGAGTTAGAAAGGTCGTTTTTCCACCATTGCTTTAGGCTCCCAGAGAATCCACTAATTAACACCTTTACAGCTTCAAGGTCGCTCATATTGTTTGCTTCATGCGTTGCTGCCATGAGCATTTCTTGAAGTACTTCGAGAACCATATTCTCGAGCATTCCATCTATGTTCCAAACATAGATATGATCTCTACTGAACTCAGTGTTTCGTATGTACTTGTGTCTTTGTTCGGTGTCCATGTCTGGCATTGAAGGCTTTAAATACCAATTGAATTTGTCACCTTTGTTCTCGCTGAACGTGATCTTGTTGATTTCTTTAGCTGGTTCTTCTAGGCTGAAGTCCTTGAATTCTTCAATGAAGGAATCTGTTTCGTCTTCATCGAGGACATTGATCGATTGGTGTGAACTTTCTTCTTTGAGATTGAGGAATCGCAATTTGTTGTCAATTTCTTCCACGATTTTGTCCTTTTGAGTTTTGAATTTTAACTTTTCAGAAAGTTGGAATAAAGTTGGAACCACTTCGTCCTTTGGGGGATTGATGGCTCCTTCTAACCTATAGACCTGATCTGCAATAGAATGCAGAATCCAATTGGAGTGAGTGTTTTGTACTTGAAGGCTATTGATTTCTTTATTTGTTGGAGCCTTCTGCTCGTCAGTTTCTCTAATGAGCTGAAATGGCCTAGCAATAACAGTTTCATTGTAGAAACTCTTGAATTCAATATTCCATTGGCGAATAGTCTGAACTGACTTCTCCTCTTTGTACTATCTTCCACCTTTCCTTTTCTCAGAGGTAGCAGATTTGGTCGAAGTCTTCTTTTTGCTTCAACCATTTGAAGAAAGAGATGTGCTTTTATAGGACCTATATTGTCTGAAATTATTGCTTCTTGTAGGACATTTTGAAGAACATCACTTTATCGTGCCTGTTTTTGGACAACATAAAGTCCTTTTGCAGGGCTTCTTTGTCTAGCTTGAACTCAAATATGATCACATTGAGTTGTCCTTTGAAAATACTCTCTGATTCCATATCTGTTTGTGTAGGAGACTCTAGTCGATCTTCTTCATACTGGATATTAGGAATTCCCTGATCCAGTTTGATTGTTTGAACTCTAAGAGAGCATGACTTGTTCATCATACTTCGAGAATCTGAACGAATACTTGAGATGCTTGGTCTTGAACTCATAAACTTTTTCGTGCTCATGTTCTCTTTGACCACTGAAACCTATCATGGTTCTGATTCAAACTTGATTTCAACTCTTCCATCAGGGAACTCTACTATGTGCGAGAGTTCTCGCTCTCTCCTTGGAGGAGTGAAAGCGTTATCTAGAATCCATTGGGGGTTCTTGGTGACTTCATCCCAGGATAACATTCTGGGAACGCTTATTGAAGTCATGTTGAGGTTGGTCTCTATTAACGTGGTTTTTTCTTTTTGAAGACGTCATTAATGCTTTTGGATGCATTGCCGTTGTCATGACCTTGTATGTAATTTTGTAGACGAGTGTCAACTTCTTGACACCTTCTTCTAGATCTAACCCTTGACTAGTTAGATCTAGGCTCAAGGTCTTCAGGTTGCGTAGATCATCTAGAGAGACCATATAATTTCATAAACAACTGAAGTAAACCGAGCCATTTGTCAAGTTAGACTCGATGATCCCTAGGAGGGAGTTTAAGAAGTCCTTGTGACGTTTATCGCGCAAGATGACGAGGACTGGTGTGTCTAGTCCTGATCTGAATAGTGGCAGTAAGGCAACTTGAACTGCTCCTATATGAAGGAAGGAAAATTCCTTTTCATGCTTTTTGATATCTTTTCTGAGGAAAATCTGAATTGAATCGATCTTTCCATAGACTGAAATTCTTCTTTCAACAATCTTGACGCAAAGATTTTCTCTGAAATTGAAGGTATTTTGAAAGTAGATTGTTTTGGAATTGAGCTTGGGTAGCCCCCAGTTTTGAAACTCTTCTTCAACCTTTGCTATGCGCAAAGATTCATTAACGAGAATCACTGCTCGAGGAAACTGTATGCTGCTCCTCAATCTCTTTTTGAGATAGCTCCTTGGTCGGAGCTTTTGATGAAGATAAAACCCTTTTCAAAAAGTTGGACATTGATAATCCTTAATTTATTTCTCCAACTGTTGGGAAAATAACGCCGGTGGAAATTGAACAGAAGAATTTAATATTGTTGGCTGAGTCGCGGATCTCGCTCTCTTTAAGACGTTTCGCGGCTCTGCTCGGTTGTGCAAACAGTATAATCTTGCCACGGCGTCCCCAGGATAAAACAGCCTAACTTCGATCGGAATTGCACAGAAACCAACCGAAAACTGACACTTTTATAGGAGAGATAAATGCTCGGAAAGACAAAAAAAAAATAACTTAAATATAAAATGAAGTTGGAAAATAATTTTTTTGTTGTGTGAGGAGAAAAAGGAAAACGTTTGGGAGAGGGAAAGTGTTTGAGTGGAGAATGAGTTGGTGAAGAATGAAGAGTGAAGGGGGGTTTATATAGGTGTGAGGAGGGCTATAATTAGAGAGAGAAGGCATGATATGCGCACGCTGACCGAGGCAAAAAAGGGTGCATGCGAAACTGCCATGCTGACAGCCCGCTCCCACGCGCGCTCACGCACGCCCACGCGCCCACGTGGTCCTCTCTCCTCCACTTTGACCGCTCCTCCTCCTCAGCTGGCACCGAACGTGGACTTTCTTTTTTAAAATTTTTTTTTAATCAACAATCCCCCACTTGAAAATTTTTTTCTAACAACAGTTTCCCATTTAAAACATAAACATTTTTCATCGAGCATTATCAATCCATATAATACTATGCATAAGCAAAGGTGTCTATCGACTTGAACCTTTACGTAGTGAAGATGATTTAGAATATCATAGAGTAACTCTTAGTTTTGAACTCTATCTCTAACAACATCTTACGCACAACATTATTCAAGTGTAGTTCTAAAGGGCTGTGCTTTAAGGCCTTGCACGTTTATCCCAGTTTAGTGGATGCTCTAGAGAATTTGCCTAAAATTCCATAGGAAGCGACCCTCACTTCCACATC
>JBBPDJ010018847.1:0-24009 GCA_037974625.1 Cucumis cinereus | reverse complement strand
TCATTTTTTGGCCTTTGATCTCTCTTGGTCATAGAATACATTTTTCTTGATCTTTGGTTTTGTAATCCGTTAACCAAAAGAAAAATAATAAACATTATGAGCCTTCTGACAATGGTTGAAGGGGTTTCTCATCCTCAGAGAGGGTATCCTCATTTGGTCCTGATATATTTTATGGTTTATCTTTGGGTGAACTCGTTTGCCTCCGTTTGTTAAAATTTTTCTCTATGTGAAAAATAAAAATTTACAAGAAGGTGAGTTTCTTATCTAACAACTTATCAATGGAAGAATTAACATGATAGATCGTTTTTTTAGGATTTTGTTTAGTTTGATGAGTTCTTCTCTTCTTCTTCTTTTCTATTTATTGTTTTTTTGTTACTCAATCTGGGTTTATGCTTATGTCCTTAGGATAGTTCTTTTAATTTGTTTCCTTTACGGGTTTATGCTTATGTGATTGAGTTTTCCAAGTGTAGATATGCCCCCTTCTTTTCCTACGTTCATTGTGATTTGTCAACTTAGTTGGTGGGGAACGAGCAGCTGAAAGTCTTCATTTTTTATGCACAGCTGCAGATAATCAGGTATGCTACAAGTCTTCATTTTTTCTTGTTTCCCGTGTTATGCACATAGAAATGTACAAGAGCATACTCCCCCCCTCTCCCCCCCCCCCCCCCCAAAAAAAAGAGATTTATACATTTACAACAATACATCAACTCTCATTTAGATGTATCTTTCAACTAGCATATAGAAACCATAAATAGAATATGATTGCTGGATTTTGTTGTTGTTTTAAGGTTCTTTTTAACTTCATTTGAATTGCTTTTTATGTTTAACAAATTTTTTATTCAAGTAGGCAACATCTATTGAAACTTTTAGGTATTGGAGACAACAGATTTCAGGAATTTGTTTAGAATACATCTCAATCTCAATCTCTTACTCATTATTCATGAATTTGTTTAGAAGGTCTATAATAATATTTACAACTGTGCATAGAAATGAATATAGACATACTATGAAATTTATTTATGTATACTTTGCTATTTATGTATACTTTGCTATTAAGTTCCTTCTTTTCATTTTTTTATAACTTTATTTAGGTGGTGAGGGTGGTGTAACAAACAACTATTAAACAAGGAAGGAGTGACATTGCAAAGAGGTAGCGTTGCATTCGTAGATCGTTCGGTGTCATTTGTCTTTTCAAAGTTGCCAATTAAAGTAAGATCTCAATCTCTTACTCATCATTAATCAATTTGTTTAAAATATCTATGATGATATTTACCGCCACAATTACTTTCTTTGTCTCCTTATTTTCTCTCGTTTTAAAACTAAAACCTTGAGTCAAATACATTACTGGATTGAAACCTATTCAAGTCTGTATGATATTCAACAAACTTATTGGATTGGAATATTTTTTTATTAGACTTTGCTCATTGTCACCATTTACATTTGTGCATAGAAATGCAAAAAGACACAGTATTAAGTTTATTTGTGTAAAACATGTAGTGAGTTTGGTGCTGGATTGAGTTTTTTTTTCTTAGTTGTGCTGAATTGAGTTTGGTGCTGAATTAGTTCATTTGTGCATAGAAATGCAAAAACTTGTTAGATTTAAGTTTATTTGTGTAAAACATGTAGTGAGTTTGGTGCTGAATTGATTGTATTTTTCTTAGTTGTGCTGAATTGAGTTTGGTGCTAAATTTGTACATTTGTGCATAGAAAAGACACAGTATTAAGTTTATTTGTGTAAAACATGTGGTGAGTTTGGTGCTGAAATGAAGTTTTAGATAACACATATGGAGCGAACCATTGTTTTATATATTTGTTTTTTCTCCATGTATCAAACCTTGAAGGGTTGTGTATCAAACCTTGAAAGTAAGTATTTTACAGTATGTAATTAGTCTTCTCATCTAAGTTACCTCATTGCTGGTAGAGTCCTAGGCTACCATTGTCGCCTTGTTAGGTTGGGAACGTTGGGAAGGAGAATGGCAAACTTGAATTTTCTTCGAGTTTTTGCATGACAGTAGTGGTTAGATCTGAGTTCCAAGCTTTTCAGATTCAAATTGATTTAATCCTCTTATTTTATTGATTGAAGATGAGTTCTTAGTTTTGACTCATATAAGATGCTTAGCTAAGATTATCATAACGATCTCCCTTGTCAATTGTCAATAAAATAATGCTAATTTTCTCTGTGTTTAAGTACATGACGCTTAAATTGTACCACAGGTTCAATTGATGTTGCATTCCACTGTTTATCTTGTAATAACTTTCTGATTTTATTTTGAGAAGTTTCTATTTTTTATTATAGAAAGAATAGAAAGAATATCAATGGTTTCTGCATTTCATTTGCATTTCACGACTTCCATGCTTAGGTTAGTACCATTTGATTCACATTTCTATTATACTTTTGGAACTCTTGGCTTCTTCCTAGTAGTAATGTTCTAGTGTGACTTTGTATTTCACTTATGAATGTAGTCCTCATAGGTCTTCAAGCTCTTTTATTGTTTAGACTTTAGATTTGTGCCATGGGCATCAGAATGAATACCAATGTTTTCCAATTCCTTAAGATTAGAGGATTCAATCATCCAACCCATATAGTATCAACAAAAATTAAGAGAAAATATCGATTACTTGAATTTTTATAATTTTATCAAATTTGGCACCAAATTAAATAAGTGTGGTAATTGTGATTCTAATGATTAAATATTTTAATATTGAAAAAAAATGTGCTATTGAATAACTTCGTTAAAACACACACTTTTGGACATTAGATCTAGTATTGTTTTTATATTGAACAGTACATATGATTTATATAATTTATTGAATGTAAATAATACTGTTTTTTTACCAAATTTAGAAAAAACTACCTAAAATAATAATGATAAGGCTAAGTTTTAAGATTGAGTTTGTAATCTTTAAGGTGCAATTTGATAAGTTAATACAATATGACTGACTTATGAGTTAAAAAATTAAAATTAATATATTTTTTTCAAAATGAAATTCAATCGCAAAAGTAAAGTTTAGTTCATAAAGTTTAGTTCATAAACTTTAATTTGCAAAATTCAATTTGTGAAAATAACTTCAATTAATAAATACAATTAATCATTTTTGCAATATCAATATTGATGTCAAAAGTTCGATTTTTCATTTAAAAAAAATTACCAAAATTTATCAGAAAGGTTTTTTTTTTTTTTTATGAAATTTTTTTATGGCATTAGGTGAGTTTAATTTTAATGCGTAATTGTAAAATTTAATACAATCTTTAATTCAATTAAATAATATCAAAAGATGTCATAACATATTTTAATTTGATTAATTTGTATAAAATTATATCTTGATTTTAGTTTTAACAATATGATGTGATTAGTATTATTTGAGCAACACAAATATTTTCACTTTTTTTCTTCGTACTATGAACTTTAATTATTTATTGAAATTTATGAGGAATGGTAAATAAGAATAGTTTTATATATATACACATACACAAGAGTAAATAAGAATAGCTAAACACATGGAATAAAGTTGGAAAAAATATATTTCTCTCTTTTTATTTTCAAGTTAAACACATACACATGGTTCTTTTCAATTTTGTTCTTTTGAATTATGTCCTTCACAACCGTTTATTAGACAAGGGCATGAAGCTCTACTACACATATATAAATTATAGAAAAGAACCATGAAGATGTACTATACATATATTAATCTTTTGTATGAAACTAAGGGATTTTGAGACAAGGACATCAATTAATCTTCTTCAATTGTCATCTCCTTACTCTAATGTGACTCAAATTTTCAATTTTTTCTCATTATGTTTTCTTACTAGATTTACAGTTATGGATAAATCAAGGATGCACAAGAGTAGGTTATCCGAAGATTATGAATTGGGTGTAGAACCCTTCATCAATTTTGGATTTTCAAATCCAAATGAGACGTTTATTCGTTGTCCTTGTTTGAGATGTGGGAATTGTGAAAAACAAAATCGCACTGGCATTAGAGATCACTTATACGTGAATGAAATTAATGAAAGCTATAAGATTTGGATTTGGCATGGTTAAGAACTACCTAATTCATCATATTGTGGAGAATCTTCTAATTTTGACACCCACATGTATGAAGAGAACGATGTTGGAAGTGTGAAACAAATAATTTATGTTGCTCATGATGAATATTCAAAAGACCCAAAGGAATTTGAGAAATTGTTTAACGATGCCGAAAAACCATTATACGAAGGATGCAAAAAAATCACCAAGTTGTCAACATTAGCGAAGTTGTATAATTTAAAAGCTAAGTATGGATGGAGTGATATTAGCTTTTCAGAACTACTGAAAACTTTAAACGAAATTCTGTCTTCTACCAATGAACTCCAAACATCAATGTATGATACGAAGAAGACTTTAGGTGCACTATGAATGAATTATGAAAAGATTCAGCATGCCCTAATGATTGTTATTTGTATAGAAAAGAATATGCAAATGCAACTAAATGTCCTGAATGTGGTGAATCAAGGTGGAAGTATGCTTATGGGAAAGTGGTGTTCAATGTTTAGCACCAGTTATTGATGATTTAAAACTCTTATGGAAAAGTGGTGTTCAATGTTATGATGCCAATGAAGATGAGCTATTCCACTTAAGGGTTGCTTGGTTGTGGACAATAAATGACTTTCCCGCATATGGAAATCTTAGTGGATGTAGTGTGAAAGGGTATAAGGCATGTCCAATTTGTGGAGATAATACGACTTCTATATGATTAAAGTATGGGAGAAAAATGGCATACCTTGGGCATCGAAAATTTCTAGCACGCAACCATCCATATCGACGTCAAGAGAAGTCATTTAATGGTCAAAAGGAGCTTGGAATAGTTCCGAAACCCTTGTCTGGAGATGCCATATATTCAATAATAAAAATCTTCAATTTCAAATAGGAAAGAAGAAGACGAAAAAACAACCTACGAAAGGGAGTGCAAAGATTTGTTGGAATAGAGTATCTTCGTTTTTTGAGCTACCCTATTGAAAAGATCTTCATGTCAGACATTGTCTTGATGTGATGCACATTAAAAAAAAATGTTTGCATAAATATACTGGGTACACTTCTTGATATTCCAAAAAAAAGTAAGGATGGTTTGAATGCTAGACGTGATTTAGTCCACTTGAAAATTCGACAAGTGCTTGCACCTGTCAGCGGTGAAATAAAAATTTTCATTCCTCCTGCTTGTTACACTCTTACAAGGGAAGAAAAACATTTATGTATTAAAGACATTGTCAAAGTGAAGGTTCCTGAAGGTTATTCTTCCAACGTCAGAAACCTTGTGTCAATGACTGATCTGAAATTGAATGGCTTAAAATCTCATGACTGTCACGTTCTATTACAACAACTGTTTTCCATTGCGATAAGATCTGTGCTCCCAAAACATGTTTCTTATGCTATAACTCGATTGTGTATCTTTTTCAAGCTCATATGCCATAAAGTTGTAGATGTGCAACAATTAGAAAAGTTGCAAGAAGATATTGTGGTGACCATGTGTCTGCTTGAGGAATATTTTCCTCCTTCATTTTTCACCATAATGATGCATCTCACAGTGCACATTGTTAGAGAAGTCAAACTTTGTGGGCCTATATATCTACGTTGGATGTATCCATTTGAAAGGTACATGAAAGTTCTCAAAGACTATGTGAGAAATAGACATCGTCCAGAGGGTTGTATTGTAGAAAGTTATATAGTAGAAGAAGTTGTTGAGTTCTGTTCAGACTTTCTATCTTGGGTGGATGCTATTGGGCTTGGCATTGACAGATCAGATGCATCTCATGACAATTCAAGCGTAGGTAGACCATTGTCTATCGGAGTTTCTTTCAAACCTGAACATGATTTTTTATACCAAGTTCATCGATATATATATAGAGTTAGCTTCTATTACGTTTTCATTTGAATTATATGTTAAACATCTAACCATATATTACAATGTTCCAATGTTGAAGGAAACAAAAGACAGTATTGCAACTGAAATACCCAAATAAAGCGGTGAATAAAAAATAGGTTCAAGATGAACACAATAGAAATTTCATATCTTGGTTAAGAGAAGAGGTAAACGGTGACACGATGTTCAAGTTTGTATGATATTCATCTTAATTATATATATATATATATATTGTGGTCCTTTTAATTATGTTAATCTACTTATCATGGTAGGTGGCATTAGAGATTGAGATGGGAAAAGTTGATGGTTTCGATAACTTGAGGTGGATTGCTCACGACCCTCATCCTATAGTGGTTAGATATAACAGTTATGCCATTAATGGATGTCGATACCATACGAAGTCTTATGATAAGGATCGTATTGTTCAAAATAGTGGAGTTAGTCTAGTGGCGAAAACAATGCAAGTGTCAAGTTCAAAAAATAAAAATCACATAATTAAAGACATGTCCTTTTACGAAGTGATACAAGACATATGAGAACTTAATTATAATACGATTAATGTTGCAGTATTTAAATGTGATTGGGTTGAGAACAATAATGGTATGAAAATGGATGACCTAGGTTTTGTGTTAGTTGATTTAAATACACTAGGTCACAAGTTCGATTCATTTATAATGGCGACCCAAGCTACCCAAGTGTTCTATGTTGATGACCCAAGTGATGCGAGATGGTCAATCGTGCTTTCTCCACCACAAAGAGACTTTGAGGATCAATGTAATGATGACGAGCTTGGAGATACCATATTACACTGTGAAGGAGTACCCAGTGATATGCCAAATATTGATGGAAGTAATGATTTGGATGAGAATATCTTAACATATGTACGATCAGACGAGGAAGGCACATGGGTTCCTAAATAACAAATATTGGGTGTGTTCTAAAATCATAATATAATCTACTTATTATACTCATATGTTAATGTTGCTTTTGTATATGCTTTTATTGTCTAACTTATCTTTTAATTTTTTGGATGATAGGATATTTGTGTATCACATGGAGCTGACACTACCTAGAGACGAAGAGAAAGAGGTTGGTTTGGTTGTGAGTGGAACTGATGAGACGAAGAAGAGTAAAAAAACAAGAAGGCGGGGGACCTACAGTTATGTTTGACGTTACACGGGTGCGTAGTGCGGACAAAAGAAAACTAGTGGAATACAAGGAGGATGGAGTACCCATCGAAGAAAATAGGTCGAAACTAAACTCTTCCATTGGGTCATGTGTACACTACCACATTCCAATTACGTACGCATCTTGGATACACGTGTCAGTTGAATTAAAGAAGAAGATCTATAGCATCGTAGAGGTAGATTGCTTTATCTTATTTTCTTTGTTTTACAATTTCACAGATGATTTACTATTTCAATGCCTTCACATGTATTCCCATCTCAAGCTGCCTTTATTATCGACAGTAGATCGAGGAAAACGTACTTAAAACTGCGGAACAGCATTTTGGCAATTTAAGCATTGGTTGACATCGAGACATATATTGCCATTCAAGAATGAAGTGGAAAAGTTGAGCCGACCACCATAGATGTATTCCTACATTGACCAACAACATTGGGAGGAATTTGTTCAATCTAGACTTTGTCCACAGTTTACGGTAACACATTTTTTTTCATTTTTTGGGTTACATCTTCGTTTCTATAATTGACTAATGAATTGTTATATATGTTTAGAACAAAAGAAAGGAACAACAGGAGAGACGACAAAAGAATAAGTACAACCATCGGTTGTCTAGAACAGGTTATGCGAACTTTTGGGAGCGACTGGTAAGAATTAATTTTACTTTCATTAATCTTATAACCTTCTAATGATTCTAATTATGTGTATAATGAAATGTAGAAAAAAGTACCTTCGAAAGAAGATTCTCTTGACCGAGCTAGCATGTGGAAGAAGGCTCGGGCTAACAAGAACAGAGAATATAAGAATGAAGATGTTCGAGATGTTGTTGATCGGATTGTAAGTCGACTAAACTTTTATACAAACTGTTGTGCTTAATTGTTACTAATAAATCTGATTTGGCATTTATTAGGATGAAATCTCAAGGACGTCTGATCCATCTTCAATCAAAACATCGTCTCCAAATGATGCTTTGACACAAGCATTGGGTACAGAAAAGCACGGTGGACGTGTACGTGGAATTGGCGGACTTGTCACCCCAACTACTTACTTCCACGTAGCGAAATGCTCCAAGGTAAGGATTGAAGAATTTGTGGAGCTTAGTCAAGAGAATGAGAAACTACGTTTGAGAGTTCAAGAACTAGACGACATTCATAGAGCACAATCTATACCGACATCTGCACATGGATCTTGCTCAAAAACAAGATTGGAGTACGAGATTGAATGCGACAATAAAGTGACGAAGAAGGATAATGAAAAGCTAAAGAATAAGGTGTTTAAAGAAGATGTCGATGTGATCTTATTGAATGATGATCGTGAGGATGGGAAGGAATTGACTAAAATTGACCAACGGTTGCACTGTGAGGTAATTACTTAAGCTTTTGTCAATTTTTATAAGTACTGATGGCCTTCTTGATGATCTTTCATATGTGAACTTCTAAGGTTGCTAAGGGAGCAGAGGTTGTTTGTTTGTCGTGGATGAAGATGCCACTACCTTTGAGGACATTAGTTAGGTATGCTGAAAAGGTAATGGAGAAAGATGCCACTAAAGTTTTCTTATTCTTGACACTGGATTACTTGACAGTGAAAAACTGTCGAGTAAAGCTTTATTCTTGAGAGTTTTTCACTGTCAAGTAAACTCTTATTCTTGACAGTTTCGCACTGTCAAGAAAAAAAAGCTTATTCTTGACACTGGATTACTTGACGGATTTAAAATCGTCAAGTAATCCCTTACTTGAAAGTTTTCCACTATCAAGTAAAAACCTGTTTCTGTAGTAGTGCAAGTTCATTCAAGTCAATGGTTAGGAAAACAAAGTGCAAACTAAACATGGGTTTGTCAAAAAGGCAAAAGCTAAACAACCTTTTGCCCTTGGGATTTTAACTGCTTCTAAGTTTTCAAAGCTAACACTTGAAACCCTTGAGATTGAATTTATTTTTTATTCGGTCATTGAAGTTTTAAAAGTGACATGTTTGATCTGAATATTTAAATTTGATTTATAATAGTCCCATGAAGTTTGAAAAATTAGTTTCGAATTGATCCCTAAGTATAAGAAAAAAATGTCCAACTCATTTATAAAATACATATCAACAAAGTCTACTCATCATTCCATTATATTAACCACTGTTAACTCTACATAGAGATCCCTTTCAAACTCATGAGACCAACCATAAATCAAATACAAATAGACCAAACATGTCATCCCTGAAACCTTAATGATCAAATTAATGTTTTGATGACCCATGAACCAAGTGAGAAAGAAGTTCAAAACAGTGAAAAGAAGTCTTACTCTCTAAACAACAATTTCTCACCCCAAAATCTCTAATTGCTCCACAGACACTAGGTTTGAGACTATGAAACAATATTACTTAACTCGAAAATTCTATTTTTCTGTTATCTTTATTTGTCGATTTCAAAACAAGTTTATAGCGATTGACGGCCACATAAATCAACTATAGATTTCCACATAATATTGAGCTTGTAAATGAAGATAAACAACATCAATATCACAATGAAACAGCAAAACAAAAAAGATTCACAACTTATCAGGCAAGGGAACAACCAAAATATCACCATCAGCGCAACATCGACAAGAGGGGGGTTCGAAATGAAATTAGCCTCCCAAATCTGATCTGAAGAGACCAAACCAGCATAGATGGAAACAGCAATCGATCAGAGAGTATCATATGGGTGAGTCTTGTACCAAGTCAAAATCGATTCACGAATCCCATCAACACAAGAACAAGAAATTGGGATTTTAATAAAGAGCTGTGAAGGTAGAATGTGATTTTCAACATTTGGGTATGAAACATCTATGGTTTTGGCAGTGAGAATCGAAATGGGGTCGCCTTGAAAAATAAACCTTAATTAGATTTTAGGTCTGAACTTGGTTTGTCGTTCATTGTGGATTGTTTTCGTGAAATGGAGAGGAGAAGAGTGTTCTCGCTTGAGATGGAGAAGAATGGAAGATTTGAGGACTTTTGTTTTTTTCTAAATTAGATTTTATTTTTTTAAAATTTTTAAATTAAAAATGTTGGAGAAAGTAAAATGAATGACAAATAAAAAATGTGAGGGGAAAGTAAAATGAAAGGGGAAAAGGGGAAAATTTTGACGTTTGAATAAAACCGTCAAGAAAAGTTCAAAACCAGCTTTGGAGATAGTTTTATATTTTCATTACTATTCTTGACGTTTGTAAACCGTCAAGAATATATGTATAATACTTGACAGCTTAAAACCGTCAAGAAATGGACAATTGTGAAAAATTTTCGAAAATTCCCCCACCTCCGTCTTTTGATCAAAATTCTTGACGGTTTTTCTTTAAAATAACCATTTTCTTGATGTTTTGACCACAAAACGTCAAGAATAGAAAAAGAAAAAAAGAAAACGTCAAGAAAGCCTATTTTTCTAGTAGTGTTCTGACGACTGCGTTCTTATGAAGTATACTTGACATAACCAACAGAATAAACCTATGTGCACTTGATAACTTTCTCATGAGGCTTATAACTTTTTCTCGAAGGGCTTTAACTTGTATCTTAATGTAACTTTCCTCGAAGGGCTTAATCAAATCTCTGAGTATTTAATACAACATGCTTCTTCAACTTATATTAAGCTCATAGAAACTTCTTTGCATACAACTTACTTTTAACTTAGTAATACTTAACAAATCTCATGTTTGTGAATTCTTGCTTATATGTTTTATACTTGTTTGCATACTAGCTTTAGCTCATGTTTTTAGAACATATTGTGCTTATCACTCCTAAGACACCATGTCCTTAATTTACTTATTTAACTAAAACCCGTGTTTAAATTACTTAGCTAGCTTACTAAATTTATGCTTGTATTCATTTATTAAACTTTATGCTTAAGAAAACATATTTACTCATTCATCATGCGTAATAACTTAATATATTACTTGGAACACTTTACTTGAAATTCATTCTTTTAAATTGCTTAATAAATCTTTTACTTAAATACCATAATCTAATCCTAAGCTTAAGATAATTCTTTTTCTTTGCTCAAAAGCTCTTATTTCGTTTATTTTCTTAAAACTATCTCAAACTATTAAGTTCAACATTTCTTGTAAACTAAGAAAATCGTGATTATTTAATTAATAGCTTGCTTAAACAATTCCATGAAAAAACATGCATAGCTTGGAGATTTAAAATAATTTGTCACTCGTAATTTTAAGCTACTTTTCCGCTTTGGTTGATAGACTTGTCCAATCTTTACTTGCCCTGGAATGGGAATTTTTTTTAATCCTTAGTTAGTTCCTTGGAGTTCATAAAATATCCAAGTTATCATAGGATTCTTTAAAGTATAAGAAACAGCTAAAAAATGCATTAGGCATAGGTTGCCCGCCGGATCAACAAATAGAACTGACTTTCAATTTGCATAACTGAGAATCTAATCATCAAATTGGAAAACTTCCTTCTACAAATCTATTCATTCATCTCTTAACTAACTTGCCTCAAAATTGAAGCCTCATATTCGTTGTAAATCTCTGGATATCCTCCTATCTTCAGACCTTAATTAGTTTTCGATGGAATCTGCACAATGTGAACTTCTTTTAGGTTTTCAACCTCTTCCTCAATTTTGTTCTTTTCTGACACCCTCCTTCAGAAAGTAGTCTCAATCAGCTTTCATTTGACACACAAACTCTGACTTTGCTCAAGTAATTTATTCACACCGAAACCTCAAACTTGCCATTTTTATCAACGTGGCTACATGATTCAGATTAACCCTAAACCAACACCTCCTACTTGATGAATGCTTACTAAAATCTTATTAAACCTTAAGTTGGCATTTGACATTCACTTAATATGAATTAAGTGTCCTTCAACACCTAGCTTACACTTTTAGACAGATTTGTTTCACTCTTTTCTTTACCCGCAACCCAGCTCACGATTTCTCCTTTTTAAAATCAATCTCTCTTCACAAACTTTAAAACACACCAAGTAAGTAAATAAGACAAGATTAAAGATTTACATAACTCCTGAAGACACAATGCTTGGCTGCCTACTTAACATCACAACCATCCAACACTTAAAGGCAAATTTCTTTATGCCTTTCAATCAAGTCTGTCCTCACTTTCTTTCTTTAAAACTCAACATGTTGTGTAGCTAATTAAACACAACAACAAGCATACAATTAAGAAAGTTTCACTATTATAAGAAAACAAAGAAATAAAAAGTCTAGGGCTTACACATAACTTAGGCAAGCTTCATGATTCTAAGAAAAACAAAGGGATAGAAAATCTAAGGTTTATATAGTACATGTAGGTAGGTGGCCAAACACAAAGAACTTGACCAAGGCGATGTTACATGGGTAAAGGTGGTGGAGGAGAACGTGTTTGTGTGTAGGGTGAAACACGAAGCCAGGGGCTTGTGCACACAAAAGAGCCATTCGTGAGGTTAGTAAGGCATCGTTATGCACTCACATGGGTGCTAGGACACACGGCATGCACCCAGACAGCCATGCCTCTGCATTGAGTGTACCTAGAGTGCCCTTGCATTGACATTGTCATATTTTGATATTTTTGGAGTTTCTAAGCTTATTTTGAATATTTTCTAAGTTCAAGAGGATAAATTAAGCATCAAATTCCTTTGTTTCAAGCCATGAGAAAATGTGGGCAAATCTACCAACCTAGAGGTTATAGCTTTAAGTAGTAAGTGACAAAATATTTTCAAAGTTTAATTTTAAGCATGTTTCACTAGATTTTCTCAAAGACTTAGCACGAATTAAATAAAGCATGATTTAAGTTACTAAGTGAAGGAAAGATTTAACAGGACCATTTCTAAAAATTTAATTGGAAAAATAAAAATATCAATACATTGACAAAATTATAGAAACACTTTACTGTAAAATAATAGCAAGTTGGTCATTCACAAATGTTTGTAACACCAGCTGGATAAATTACCGTTTTACCCCTGTGTACTACTTAGTCCTTAAATATTAGTGCTTCTCTAATGTACAGCCTGTTTATGGTCCAACCAATTAACAAAAATTTCTCTCGTGCCATAGAGAGGATAGGGCCTTTGTTCAAGTATCGGAGACACCATTTAATGGAACATTCATCTACTTACCCTTAAGTCGGGAAGGAGTGAATTTTGTCTTATGTGATTATGTTTTCAGCTCCTTACTCGATCCTATCTCTAAAATGGTAGGCTTATTGAGTCGGCAATCTGGCCACTCTTACCCTTACAAATAAAAGGATAATCTTTCGTGAACAGGAGTTCATAATACACTCAGGATTAAAACTAAGTTGCCTAGGTCATCCTATTGAAATAGAAACCTAACTAGTCAACGGAGTTACATCTAGTGGTTACTATTTTGTTGTTTATTCTTACGCAAACTCATTGCATAGGATCCCACACTCGCGTGTCACCTACACGAACACATTGGATCATTGCTTTTGTATCATAAATATAAAACGAGTTGTATCCATAGTGTTACCAAAATAAGGTACCTAGCCTTATCCCTATCCTATAGACCCTTTAAGTTGTATCTCGAACACTGATCCATGTATGTCTATACATACAGTTCAAGACTCATAAACCAGCTTAGGATGTTAGTTTATTGGATTTGAGATAATAAGATAAAAATAATTAAAATAGTCGATAACTATTTATTGAAATAATAACTATTTATTAATAACAGTCAATGATCAACGAATTACATTTACTATTTACGAGTTTTAGGACATAAACCCAACACTAATTATCAAGTATGAGATCTCAGCAAAAGTTATAGACCAAACATGATTTTACTAGCCAAGCATGAGATTTGTATGAACTTTTAAGTTAAGAAAGTTTTGTAAGCAAGTTTCCAAACAGAAAATTATTTCAAGTTTCAAAGCTTAGTTATCTTACTTATGTTGCATATGCTTGTTTTAAGTCATTACTCTATACCCGAGATACTAGTTAAGTATTAGGTCTTTGGGACCAACTTTAGTATACTATATACTTAGTCGTATACTAGGGTGCTTATGTCCACCCCCTCCCTTAAATCTAGGAAAAGAAGAGATGTGAAGCCAGCATTAGCCGACTCTCTAACGACACATAATGACCAACTCAACCTAAAAAATTGCTAAAAAGAAAACTTTTTTACAATAAGTTGGTGAAAACACTTTAAATTTACACAAAGAAAGATTTATAAAACTTCATATATATGAAAAACTATCTTTACTTAGTTACAAATCTTACAAACTCTACTCTGGCACTTAGTAGTTAAATCCATCACGAACTATGACATACTAAAATCTACTACAAAAACTGAATGACTACCAACAGTAGGCTCAGCTCTGGGATCACGATCATTACCTATAAATAAAAACATTTCAAACGAGTTAGCTGAAAGGCTCTGTGAGCAACAGTTTAGTAAAGCATAAATAAGCTTAACTTTTATTTCCCAGTTTTCTAAAACATTGTTATACTTTGAACATCTATCTTTTAATGATCTTTTCTTTTATCGTTACTTAATAACTTATTTGTTCTGCTATCTTTACTTTACAATTCATCTAATCACTTAGTAGTAGTAATTAATCAATACAGACAATGATAGTCTCAATGAGTTGTAGTTTCTAGCTAACTCCGCTGGGTATAACTTAATCGACATAAACAATGACCATCCTACTAGAAACAAGGTATAATCAATACTATTAATGCTTTACTGGTTGAGTGTAGCTGCTTTTTTTAACTAGGCACGTTATCCAAATTATACTCGATGCAATAGTGACTCGAGCTGAAGTGAAATTCTTCAACGCAACAATGCCAATCTTCACTGTATATGTTAAGTTGAGTTTACCCATACTACCAACATCTCCATTGCCATAAAGTAAACACAATATCAACAACGGAATAAATTTATTCACACATAATAATAGTAGCCTCTGGGTCAAATAATAATTGTCTCCCCCGAAGACATAAACTATCCAATAAAGCATTCTCATTCTATCGTTAAACTCATGAAAGCTTCTTAGCAACACTCTTGGATTTTAATTTAATAAAACATACTTGGAAGCTTAGATTACTCATTTAACTCTTACTTAATAATTCTTGAGCTTTTTATACCTTATTGTTCATATACTTCATACTCGCTTTCTTAACTCATATATTTAGAATAACATCATATTTTGCTTACCTACGTGAAAGATGCTTCTTAGCTTATACTTCCTCAACACATGCTACTTATTACTTTTAGTAAAATCTTTCTCTTTACTTTAATGCCTTAACAAAATCTCATATTTACACTTTCTAGCTTTCTTAAATTTATTACTAAACTTAGACTTAAATTCACTAACTAAGTCTCATATTTAACAAAACATATTTGCTTATTATGTTTAATAGCTAGATCGCTTATTTAAACATCTTATTTGCAACTTATTCATTCTAAGTTCTTTAATAAATCTTTAATTAATTTTAATACCATAGTTTGATATCCAGCTTAAGGTAATCTTTTACTTAACTTAGGAGCATTTACTTAGTTCCATTTTCTAAATTATCACAAGCATTGAATTCAGAAAACTTGTTCAATGATTACTTTCAAAATCATTTTAAATCATTTGTCACTCATAAGTTCAAGCTAAATCCCTTAGGTCTTGTAGACATCTTCTATTTCCTCTTGACCTGTAATTAGAGAAATAAATCCCTAATTAATCACCTTAGACTTATAAAATATAAATCTTAACTCAAAATTCCTAGAAAATATCGACAATTGCATTTGGTGTCAATGACACTACCTAAGCACATGGCTGGCCATTAGCATGGTCGAGCGCATGGGCAGGCGACTACATAGCCTTGACAACTCAACGCTAACCTCACAAATGACTGCCCATCGCATCAACTTATGCCCTGGACCATCGCATGGCCTTGACAGGCCATAACACCTACCAAATAATGCCTACAACGCGACTAACCTATAGTGTGCCTGAAACTTTGCCCAATGCACGCCTGACACCCAACTCACTTTGCCTTGTAATACCACCAACTTCAACTCGTGTTCACCTATTTTGACAACTTCGTCGCCTA
The DNA here is from genome assembly GCA_037974625.1 of Cucumis cinereus. Classification (NCBI taxonomy): domain Eukaryota; kingdom Viridiplantae; phylum Streptophyta; class Magnoliopsida; order Cucurbitales; family Cucurbitaceae; genus Cucumis; species Cucumis cinereus. The sequence continues at coordinate 7,908 of JBBPDJ010018847.1, read as the reverse complement.
GCATAAAACTTCTGATACATTGTTGCCCCTTTCCACACACAATTAACCTCTAAGACACCTCTTTATGCGCATTGCCTCATTCTATGCAACTCAATGCCTGGTTTAGCACCAGGATGCCAAATCCCTGAAAACTGTCTGTTTGATTCAAAATCCCTCAACTTAACTTCACAAATTTATAACTTAAAATCCATTCATCATAATGAAAATGTTCCTTCTACAAACTTGTTTCTTGTTCTTTTGACTAGCGTACCTCAAATTTTCAGATTATAACTCCAAATAGTCTATTAGGTAGCCTCTAAATCTTTGAAAAATGCTCTTCCTTCAAAAATAGACCTTTGTGAGTTTTTCTCAGAGTTTCATCATCTTCCTTAGCTCAATTCTTTTTGAAAGCCCTCTCACAAAAACTAGACTCCTTAAGAATTCATGTGCGATCAAAAAACTCATTTTGTATGAGTACAATGAGCACACCCACGATCTGAATTTAGTCTTTTATACTCAGTTTTGCATGCCCTCAGCTTGACAGCTTCTGCATGCCTAAATTCAAGTTAATGTATGTTTAGCCCACATTTAAATCAAGTTAACCGACACTCTTTCACACATCATGCTCAGTAATCCACTCTTGAATGCATAGTCCTTCACCTCAACTTGCTTAAGTATTGACTTCATCTTGACGCATTCATTTTGTATGAGTACAAATTTTCTGGCCACACAGCTTCATTCAACGCCTACGCCTTTTCAACACCTAACTCAACTCTTGTTGCATAGTGAGCATTGGGGTGAGCTTGGCTTATTGCTTAACATCTCACTTGTCATATAGACTTGCCCACACACACTCTTAGGCAACTTGTCATGGTCGCCTAACCCACTTTACTTTGTCCGCATAGCACATCCCAAGTGGCCATCCATGCCGCACCTACACTCTATGCCTTAGCCTCATAGAGGTTATTTTGATAAGGTATGGCTGCATAGCCCCTCATGCTCGCCTAGCCAACCCTTAGCCATTTTCACATTCTTGTTTTTTTTGCTATGTTGTGCAGCATAGGGTATGCGATAATAATTTAATGTGTATACGATGACGTAAGTGTGCTTACAAGTGTTTCTAACCTAGTCTAAGTATAAACAAGATTAGGTACCTAGTAAGTCCAGGGTCAAACACAGGGACCTTTGAATTTACACTAGTGAATTAGTAACTATTCTTTTAGAGAAGAGTGAGTTAATTCAATGTTATACTACTCTATTTTAACTAACCTAACTAATATGTCTAGTTGATATGCAGTAAATGGATGTTGCGTTAGCTAACCTCAAAGCGATGCAAATATTATGTTAAGTGAAGTATGCGATAGACAATATTAAGAAGCTATGTTAATCTATCCATAAACATGGTAGATCCATGCACTCAAGACTAATTAAGACAAGCAACCTTTCAGCACCATGATACCACAAATATTCTATTTCTAGATATAAATGATGCACTGGCAATGCAATATGTTTATTCTTATTTCTAAGCTACTCCCTATATTTTCTCACTGTGGTTTAAATTACTTACTCTGTCGAGTAGTTGACTACCTTTACTCTAAACATACTCTTTCTATGTGTTCAAGTGTATGATTTGATAAAGATCATACAAAATGAACACTACAGTATTTATCTATAGATTAATTCCTGACTTCCAAACTCACTAGTGACTTTAGCACTTATAAGACTTAAAGAAACTAAAGACATGGAGATGGAAGCAAAATAAATGTTCATATTCATAATTAAAATATTTTGCACAAATTGAAGTAAGAAATACAAACACAAAGAATTTAGAAAATAACACAACAATAAAGAGACTCTAAATCACAATTTCATGTTCTTTGAGAGTGTTTTGATGTTTGCAAAGCTCCTTAGTTCTATGGAGGGAATAGATGGAAAAAGAAAATCTAGCTAGAGTCTTCTAGTATGTATGTATGTATCTCTATCTAAATTTTCTAACTCTTTTTCTTGTCTTTGAATGAGGTATTTAAATGCCTCGAACAATCGTCGTCCACTACGCACACTTCATGTTTCTCAGCACCTATTTCAGCGTGTAGTGGAGCTTAGCATGTCTTGGAAACTTTGCATTGCATAGGATCTTCAGCATATATTTTGCTCTCAACCGCCTCCTTGAACACTCGACTTAGATGTTGAGAAGTCTTTAGTTCTTTTTTACTATAATCCTACGATGAACAGTACCAAGAGATCAAAGAATAAAATTATGTAAGCAATGATCCCCTAACATGCACAAAGTATAAATGATGTGTTTCATATGTATTTCTCACCAAAATCTTAATATTTGGCCGCATAATCACACATATTTCTAGATGCTATCAGCAATGAACCACAAGATGACATGCGTGATTGGTAACCGTCTAATCAGTAAGTTGGTGGCCAAAAGTCAGATTGTGCTAGATCCAATGGATTTGTGATGCAATGAAACAACACAGCAAGTAATGGATTTAATGTTCAATGATAAAAACCAAATCACGAACCATGCTTCAAAAATTACCTTTCAGACACCTATAAATAGCCCAACAAAGTTCAACATTAATCACGAACCTCAGATTGGAGAACTACACTACGTTAAAGCTTTATCAATTCACCATGCATCTCTTTTCTCTCTAATTTCATTGAAATTCTAGGTGAAAGCATACTTCTTCTTCTAAAATGGAGATGGAATCCATCTACTTCATTCCTTTGATACTTCTTAACGCGGATTGTAACAGAGCCAAGGGATACAAAAGATTGTATCCCGCCGCTCGACGCAATTTCTACTCTCCCAATTTTTATTCTGATTTAGTTTGTATTTCTATTTTGAACTTACTGATTGAAAGTCCAATTTTATTATATAAATATAAAAACTCTTCATGGTCCATCTATCATTTTCTTATCTTCCATCATATGAGTTGTTTAAAGTATAAAATGAAGTAAAAAGATAAGAGTTTTCTTTAGGGAAATGGTAATGGGTGGAAATTTGAGCTTAAGGATTTTCAAGCTTGCCACACACTTTTTCCATTTTGCAAATATGACAAAAAAAAAAAAAAAAAACAAGTTGATACCACCATAAAAGTGCTATGGTTTATAGGTTAAAATATTCAAAAGTGTCGTTCTTATACATTGATTCAAGGAAGCAAATAAGTTAAACAAAGTAGGAACGACTCAATTATGAGCTAAAACGAGCCAAAATAAGCGAAATCAAGTTAATTATGAAAATGCCCTTTTCAGTGCCGCCTACGCGCATTTTGCCTGCCAATTGTTATAAATCTCTCTTTTCTCTTGTATTTTGCAATAACTTCACTTAGAACTCAATATCTATTGGTCATGGCACATTTAATTGTAAATTTTCTCTCCCAAACTCAATGATAACATTTCTCTCAAGCTTTGTTTGAAGATGTCTTTGATGTTCATCATTCTTCTTGATGCTACTACAAGGATTGTGAAGAACTAAAAGGTACTAAACCAATAGTGTAAATAATAGTAGTAGTCTAATTAGTTGATACTGTGAATACAAAATGCTGTATCGATACAGCATGATTCCTTAGTACGCGTTCTAACCTTAAATTACAATAAAATCCTTTTGTTCAACCCTGACTTAGTCAAGAAACCTCTCTTTTTGCTTACACTTGGACAATAGAGAGGAAAACTTATGTACAACATGACATATCATTAGAATTTAGCAACGAAGTAAGATTATGGATTGCTCCTTTTATTGCATTAACATAGTCTTGTTGTCTAACTCAGTCGTATATTTAGAGCTCTAATGATAAATCCACGAGATAACAAAACATGATTCACAAACAAACAGGCAACTTTTTGTCGCCATTGCCAGGGATTTTATTTGTTGATTTGGATTAAATGTTTATTTTCGTTTTGTGAAGAAGTTCAATTTATGATGTATCGTAGTTTACTCGAAGAACGTGTGAACAAGTTTATGTGTGACGGAGATAATCCTAAATTCAAATTTGACCGAAAAATTGAGCGAACCTTTTGGTGAAGAAGTAGAGAACGAGACAGGGGTGATAGAAAGAAAGAATAGCAAACAACAATAAGAATTTGGATAGAAACGTACCTTTGCCGCTTGATGAGCAAAATGAGAATAGAAATTAGAATTTAGGCAATGCAAATGAGGCCCAAGAAAATGCCCACCCTATATTGATAGCCCATGATGTTAATAGGTCAAACATAGAATATGCATCTCCAAACCTATATGACTTCAGCTCTAGTATCGCGTATCCCACGTTTGGCAACGCGAGGTTTGAGATGAGGCTTGTTAAGCTTCAGATGATCCAAACCGCAAGACAATTTAGGGGATACCTACGCGAAGATCCCCATGTCCATATCAAAGACTTCTATGTTATTTGTTCTTTCTTCCATCTGTCAGGCATCTCTCAAGAAGAGCTTCGCCTTATGTAGGATGGGTATGGCACCCTTAGAGGGGGGTGAATAGGGTTTCTACAAATTAATGAAACTTTTTGACTAATTGGTGACAAATAAACAAATTAATAACTTTTTGCTAATAAGTGATTTAAACAAGAAATTCATATAAATGCATTCACATCAAAATGACTTATAAAGTAATATAAACAAATTAAAGCACAAATTGTAGCAATTAATTTTATGCAGTGAACTATATCAACAAATTAAATGCATAACTAAATAGAAAAGGGATAGCAAAAATGACACCGATAATTTTATAGTGGTTCGACACAACTGACCTACATCCACTTCTCAAGCTCCTCTTGGATATGTAACTAAAACTTCAAATCGACTCTTTCTACGGATTAGAGACAACCGCTACACCACTCTTTTTACGAGTTAAAGAGCAAACTCAATCGTTTCCTCGGATCACGATCAAACCGTTACAAACGACTCTTTTTAAAAGAGCAACCCCTTTAGTAATGAATTTTGAAATGAAGAATAGGATGAGAAAAACTCTCTCAATGAGTAGATTTACAACATTATAGCACTGAACAAATCAGTCCTCATAATACAATATAACTCTCTCAAGAATTAGATGAAAAGAATAAATAATGAAGCTTGGAGAGAGCAACAGGAAGCTTTAAATTTTTGGAGAGGATTGAAAATAATATGTAAATGATGTTTAAAAAATGTGTCTTAATTTGGAGAAGAAAGTGTCTTTAAATAGAGAAAGTAGATGTTAAAATCTCAAATCAATTTGGTCCATTGGATTTTATAAAAGAAAATCAAATGGTGGATATTTAAATTCAACTAGTCGTTAGACACACAAATAATAATAATATAATAATATATATCTTCATAAAATAATTTCTTTTAAAAAACTAGTCGTCAAACACAAACATAAAATAATATTAAATTCATTTTATTAAATAATATTAAAATCTTTTTTCTTTGTAAAGTCAGTCCAAATAATCAACCATGTGTTTCACCTCCATAAGATCCACATGTCACTCACTAATTAAATCTTATTTGATGATTTGGCCACCACGTCATTACCTCGGGTATTTTTTGGTTAAGCTTGTTTCGCCTATAACTTCTTCGTTTGAACTCTGATTTGGGCAATTTATATTGCGTTGGATTCATAATTTCGAGCTCTACACAATAGACTCACAAAAAAACTAGAATTGTTAATAAATAAAATCATGTTTGTTATCATCAAAATATTGATTAATTAATTATTAAAATTATTTAATTTGAGATTAAGGATAAAAAAGCCAACACCTTAATCTTTTCCCGTTCACCCTAAAAGACGAGGCGATGAAAGGGTAAGAACCTTAGAAGTGTTGGATTTTATCTCCTAAAACTCGTAGATAGTAAATGTAATTCGTTGACCGTTGACCGTTATTAATAAAGAGTTATTATTTCAATAAAGAGTTATTGATTATTTTAATTATTTTTGTCTTATTTGCCCAAATCCAATAAACTAACATCCTAAGTTAATTTACGAGTCTTGAGCTGTATGTGGAGACATACAGCGATCAATGTTCGAGATACAGCTTAAAAGGTCTATAGCATAAGGATAAAGTTGGATACCTTATCCTGGTAACACTATGGATACAACCCACTTTGTATTTATGATACAAACACAATGATCCAACGTGTTCATTTAGGTGACACGCGAGTCTGGGTATCCTATGAAATGATTTTGCATAAGATTGGACCACAATATAATAACCACTAGATGTAACTCCGTTGACTAGTTAGGTTTCTATTTCAATAGGATGACCTAGACAACTTAGTCTTAATTCTAAGTGTATTATGAACTCCTGTTCACGAGAGATTGTCCTTTGATTTGTATGGGTAAGAGTGGCCAAATTGCTGACTCAATAAGCCTACCATTTGGGAGACAGGATACAGTGGAACGCCAAAAACATAATCACACAAGACGAAATCACTCCTTCCTAACTTAAGGGTAAAAAGATGAGTGTTCCCTTAAATTGTGTCTCCAAGACTTGAACAGAGGGCCCTACCCTCTCTATGGAACTAGAGGGATTTATGTTTGTTGGTTGGACCATAAACAACTTGTTCATTAGATGAGCACTAGTATTGAAGGATTAAGTAGTAACATAGGGGTAAAATGATAATTTGACCCAGCTGGTGTTATGAACACTTGTGAAGGACTAACTTACTATTATTGGTCTATATCTGTGGACACAGAAATATATCTACAGTGAAAAGAGTTTAGTTGTGAGTCTTTAGTGGAGTGTACATACAGTTAATGAATATTGATTAATGTGGTTAATGAGTTTAGCAATTAATCTCACATCGTTGTAGCTTCTGATCTGTAGGTCCATTAAGTCCCTCTCCTAACTCGTAAAGGGTAATAAGGTTAATATATTTTGGATATAATTTAAAATGTCAAAATTGATTGGAATTAATATGTAGGGTGATACATTATAATATAAAATTTATATCTTAATTAAATTTATAATATAATTTTATTTTGGATGTGATTCAAAATTACGTTATGAGAGATTAAAATATTTGAATCAGTTCAAATATTATTTTAATGTGAATTAGATTCATATTAAAATTATAGATTAAATTTTATGCGTATATGATAGACATTAAACTATATGCTATGAGAGGATATTGTATTTGAATATGATTCAAATCAAAATTAAATTAAAGATATTCAATTTAGTAATTAGTTAATCGTAGAATTAATTAATAGTTTAGTTTAATTAAATTTGATTTAATTAAATTAAAACTAAAGGTTATGAGAGAATATTATATTTGAATATAATTCAAATTAGAATTAAATTAAATATAAGATATTTATTATAAATATTGCAAATAATATGGATGCCCCATACAAAGCTTAGTGTCCAAAATGCCATGCGGCATGTTTTCATTAACACATATGTTTAGCATGTGTCATCCATTCCCTCATGGTTAGTGTCCATGTAAGTCACCTCATGCATGCCAAGTTGCCTATAAATGGTGGATTTTGGTGGCATTTGTTAGAGACACACACATTGGAGAGCATTACAAATAAATGGGAGAAAGTGGAAGAATTTGAGAAATATTTCTTTATTTTCTTTGTTTTCTTTATTTCTTGTTTTGTTATTATTTTAATATTATTTTATCGATATTCGTGTTCCCATTGTGCTTCATTTTTACAACACGTTATCAGCACGAGCTCGGGTCATCTCTTACGTCGAAGGTAGGTCCAAAGGTATGATAGAGTTTCTTTCCTTTATTATAATTAATAAGGTTAATGTTATTTTGCATAGTTGATTTATATTAAATTTCTAATATAATAATAATATTTTACTATAGTGTTACCATGGCAAATCTTGCAAAACTAGAATTTACAGCTCTTCACATTAATGGTAGCAACTATTTGCCATGGGTTCTTGATGCTGAGATGCATCTCGATGCTATGAATCTTGGAGATACAATTAAGAG
>JBBPDJ010018836.1:0-24017 GCA_037974625.1 Cucumis cinereus | reverse complement strand
TATATTAGCACAAATCATTTTAATTTAAAATTTTAAATTATTATTAAAACGCAAGATTTAAGGGAATGCATAACAAAATTATGTTTTATTAATATAATAAGTGGTTTTAAAAAAAATAAAAATTAGTAAAATTGTTTCAAGATTTACAATAACTGTTAAATCCCGAACTACAAGGAATCAGTTACAATATGTTAGCCAGCGATATAACAAATATAAATTAATTACAGTTTCATAAATGCTCCATTCGAATTAATTACACTACATTAACAATGCGACACACTTTTTAGCAACTAATTACAGTATCATAATCGCAAATAACGAAATAATTCTTCTAGAATTAAAATGAGGGTATTTTCGTACCAATGAAATTGTGAATCACGTGAGCCACATGTGATTTGCTATATATCTAAACAAAAATTCAATTTGTCATTTTTCAAAATGGCCCTAAAAAAAGTGCTACATACCTGATTATCCCTACAAAGTAACATGAGCACAATAGGCTTTTACATATAAAACATAGGGTCGACCAGATAAATAGCAAAATTTAAGGTTTACTTTTGATAAATAGCAAAAGATAGTTTAAATTGTGAAAATGGCAAAATGAATTAAATAGTATAATTATAAATTAACGACTGACCAAAATACCCTTAACTAATTCAAATTCAAATCCTAAAAACTAAGATTTTCTTACTATTAATTTGTTGCAAAAATACTTATTTTAAAATCACAACAATTTTGATGGATACAACTTCCTAACAAACTAAATGATTCTCAAAATATAAATAAATTTAAAATTAAAATCAAAACAAAAAATAAAAAATTTTAATCATTAGAAACGTTGAATCTAAAAAAAATATTTGTATATGTAAGAAAATTTGTTCGAACTAACCTAACAGATTTAAAAAAATAATCATAAAAGAAAAAAAGAATTACAATCTAATTCAAATAACCTAATAAAATAAAAAATATTCATAAAAGAAACAAAATAATTAGGGTGTAATTCAAATAAAAAACAGAACAAAGTATAAGAGGAGTTGACATAAAAAAATGAATTAAATCGACATAAAATGAATTACAGTGTAATTCATTTTAGCAAGAGTAGAAAATAAACTCACCTAAGTGGCAAGATGGCAATCGAACACTATACCTCATTATCAACTTTCTTGAGGTATGCGTAGAAAAAAATTACAGTGTAATTCAAATAGCCAAAAGAAATTACAGTGCAATTCAAATATGAGTAGAAGGCAAAGTAACATGAGTTGACATAAAAAATGAATTAAATCAATTACAATTTAATTCACTTTAACAAGGTAAAAAAGAAACACACATAAAATATGAATTATGTAATTGATTTAATTCATTTAATTCATTTTAAGAAGGTAGAAAATAAACTCACCTAACCATAGTAATAGCAAGATAACAATCGAACACTATACCTCACCGACAATTGGAACAACTTCAAACTTTGAGAAGTTTCTTCATCTTTTGTCTTTTTCTTTGTTCCATGAACACAACCCAATTCATTTTCTTTGTAAATTACTCCTACTTTCTACTTTCCTCCATTTGTTTTCAGTCGTCGCCTTCTTCATCTAAATATCAGAAAATTGTATTGAAAGAATGGCCAATGGTAGTGATTAGAGATTCTCTCTCCACCTACCCTTTTCCTTTTTCTTGGAATTAAGGCATGTTTTTGTTGAAGCTTTTATAGATTTATATAAACATGAAAATCCTTTGCGTACTAAATAGAATAATAGATAAAGAGGTAGCCTTTCATTACTCTTTGATGAAGCCTCTGAAGACCTTGAATTAGATTTACACACACCGAAGACAAAAGACAAAAGACAAATTGTCCTTTTAGTCACTTCATATATTCAACTTCTGTACTACATGGATTTACACATCTCAAAACACCACCCTCCATTTGAGAGCTACGCCCACAAAAAAAAAAGACATGTATATATATACATATCATCACATATGATGCCGCTTCTCCATATCTACTCTACTGCTCATCCTTTGACTTCAAAGGCTTTGTTAGTTGGATGGATATGGATCACACTCTTAGTCTTTAGTATTTGCATTCTCTTATACGCTGCTTTTTTTTCCCCTTTTTTCACCCTCTCCATTTTGTAGTCTTTTTATTTGGTGTCTGCTTCAAAATTCAGGAGGAAAACAAAATTAAAGTGTAAAAGAAATTTCTTTATTTTTTCATTATTCATCCATCTGAACTACGATTATCTCGATTGAAAACTGGAATCTCGCAATTTTGACTGGGAGAAGACTGTGAGAGAAATACCAGGTTGGGATGTGACATTGCGCCACCACCGCTCGTTGCTGGTGGGTTCTACTCGTCAGAGAAGGAGTTTGTATAGTTGCTAGTGGGTTATGCTTGCCGGAGAAAGAGTTTGTATCATTGCTGGTGAGTTATGCTTGCCGGAGAAGGAGATTGAATAGTTGCTGGTGGGTTTTGCATTCCAATTTAATGATTTGGAGGGAGGACAGTCGGTGGAGTGGAAGATCTTCACGTGGAGAAAAGGGTTAGGATTTTTTTTTTTTTTTTTTTATCTTTCAAATTTCATTTTAGTTGCAATCTACCTAGATTTACTCAAGCATATTTTAAATTGATTATAAAGAGCTATTTTTAAATGAACCTAATATAAAGAGCTATTTTTAAAGATAATACAACGAACCAAAATATTATAAAAATATAACAAATTTTCATATTCTAATGATAAACATTGATAGACTTTTATCAGTGTCTATCAGTGCATTAATAGAAATCTATCAATATCTATCATTAATAGAATTTGAAATTTTGCTATATTTTGTAAATATTTTCAGCAGTTTTGTCATTTACAATAATTATCCTAATATAAAATGCTATTATATTAAACAATAATTACTCTAACACCCATTGACTATAAATAACCACCAATTATAATAACCAACTCATTACCTCAAACGTCTACGAGGACTTCTGTCTTTAGGTCAATGGAAAAGTTTCCACCCATATTTTTTTAAAAGAGTTTCAAAACCTATGCATTTGAATTACATAAAGATAGATGAATCAATAAACCATAAATGAAACACCAAAGTCTTTATTAAAGTCCATATTCAAGGACAGAAAAGAAAAGGGAAAGTGTTTGGACCAATTTCAGTGATTGCCCTTTTAAATCATATCTAATTTTAAACCCAGTTTTCTTCATAAATCATATTAAATTTAGTTCTTAAAGAATTAATTTTTATTGAAATTTATTAAAGAATAATAATAATATATAATTCTCATTCAATCAAATACAAAATGTGGATATGCTTTCAAAATTTAGAATTAAATGCTTATAAAAAATAATACAAACAAATTGAACAAATCAAGAATAAGCAAGCTGTAGGAACTATAAATTTAAAATCTTTGGAAACCCCAAAATTAAAATTAGATATTTAAAAGTATATATACTAAGAAAACTTGGTATAAAAAATAAAAATGATATTAATTTAAACTTATTTATTATTTAGTATGATGTTGAGTTTGGTCACAAACTTAAATGCAAAGAACACAGTTGAAGAAGAAGCAAGCTCAAAGTTTGTATTTATTCTATCAAAATATTTAATAAATGAGAAGAAAAAGAAAAGCATAGGTTGTTTTTATTGCATTAAATTTTGCATACATAGCTTAGATCTAGCTTTGTGGGATGAAAGTGATTTTTTTTTTGGAACAATACTTCTTTCTATGTTTTTGGAGTTTGGTGTGTTATTTTCATTTATATATATATGTATATATATGTATGTATATAGATATGTATATATGTATGTATATATATATGTATATATGTATGTATATATGTATGTATATATGTATGTATATATGTATGTGTATATGTATGTATGTATATGTATGTGTATATGTATGTATGTATATGTATGTATATATGTATGTATATGTATGTATATATGTATGTATATGTATGTATATATGTATGTATATGTATGTATTTTGTTATGTCAACTTGTGAATTGTGATTGTGACATAACAAACTTTTCTTCCTTTTGTCAAAAGGAAGAGTAAGATAGAAGGCAAACCCTCAAATATTTATGGCTCATTTTGTCGCCAATATTTCCCGCATATCACCAAATATATATGTATGTACTTTTCTTCCTTTCAAGCTATTTCTATTTTTTTTTTGGGGGGGGGGGGGAGATATTTGAAAAAAGTGTTTATTTGTTTAATTTTGTTTTTTTAGCCTCTCTAATTTTTTTCTTTTTTTTAACCTTTATTTTCAAATTTTGAAAACTATTTACTATTTATATTTATTTTGAAAACCTGTTATTGTTTATTTTGGATTAAATAAAAGTATTTGTTCCGTTTTATTTACGTCTTTTAAAATTGATTTTAATAGTTTTAGTTAAATAACGACCTTGGGTCAACGTTGAAAATCCGCGTATTGGAACATCCCAAAAATTTGAGATTTTTTTAGTTTCATTATCTTAAAGAATAAGTTGGATTTATTTTAGGATCTAATTTGTTTTGGGATGTCAATTATTTTGATTAAGAAATTAAATATAAATATGGGTATATATATTTAATTATTTTTGGTTAAAAGATAATTGAAAGAGAAGAGATGAAGATTTGATTGATTTGGAATAGGAAAAGGAAAAGATTTATTTGTTTTTTTTTAAAAAAAAATATTTGATTTGGTGAAAATTTGGAAAAGATAATAATAATAATAATAAAATATTATTATTATTCTTTAACTGATCCCAAATTTGATGATTTGCAATCACTACAAGAAAACTGAAATTAACAACGCAAAAAATGTGTCACGGACACTTTTCTTGACACATATTTTGCATCATTGAAGCCTCTATAAACATAGACCATTTAATGACACCGTCGAAAAAGTATCGTTAATTTACATTTCAGGATATTGAATTAGCGTCGTTAATCAATTTATTCTAACTGTTAAAATGTATCATTGTTAATTGGACATTTACACAACGAAATTATCATTGTTGAGGTCTTGATTTGTTTATTTCTGTAGGGTTTTCGTTATTTACGACAGGTTTTTTGTGTCATGGATTGAAGTTTAGTAACAATTAATTACTCTCAACTTATACACTCGCATAACAAGTTTGTTGTGTTATAATTGCTTATATAACAACACTAATTCAGCTTATATAATTGCATATCAAAACATGATTTTTACAGTCATGTAATTACTGTATTCTACATTTTTTTCCTGTAAAAAAAGTACAATTATGACTCCCATAATATCTGTCAATCCTATCATTATTCACCAAATTCTAAGAGCAAACTCACCATAAATCTGTACAATGATCGATATATTGATAATGAAGAGTAAATTTACATTGACAAAGCAATATCCGTTATGTTTTATACGAGAATCCACCATAGAGCATTACAATGAATTACATGGGATCTTGAACTTAACAAAATACAATGTGAGTAAGCGACATATCTATTGTGATATCTTTTTATGCTCCACAGTGGCTTTAAAAACCTGTTGAAGAAATTGAATACTAATCACAAACCAATATTGTACATTTCGTGCGATGTATTTTTTAGGGCTATACAAAGTGTTGTAGCATTTTGAAAAATTAACAAGTATTCACAATCAACATAACAATCACACAAAAATATTATAAGCACATGGAATCCAAGGGATACCATAAACAATTTAACGACATGACTATATGACACTAATAGAGCAAACTTCAATGAAATCAAGAAAGTAATCTTATCAAAACTTCCAAAATGGATTAATATTAACCAAATGTCTTTGTATTAATACATAAGTATAAAATAAGAAAAAGACTACAAAATGAGTTTCCAAAAATTATAAACTACTTTATAATGTCAAACTCAGAAGTTCTTAATGAAACTATGTATTTGAAGGTCATACTTGTACGAACCTTAGCTTCAATCACAAACAATGTAAGTTTCTAATTGAATCGCATGTTACAATATACTATACGCATTTTACAACTAGTTGCATCACATAGCACATACATTTAAAAGAAAAACCTATTAAGGCTATGGACAGGGATGAGCTTCCCATAATGGTTTATATCCTAGTATTTGTACTCATCCCCACTTTCCACAGATTTTGTAAAACAAAATCAACTTTTATAATGCGTGTCAAACACTTGGAAATTTAAACTACCAACATTTATTTGTATGCATACATGAAGAGGGGGTATGCATAAAGACCAATTTTTCAATAACAGCTTCGTCAAGACTTTCATTATATTCCAACATGATTGATGAAAGACACACACATACAAACAATCAATCCACACAACTAATGAATGACTACCATAATTGCAAGATAGCTAGAACAATCTAACTTATATTCTACTTCTGCCCAGTCATACTAAAGTTGCAAGAAATGATTGTTTATAAATATTACATTTCATCATATCATAAGAGGTCTTACTGTAAACCATTCTCGATCTAAGATATTTGATGTCAACACGAAGAACCTGAACAAAAAATGATTATACTATGAACACAAGGGACGCCATTCAGAAACAATGCAACTCTTTATCCAATGCAAATAAGTTTCAAAGGCAAACTACATCTTGAAAAAAAAAAAGAAGAAGTTACAAGAAATATGTCTATAGAAAAGAACACTTAAACTCCATCACACTATCTACTCAACAATTCGTTATAGTATATGGATAAGAAACCAAAAAGGGCTAACACATAATAATGGAGCTGGGGGGGGAGGTTTGTTGTAAAACTACCCCTTCCATAATACACAAAAATACACACTTTTCAATCATTTTCAAAGTAGAGTTAATTGTAACATCCCAAAATTTGAGATAATTTAAGTTTGATTATCTTAGATTAATTGAGTATAAGTTGGATTTATTTTGAGATTTGATTTATGTTAAGGAATTATATATATATATATATATATATATATATAATTGTTTTGGTTAAAAGATAATTGAGAAAAGAGAAAAGATTAGATTTATTAGGAAAAAAAAAAGGTCAAGTAAATAACAATGATAAGTATATTATTATTATTATTATTATTATTATTATTATTATTATTATTATTATTATTACTATTATTATTATTATTATTATAAAACGAAACCTAGGTCTACTTGCAAGATTAAAAAGAGAGAAAAAGAAATTATTTCTCTTTTCTCTTCTTTCTTCTCTCTCACGTCGCCGCCCCTCTCTCACGTTCATTATGCGCCGCCACACCTCTCCATTTGTGTGTTTCAGTCCACCGACCGGCCATCGCTTCTCTGACGAGCTTGCCACCAAGCCGAACGTCGCGCGTTATCCAGCCGCACAGCATCCAAATCCAAACCGAGACGCAAGCCTCATGCACAGTACACCACAAGCGTCGTCGACGCAAATCTGAATCAACGAAGCTCGTCGCGCCTTAGCCATCGCAAGTCATTGGTTCTGTGAGTCGTGTGTTTCCTTCAACCGCGCCCAGTCGCGCCATTCCCTACGAAGCCGCACCGTTGCTGCTCTAGCCTCAATCTGTAGCGTCCGTTTGTCTTGAACGAATTTGTCGGGTCACCGATCTGTTGTCGCTTCATCTAATCGCTGCCGCTCAGGCGTGCTACCATTGGTCGCTACCTCTGGTGGAGTTGTGGGGTAAGGTTTCGTCGTTGATTGGTGAGATTAAGAATGATTATTTAGGACTAAAATAAATTAATAATTTTTAAGGAAAAACTATTAATTAAATGTTTTATGTATAGGATTAATTTGAGGGAGAAACTCAAGCCAAAGTATTAACGACACTTTGGTAAGGGACTTACTACTGGTTCCTCGACAGTAAGTAAGGATATTTATGTCACATAAGAATACTTATGTGACATCTGAGTGACTAGATTATGTGATAAGATGAACTGGCTGATTAGGTGACAAGTTTAAGTTATTTTAATTAATAATTTTTATAGGAAATTATTAATTAAAATTGGATTTGTAACGGCTGCTTCTATCGAATCCATGCCTTAGGTGCATAAGGTGAAGGTGATGGAATGGGTCACATGTGTTACATTATAGGTACAGAGTAACAATGTGGTTTAAATGTGTGCCTTGTGCAATGACTACTTTTAATTGTTTTATTGTTGTTATGTTTTATGGTTGTTATGGGAAGCCTTATAACATTACACTTTGTTTCATGGTTAGGATTTTGAGTATGTAATAGCTGATGGATGTTTTGTATTGTGGCACGATGATTGGGTACTTTTGTATAATTAACTCTGTGATTTTTATGCATGCCTTTTCGTACTGTTTTGGAATCTGTAAAGCATGATAACTGTACCATGTGGGATGAAGTTATGGATGTAGCTGCTTTACATTTTAATTGTGGATATTGTTGGATTGATGGTGTCTGTTAACTCTAGCTATTAACTGTATTGTACTTTATTTGTGGGACAGGTTAACAAGTCTGTGTGGTATGTGTCCCAACGATAGCTGCTTTTGCATGTGATCCCACAGTTTTGCTATGACGACCCTGGCAATGGGTTGTGTGGACATTAATGCCAAATAATTAGAATGTGCGATACAGAGTACATGTTTAATAGGGAGTTGATTGTCACCTAGTGGGCTTGATGATATGTCTTATGATAAACTGTTTGTTTATGGTTGATGTGATAAGCGGGTTATTATGTATCAATGCATAACTCATATATCAAACTTAACTGTGTGGTACGCTGACATTACATGTTTGGTGATGGGACGAATTGTTTGATACTAATTTATGTGGTGAGTTGACTAAATGGCTTAGTTAACTTTTGGTGATGGTTATGTGAGTAGTTAACTGAATGGACTAGTTAACTGTTAGTGATGGTTATGTGGTGAGTTAACTAAATGGGTTAGTTAATTGTTAGTGATGGTTATGTGAGTAGTTAACTGAATGGATTAGGTAACTGTTACTTGTGATTATATGGTGAGTTAACTAAATGGTTTAGTTAACTGTTACTGGTGATTATATGGTGAGTTAACTAAATGGTTTAGTTAACTGTTGGTGATGGTTATAGGTTGAGCAAACTTAATGGACTAACTCCTGAGTTAGCTATTGACGATGGGTTAACTATGTTGAGATGAACTGAATGGCTATGTGACGGTCTGTTAGGACGAATTTCTATGAAAAAACCAATGAGGTTGTGTGGCGATATGTCTTTATGGTTTGCTATAGAAAAATCGTAAAGCAAGATAAAGGTGTGGTGTAATCGTGGATATCATTGTTGATTTAAACTTCATAGGAGTGCTTATGAATGTTTTAGAATAAGATTGCATGTTTTGGAACAATGGTAGTTGTTAATTTTATCTATTAGCCATGTTATACCTCGTTTGTGGGATGGGTTTACAAGTCTATGTGGCATATGTTCTGACGATTCACTAGGCTGTTTTTGCATTTGTTCTCACAGATTTGCTAGGACGACCCTGGCCTTTGGGCTGTTTAGACGTTTCTACCGAATCATTAGACTATGTGGCATGGGGTATAAGTTTAATAGAAAGTTTACAGTTCACCTAGTGGGCCCAGTAATAGGTTCCTTAGTGGGTATTTTTATACTCACTCTTTTCATGTTTATTTTTCAGGTAAATATGAGGAAACGGCGAAGGACAGGAAGGACCAGTGACTAGGCCATCGGGGACTATATTGACTAAAGCTTCCACTGCATCTTCGTGATTTTATGTTTTCCAAATTTATGAACAGTTTTTAGTTTCATTTTCTTATGAAAATTGAATGTTTTATTTAGGGCCCAAACATATGCAGTTTTACATTGCCTTATTGATTTATTCATTTGGTTTTCTTCATAAATATGATTTCGACGTTTCTTTTTAATTTCTGAAATAAAATGGTTTGAACTTTTCATGAGTTTGGTTTTAAATTCTTATTTTTATTCAAGTAACGACCTCGGGTTAAGGTTAAAAATCTGGAACGTTCCAAAAAGTGTAACACAAACCTATTGGCCACAATTAAACTGGTTCCATCACAACAAAAAAGTATTCCTTTAAAAAATTCCTATAGTAGAATGCGAGTAAATGTGAGTAAATGTGAGTAAATGAACTTCCAAAAGTTAACAAAACTACCAAAAGTACCTCATTCTACGCAAAGAACACATGATATAAGAGAACATATCTTGAGATTCTTCTATCCCTAGCCAAAAAAGAGAGAAATGTAATTTTACTTCAATTAGTAGTGCAAAACATGTAACTCAAAGTGACACTTTCAATCTCAAAACAAACTAAAAAGAAAACTCAAAACCATGGTTAACCTAAACTATTGATTATTCTCCAACAACCAGAGCAGTAAGCAAGACATAAGAACATGATCCAAAACCAAAAACTAAAAGAAAAAACTTACTCGAGAGAATAAGAGGGCTGTCATTTTGCTCATATAATGCAACTAGAAATTCAACCTAGTAAAAGAAATGTAAAGAGAAAATGTATCAGAATTCGAATGTGTGAATAAAGAGAGTGAATTTTCAAAAAAAAGAAAAAAACAACAGAGAGCCAAGAAGCAGAGAAATGGTGATAAACAACCTTTGGTGAGAGCATAAGCAATGTCATTAGACTCCAAATAGTCAAATCTATGTTTTGGCAAAGACAAAACAAACTAAAAAGAAAACTCGCAAACTTCTTCAATGTTACATAGGTGGAGTCACATAAACAATTACAAAAACAAAAAAAGAAAAATACTATATTGATTTGTAATATCAATATATAAATCAATGGAGAGGAAAAGCACAATGTAAAAGATAGAATAAGTACATGACAATGAGAATTTCAATCTATAGATGCTACACCTTTAAAGTGTAACAACTGCTTTGCAAAATTGCAAGCACACAACAAGTAGAATTATACTTAAATAAAGTGCTCCTAAAAGAGTCCAATTGCTCCTAACTAGCAAGAACAAGATTTTAGAGTGCAAACTTAATTCGAAATCCTTAATCAAAGTACAATAATAAATGTGCTCAAGAAAGATGTTTTTATATGCAAAAACATTTTTAAAAAAAAGAAACCATAAAATTTTATTCAAACACTTTGAATCAAGTCCAAACTACCAAAAGAGAGTATCTAAGGTTTTAGACCAATCTAAACTACTTTAGATGAGTTTGAAATGACCTAAATAAAACTCAACTACATAAAACTCACCAAAACAAAATGTATACAAGTTTAAGAACCACCACATACAAGACTATAACATGTGCCTTGTTTTTAGCTTTGATTTTTCGACATGGGCCATCAGTTTTGATAAAATAGGGTCATTTGCATTTCCTTTATACCAGACTACACACATGATTAATATAAGCAACATCTTTCAAAATCAGCATTAAAAAAATAAAAAAATGAAATTTACCTCTACAATTATATAAATGGCGAAAGCAGAATAATCTAGTTGGCAGCTCCATGATTAGAGGTAGTAGTTCGAACAATACATAGTTCTACAACCTTAATTTCCAACATTGTTACTAATATGCGACTACTTAACAAAATAGAAAACTTGAACAGGAATCATTAAAACTGAAATGAAAATTAAAATCCATAGGATAAAAGTTGTATCTACCTTTAGCAAGGTTAAACTACTGATTGTACTTATAAACTCTAATTCAATGCATACTATTATAACAACGCATTAGGATTCTAGCCAGTAACTACATATTACCACAAGAATACAACAAAGCTAAACATTGTCTACCAATACAACTAACTTATGACCATCATAACTGTAGGATTGTTATACAGCACTTCCACACTTAATCTAATTCAACACTTTCAAACTAGAGATAACACTAAGAATCATTGATCGATTGTAACTTTCAAAAAATAATATGTAATCCCAAAAATTTGAGATAATTTTAGTTATTTATCTTAAATTAGCTAAGTAACAATTGGATTATATGGGTAAGAGAAATTAAGTATTTAATTTGGATTTGAAATAATATTGTTTTGGTGGGAATTTGATTAAGAAATTAAGTATATATGGGTATATATATTTAATTGAGATGGTAAAAGTTGGGAAATAAATGAAGAGAGAAGTGTGAGTTTAATTGAGGAGAGAGAAAATCATGGATTTGGATTTTTTTATTATTTTTGGAAGTAAAGAAAAGAGAAATAGTAGTAATGATAATTTATTATTATTATTATTATTATTTCACTTTAGGGTTTCCTCCTGTGGCACGCAAGACTTAAACCCTTTTTCTTCTTCATGTGGAGCAGCCGTCGACCCTCATCCCGCGCCTCAGCTGTTCGCCGGTCAGCCAAGCAGCGTCCACCTCCGTTACAACGCACGCCGCACAACAAAAGCCTCATCCCTCCATCGCGCACACCCACGAAAGTCGTGTGAGCCGTTCGTCGACGCTGCTTCACTTCAGACCGCATCGCACCTTCTCGCCTCGGATCGCGCCTCCTCGCCACGGATCACGTTGTCACACGTCTCAAGGTTTTCTCCTAACCGACGTCATCGCAAAGTCGCTGCCCATGCCTATGTCTGTCACGAGTCGACGCCACTGCGAAGTCGCTCTACCTACGCCGCGTGAGATTCGTACCGAATCTTGCACGTCACCTCACACCCAGCACCAGCCCACGCCGTCCACGCCGGAACGTGTAGCGACTCGTGTCGCCTAGTCGCTCAGTCAGCCGCAGATCTGTGCCATGTCTTGTCTTGCGCACCAGCCAGTCAGCGAACCGACAATCCGCACCGCTGCCTCGTGTTTCTGTCCTCGACTTGCATCGTCGCCGTTACATTGTTTGTGGTGAGTTTGGTAAGTTGTTTGGAGGATTTAATTTGGGTTTTTAGATACCCATTAAAGGTTTATGTGGGAAATCTTCTTAGTCTGATTAGGGTGCTCTATTGTAGTTTGAAGGACGAATTGAAGGAGTATATCGGAGCGTCATTGGAAAATAACACGTAGAGATCGGACGATCGTTGGGTATGATTTGGTTAAAGGTGTTGAGGTTATTTTCGCTCAATAATCTCTTGGAAATTTATTGATTTTATTGTGGTGTTTAGGATGAATTCGAGGAGATACTTGTGCAAGCCAAGGCTTCATTCGATAACTGAGGTAAGGGACTTACTACTGGTTCCTCGACAAGTAATAAAGATACTTATGAAATTATTTATGTGACATTTGTGTTGCTTGATGTGGTAATATGTTGTATTGACTGGTTAGGTAACGGGTTTAAGTTATTTAAATTAATAATTTTTATAAAATTATTAATTAAAATTAGATGTTTAAGGGATACTTCTACTGAATCCACGCCTTTGACGAATAAGGTGTGGAAGATGGTTATTTTGCCTACACTGTGGTGTTAATTTCGGGTTCTTGTATATGTTTTGTGTGGATTAAGCATGACCTGTCGTTCTTTTGAACTATGTTATCTGTTGCATGAGGATGTAAATTGCTGACGTTATCACTAAGTTTACTGAATTGGTATGTTGGATATGGTGTCTGTTAACTTTACCTAATAACTTTATATACTTAGTGGTGGAACAGTGTGGAAAACCTGTGTGGCGTATTATCGCGAGGGTCGGTTAACAAGCCTCTGTGGTGTATTGTTCCGACAGGGTCAGATAGCAAGACTGTATGGTGTATTGCTCTGACAGGGCCAGTTAACAAGCCTGTGTGGCGTATTGTTCTGGCAGGGTCGGTTAACAAGCCTGTATGACGTATTGTTCCGACAGGGTCAGATAACAAGCCTGTATGGCGTATTGCTCTGACAGGGCCAGTTAACAAGCCTGTGTGGAATTTTGTTCTGGCAGGATCGGCTAACAAGCCAATGTGGCATATTGTTCCGACATGACTGTTCCTACTAAACAAATTGACAGTGTGTCGTAGAGTACAAGTTATTAGAGAGAGTTAATGGTCACCTAGTGAACTTGAGGATATGCTTATGTTGAACTGTCTGTTTATGGTTTGCGTGGTAAGCGAGTTATTAAGTATCAATACATAACTCGTCTGTCAAGCTTAACGGTGTTGTACGCTGACCTGACACGTTTGGTTGGGTGATGAATTGCTTGATACTGAATTAGATGGTGAGTTAACTAAGCGGTTTAGTTAATTGCTGGTGATGGTTATGGGTTGAGTTAACTGAATGGACTATGTGATGATCTATTAGGACAGATTGCTATGGAAAAACCAATGGGGTTGAGTGGTGTTATGATGTTGTGGTTTGCTAAGGAAAAACAGTAAAACATGATAAAGGTGTGGGGTGTTTGTGGTTCTCATTTCCGTATTAAACTTCATATGTGTGCTTATGAATATTTTGGACTAAGATTGTATATTTTGGGACTATAGTAGTTGTTAACTTTATCTATTAGCCATGTTGTACGCGGTATGTGGGACTTTAGCTGCTTTTGCATGTGGACCCATAGGTTTGCTAGGACGACCCTGGCATCGGGCTTTATGGACGTTTCTACCAAATCATTTGACTGTGTGTCATAAAGTACGGTTTAATAGAAAGTTAACAGTTAACCTAGTTGGCCTAGTAGTGGATTCCTTACTGGGTATTTGTATACTCACCCTTTTCATATTTATCTTTCAGGTAAGTATGAGGAAACCGGTGACGGACAGGAAGTACCAGTGACCATATGTTTAGGGACTTTATTGACAAATGCTTCCGCTGCAGTCTTTGTGTTGTTGTTGTTGTTTTTGGCAAATGCTTCCACTTTAATTTGTAAAGAATATGAGTTTTTGTTTAAGTAATGACCTCGGGTTAAGGTTGAAAATCTGGGGCGTTACATAATAATTGTATAGCTTCAAATCATACAAAACATACTTTCAACTACAATTTTAGTAGGCATGTGAAAACTACTTACCTAGATTGCAACCCACAAAACATACTTTAAAATTTTGAAATGATCTAACTAATGGATTCTTCTATTTATTACCATAGTTGCCAATGGTTGTGATGTATATGCAATAACAGTCCCACCATGCCAAACCCAAAAAAACATTTACAAACTCCTCACTTGCCTTGTATCACATTTATAATGTAATAAATTCTGTAACAAACTTCTCTGATAAACCTTGAAATAAAAAATAAATGAACAAATAGACAATAGAAGGTATTGATTATACGAAATAAGAAAAAAAAGAGGCTCAGAACATCAGTGCCCTTAATTTTTAATCTCGAGACTTAAATTGAGGGATAAACCAAAGTAGCAATGAATCAACTTCTTCGTAATTATATTGTACTTCTTAACAATTCTCACTAAAAACATCCAAACTTGGTTTCTAACTCATATATTATGGCTCGAAACCTTGCTGGTCGTTTTCAAGTAGGTGTAAGCAACATTAACATATTTCTTTTGAAAGAAGAC
Source organism: Cucumis cinereus (assembly GCA_037974625.1). Taxonomy (NCBI): domain Eukaryota; kingdom Viridiplantae; phylum Streptophyta; class Magnoliopsida; order Cucurbitales; family Cucurbitaceae; genus Cucumis; species Cucumis cinereus. The sequence goes on along the minus strand of JBBPDJ010018836.1, from coordinate 8,697 downwards.
TTCGTTTTAACCATACTAGTAAACTCATATGAGAACAAGTTTATCAATACTAATAATCGAAGTATAAATGACCTATCCACCCAAGAAACTAAAGCTTATAAAAGTGAAGATAAAAGACTAATGCAATTGAATTTTACACTTTAGAACAAACTAAAGTTTCAAGTTTTATATATATAGTTTGTTTATGCTATGACAGCTATCACGCAATTATGATACAACTCAATAGAAACCATAAACAAAAATAACATATAACAGTTCAATGCAAACAACTCAATTTATTAAAAATAAAAACTCAACAAGAGATACAACTTTCACTCTCCAACAAAACCTAAGAAAAATACCTACAAAGTTAACAAAAAGTATTTAGTTCAATATAAACCACAACATCTGTCAATGTAATAAAACCTAACTGTAAACACATATAAACATAACAATTAAACACTAGAAAATGCTTAAAGGCATATTTTTCTCTACACCTCATCAAAGTTAAAAATTCCACCATTCATTTTTCCTACCCTTTTTCTCAAAGCTTCCTCCTATAGCCATGGAATTTCCCTTGACCTCGATTTTCTAATTCGAACAAACCAAAATCAAAGAAAAATCCACCAAAATATTCATTGAAGCATTTCATCAAACGCATTGAAAGCTACCAAAAAGCTTCATCACATAACCAACCATGGGGAAGAAAATATAGATTCCCAATAGAAAGATGATCATAAACCAAAATTTTTTCTTCTTTAGCATAGAAAAACGATTTTCTTCTTAACAAAAAAAGGATGAAACTTGGAACCAAGCACATCGATTCAAATTACTTTAATCGAGTCACCTTAAAAGTTGCCCAAATCGTTGCACAACTCTAATGCAGTTGAAACATGAGACGGATCAACCAAACAACTCCAAACCGGTTTGGTGGCAATTAAATATGGATGGCAACAGAAATTTGGGGTTCTTGAGTGAGTTGTAGTCAACGAAGAAGACAAAAAAAACGTTGGACGAAAGGGGAGATCAACGGTGATGGTGTCGGTCGGTGTGTCGTCGTGCCTGAAGGTAGTGGTGATCGGAATCATGGAGTGAAGGGGGCTATCGAGTGGTGAAGTCTGGAAATGGGGTGAAGGATTCGGGATGAGATGTTTTCAATAAAGGGTCCCAATTTTTATTTATTGTGGAAGGATAAATTAAAAAAAATATATGGTAAAAGATGACACATAAACACGTCGTTTCATGACGTATATGTCAAGAAAAATAAAAAATTCGAAACCTCCATCTTTTCCACCAAAAAACGCGATTTTTTTGCATAGATGACACATTTTTTTCCCCTTAGCCCATTTTCACTATTCCTTTGTGTCATTGAAGATCCTTTTTCTTGTAGTGAATGCAGACATTAATTTAAGAAATGATATGAAAATTTGTAATTGGTCAAAAGTTTCTCGTTCAACAGGTAATTTCTTTTAGAAAAAAAATAATAAAATCGACCGGTCAGCCGACTTATACTCCTTAACGATCAAGGTAAGTTTGAACATTTACTAAACTAACCATGATCGATTTGGTGGCGGTTACATTTAGTCGAAAAACTTACTCTGACTTATCAATGCTCACCCTTACTTGCAAAAATAACAAAAAAAAGAAAAAAAAAACATTCTTAAATTTATAAATTCAATAATACTTTTACCTCTACTGGTGTATCAACATGTATATCAGCAAATATTTATTATAATTTATGTACAATATATCAATTCACTAATCTAATTTATATTTAGTATATTAGTTGCCTAGTGTACCAAACATAAAGTATACCATAAGTTATATTATTTATATATCGAGATTATCATTCATATATCGTATTTATCAATCAAAAAGTGCTTGTACATTCGCTATTGTTCATAGACTTTACCTGATATACAAAATATTCTTCTCTCAGTAGTAGTCATAGAAACTGCGGATTCTGCAAAATATTTCTTTTCATATTTACGTTATTCTGCAAATTTGTTTTGGTGAGACGATTGCCTTTGTCAGAGTTGCGTCGATTTATTCTATGGATTATTGTTTTGTTCTGTTGTGCTAATTAAGCTTGAGTTGCATTCGTTGCTAGGGTTTCGACATATGTTTGCCTTGTTTTTCATTGTACTTTTGAGAGAAGTTTTAGTTCGAAGCAATTATTCGTTTGTATGTGACTTCTGTTGTTGTAACTTGTAAGTAGTTTGTTGAAAACTACATTCTTTTCAACCATTCCGCACAACTTTAGGGGGAGCCTGAAGTCGACTTAACTGAGAAGAGAGTTTTCATTCACTTAGGGAGAGTCTAAGTTACTCAAGCAAAGGGAGTTCACGAGTAAAGCGAAAAGATAACTTCAAGTGAGAGGGAGTCTCACACAATTAGGGGGAGCCTAAGTTAATTACCACTAATAGTCATATACTTATGAAGAGCCTAAGTTTTAAAGAGAGTGGATCTCGCATCTACAGGAGCCTAGGTGTTCGTTGAGCTCTACGATTGTCATTGTAATCTTGAGACTATACAGATATGTATAATGTTGTAATTGCTTAACCCTCGTGTATTGGTGGATTATCTTTCATGGGCAAACTACCCCCAAACGTAGGTGTTTGTAATGCTTTGAGTTTAGAAGGGGGACACGAATGAACCGATATCATATCTGAATGAGAGGGATCTTGAAAATATGAAAGTATGGTTAAGAAAAGGCTTAAAATAATTGAAATTTATTACCTATTCAAACAAGGTGCACCTTCCTTTCAGTGGTTGAATCATAGGAGCTCAAAAGTTCAGCATGCATAGCTTGGAGCAATTTTATGATGCGTGACTTCTTAACAACTTTCCTCGGATGCATGTAAGTGAGGACAATTGTAACGCCCCAAATTTTCAACCTTAACTCGAGGTCGTCACTTTAAATAAAACATTTATTTTAAAATCAAAAGCACACAAAGTTTGACTCCTTTTAATAAAGAAACAATTTTAAAACATTCTCGAATAGAAAACAAAATGTTTCAAATAAATAAATAAAAATGATTGAAAACAATCTAGTAGGGGTCCCCTAGTCAAAACATAAAATAACTCGTAAGTTTGAATAAAAACTATGTAACAATAGTTCAACATTCTAAAATATCAAATCATAACAAAAACTCCAGTGGAAGCATTCAGTCATAGAACTCCCAAAGAGCATGGTCACAGATTTCTCTTGTCCTTCGCCAGCTGCCTCTTACCTAAACCTGAAAATATAAACATGAAAAGGGTTAAATACCCAGTAAGGGACCCACTACTAGGCCCACTAGGTAAACTATTACTTGCTATTAAACCTATACCCTGAGTTACATAATCTAGTGAACTCGTTGGAACACTCATAACTAACTAATGATCCTATAGAAAACGTATCTGTCTGGTGAACCCGAAGGAACACACTTTCCTATATGGTATACTGGCTAATAGATAAAGTTAACAGCTACCATAATTCCTAACATGCAATCTTAGTCTAATCAATCTTAAACGTATACATGAAAATTTAATCCAACAGTCACATTCGCATAACATAAGTATTATGCTTTACAGTTTTTCCATAACAAACCATAAACGCATAACATTGTATAGGTCAACAAGTTCAATTTTAATTAATAATTTTTCATAAAAATTATTAATTAAAATATTTAGTCTCGTCTCATACGTCATTAACGCACTATCTCATTGTCATACACATCCTTATTGTCGCGCAACATCTTAAGATCATATAAGCATCCAACCGTCAAATAACATCATCATGCTAAAAAGTGTCTAAGTGATATTTCTACTCTCAAAACAACTTTCAAATGCCTATGTGTTGTTGTGTAGGGTATGTGATGATAATCTAATGGAAATGCGATGGAATAAGTGTGCGTACAAGTTTTTCTAACCTAATCCAAGTATAAACGAGTAGGTACCTTGTAAGTCTAGACTCGAACACAGGGAATTTTGTATCTACACAAGTAAATTAGTTACTGTTCTTTTGGAGAAGTGAATGATTTAGGCGATGAGTGGGTTAATTCAATGCTATACTATTCTACTTTAACTAATCAAAACTAATCTGCTGAGTTGATATGCGGTGAATGGAAATGTGTAACCAAACTTCAAAGCAATGAATGTTGTGTGAAGGGAACTATGTTGTAGACAGGGTTAAGAAGTTATGCTAATCTATTCATAACCATGGTAAATCCATGCACTCAGTACTAATTAAGACAAACAACCTTTCTGCGCCTTGACGCCACAAACACTCTATTTCTAGATATAAATAATGCACTGAAAATGCGATAGATTTACTTTTATATCTAAGTTACTCCCTATGTTTGCTCACTGTTGTCTAAGTTACTTACTTTTTTGAGAAGTTGATTACATTTACTCTAAACGTACTCTTTCGATGCATTCAAGTGTATGACTTGATAAAGATCAAACATAATGAACTACTACCATGCTTACCTACAAATTACTTTACACTTTCTAACCCATTAGTGGCTGTAGCTATTTATAAGACTTAAAGAAACCAAAGACATGGAAATGGATACAAAATTGGTGTTCATATTCATAATTCAAATTCTTTGCACAAGTTGAAATAAGAAATACAAATAAATGAATTGTACAAAATAACACAACAATAAAGAGAAACTCAGAATCACAATTATTGTTTTTCGATAGTGAATGATTCTTGCAAGTTTTGTGGAGTGGAGCTTGGGCACGTTTCGGAAGCCTCACATCACATAAGATCTTTGACGCATAATTTGATCTCAACACCTCTTTAAACACTTGGCTATGCTTCAAGAGATAAATTTCTCTTAGCACTGCTTCTGATTTAGGTATTGAAAAGTCTTCAAATCATTTTCTCTATAATCCTACGATGAGCAATACCAAGAGATCAAAGAATCCAAATAATACAATTTTGTAAGAACTGAACACATAACATGCACAAAGTATAAATTACAAGTATAAATGAGGGGTTTCCTTTGTATTTCTCACCAAACTTTTAAGACTCGAACGCATAATATCACGTATTTCTAGATGTTATCACTATGTGTTACTTTGATGCTCAAAACCACGTCTAAAGTTTGCAAAAAGTGTGAAAATAGCACTTCATTTTTCAAAATAACTTCAAAATGAGTGTGTGTCACGTTTTCACTCTCAACCCCATCTTAAAAGTACCTAAAAAGTGTTTAAGTGACACTTTACCTCTCAAAACAAGGTAAAACTCCCTAAATGTGACTTTGAAACTAAAATCCAATTACAAATGTCCTAAAAGTGTCTTAACTCTCAAAACAACCTTCAAATGCCTAGGTGTTACTTTAATACTTAAAACCACGTTTAAAGTTTACAAAAAAAGTGTGAAAACAACACTTCATTTCTCAAAATAACTTTAAAATGTGTAAGTGTATAAGTGTCGTGGTACCACTCTCAAACCCAGCCTAAAAAGTACCTAAATAGTGTCTAAGTGACACTTTAACTCTCAAAATAAGTTAAAACTCCCTATATGTGACTCTGAAAGTAAAATCCAGCTAAATGCCCTGAAAGTGTCTTAACTCTTAAAACCAACCTACAAATGCCTAAGTGTGACTACCAAACTCAAAAACTAACTACAATAAATCTAAAAAGTGTCTAAGTGATACTTTAACTCTCAAAAAAGCTTTCAAATGTCTAGATGTTACTTTCATACTCAAAATCACCTAAAGTATGCAAAAAGTGAAAACAACACTTCAATTCTCTAAATAACTTCAAAATGTGTAAGTGTCAAGGTTTCGCTCAAAACAAGTAAAAACTCCTAAATGTGACTTTGAAACTAAAATCCATCTCTGAAGAATTATGTTTTGATAAAAACAATTGTTTCAACCTTGGTATTAGTTGAAAGTGACGCAAAACCTTATTTGGAATCTTCTTTCTTTTTTCATTTTTTATTTTATATCGAGATTCACCGCATACAAGACAACTTTAATAGTTAGCAAGTTCATTCCGAAGTAACAGACAGTTATATTTGCAAGCGTGGATGGAATCATATCCTAGCCCTAAGTCACGTAATTTTCTCTTAGCTTTGTAAAACGATCCAGGTATAGATGTACCCATTGGAAATGCATCTTTTAACAATTTTAGTGCCATATTAAACAATTTGTTGTTTCACTTGTAATGCCCCATAATTTTTTTACCCTGACCCGAGGTCGTTACTTAAACAAAAACTCATAATCTTAACAAAACTACAGCGAAAGCATTTTTCACAATAATAACATCAACACAAAGACTGCAGCGGAAGCATTTGTCAATAAAGTCCCTAAACACATGGTCACTGGTCTTTCCTGTCCGTCGCTGGTTTCCTCATACTAACTTGAAAATTAAATGTGAAAAGGGTGAGTATAAAAATACTCGGTAAGTGTAATACCCGACTTTTTATTTAAATTGTTTGTTGTAAAAGTGTTAATAAAATAATCAGAGGGTATTTTAGTAAATTTTTTATAAAGGACATTTTAGTAATTTTGTTTAAAAATTAAATTACATCAAGGGTAAAGTGATAATTTGGTAAAAAAAATTAATTTTGTAGTTTTGTTTAAAAATAAATAAAATAATATTTTAAGAAAAGAAAGAAAAAGAAAAGGAAAATATTTATCAAATTATTTATTATTTATTTTGAATTTATCTTTTAGTTTAAAAAAAAAAGAAAAGAAGAAGAAGGAAATTTGTTTTTTTTTTAAATCAATCCTTCAATTCATCCAATTTGATGAAAAGAAGATGATACTTGTTTTTTGGGTAAGTTGAGTTAATGATGAAGATGAAGAGAAGAAAGAAAATTGAAGGAAAAAGAGGAAACCCGAGAGAGAAAGAGAGAGAGAGAATTTTGTTTGGCTTTGAAAGTTTGCAGACTTTGAGAAAAAGTGTGAAATTGAAGTCAATTATCAACCAATTTGGACGAAATTTGTGTCTAAATTGCGTAGACAAGAGAGAGGAAGCTGATGCACAGCTCAATTTGGAGAAATTTGACCGAAGAGACCACTGAATTTGAAAAAAAAATAGCTCGAGCTGATGGAAAATGCGAAAAACGAACCAGAAACTTTGAAAATTAAATTCTCCGTCTACAGGCCGAGTTAAGATCTAATTTTTGGAGGCAAGCTAGATTATTAGTTCATTTAAAGTTCTGTAAAAGGAATTGAGTTAATTTGGTCTGTGTAGGAAGAAATCAAAATTTCAATTCTCGAATTTAAGCTTGCCGGAAAACTGAGCAAGGTGACTTCCAGTGGCGATTTCGAGCTATCCACGAGGAGTTTGAAGCTAATTGTTTGAGATAAGCAAATAGACTCATGTAGAAATCGTTTGGCATAGGTTAGAGCCTCTAATTGTTAGTAGATTGAGAGAGTTGCCTCGCCGAAGTTTGATCAGTGCAGTGGCCGGAAAACTGGAAATTTAAATGAGGAAGTCTGAGAAAGAAGAAGAAGGAATATCTAATAATTTTTATTATAATAATTATTATTATTATTATTTTTATATTATTATTATTAATACCCTAAACCCTAATTTTTGGAGGTAAGCTAGATTATTAGTTCATTTAAAGTTCTTCAAAATGAATTGAGTTAATTTGGTCTGTGTAGGAAGAAATCGAAGTTTCAATTCTCGAATTTAAGCTCACTGGAAAACTGAGCAAGGTGACTTCCAAAGGTGATTTCGAGCTATCCACGAGGAGTTTGAAGCTAATTGTTTGAGGTAAGAAAATAGACTCATGTAGAAACCGTTTGGCATAGGTTAGAGCCTCTAATTGTTAGTACATTGAGAGAATTGTCTCGCCGAAGTTTGATCAGTGCAGTGGCCAGAAAACTAGAAATTTAAATGAGGAAGTCTGAGAAAGAAGAAGAAGGAATATCTAATAATTATAATAATAATAATAATAATAATTATTGTTATTAATATTATTATTCGTATTAGTATAAGTATTAGTATTAGTATTATAATAATAATAATAATAATAATTAATTATTATTATTATTATTATTACTATTATTATTATTATTATGATTATTATTATTATTATTATTATGTATGTAATTATATATATAAATAATATTTTTAGGAGAAAAGAATTAATTCAAAAAAGGAAAATTAAGGAAAATTCGGTTTTACTCGATTTTCGTGCCAAGTGATTTAAGGGTCGATTATGAATTTATTTTCAGGAGATTCGAAGATCGAAAAAATTTATGAGCCAATGATAGCCCGTCAAGTTTGTGAGTGATAGTATTATTTTAATATTTTAAAATTAAAATAATTACGAGAATACGCGTTTTTCGAGAATTTGCAAAATTTTCAGAAAATTTTAGAAAAATTATGTTGTTCATATTTTTCGATGTACTTTCACATGATAACTTGTTTGAAACATGATTTAATTTTTTTTAAGGCATTTTCAAGGGTTTGAATATAATTATATTATTTTGACACGTTTTACGAGACAATGCATGTTTACGAAATAAGCATGCCTTATAATATGTTAGGCCCTGTTTATGTTTACTGAGATGATTTCTATGATTTTCATAATTGTTTAAGCATGTTTTGACTGTTGTAGGGCCTAAGCACGTTTTGCACGTTTTACGAGGATTCTCGAAATCATGAGTTATGATAATTTAATGTGTCTATAAGATTTCTACCATGTTATAAGTGATGTTTAAGCATGATTTCAAGTACTACGAGTTTCATGATGATTTGAGA
>JBBPDJ010018620.1:0-24206 GCA_037974625.1 Cucumis cinereus | reverse complement strand
TTGGTTTGAACTTTATCAAGTCCAAACTTCTTGATCATATTTTTAGCATACTTTTCTTGAGAAATAAAGATGTCATTTTTGTCCTGTTTGACTTGTAAACTCGAAAAATATGTCAATTCTCCTACCATGCTCATTTCAAATTCAGATTTCATTTGTTGAACAAAATCATCTACCATAGACTGAGGTGATCCTCCAAAAACAATATCATCTACATAAATTTGAGCAATTATAAAATGATTTTTTTGTCTTTGGATGAAGAGTGATTTATCTATGCTTCCTCAAGCATATCTTTTGTTAGATAAAAATTCTGCCAAACGGTCATACCAAGCTGGAGGGGCTTGCTTGAGACCATATAGAGCTTTTTGTAGCTTGTAAACATGATTTTGATTATTGGGATCTATAAAGCCCTTAGGTTGAGCTACAAAGACTTCTTCATTTAAGTACCCATTGAGAAAGGCACTTTTAACATCCATATGATATAGTTTAAATTTGAGTAGACAGGTTATTCCTAGTAGTAAGCGAATAGCTTCCATCCTAGCAAATGGAGCAAAAGTTTCATCAAAACCTACTCCATGGACTTGAGTATGCCCCTGAGCTACTAATCTAGCTTTGTTTCTCGTTATAGCTCCAGATTCAACTATTTTATTTTTGAATATCCACTTAGTCCCTATTATATAAACATCTTCTGGTCTTGGAACAAGAGTCCATACTTTATTTATGAAGTCTTTGAAGTAATTCTTCTTGCGTAGCATTTATCCATAACTCATCTTTGAGAGCTTCAGATACGTTGGTTGGTTCTACTAAAGAGGTAAAACAAGCATTCCCTATCATTTGAGCATAATCAATTCTCTCTTTTCTTCTAGTTGTGATTCCAGATTTTTGGTCACCTATTACATTTGTCAAGGGATGATTTTTCTGAATCCTTGTTGAAGGTTCTAGAGAACTGTCTTCATATCTTGATAGCTCTGTGTTGTCAATGATGTTATCTTTTGTTGACACATATTCTTCCTCATGATTTTTAGTGGGTGAAGTATGAGTGGTTTCACATTGTTTTGTAATGGTACTGTCTTGTTTGTCTAATGACAGTAGTAATTCATCATCATCTTGCATTGTAACAGGGGATAATAGATCATGAACTATAACATTTACAGATTCTACTACAGTATGTGCTTTCTTATTGAACACTCTGTAAGCTCGACTGGTTAATGAACAACCTAAGAATATGCCCTCCTCTGACTAAGCATCTCATTTTTTACGATATTCTCTGTCAGCTAGAATATAACATATACTTCCAAAAACATGAAAGTATTTTATATTAGTTTTCTTTCCTTTCCAAAGTTCATAGTTGATTTTGGAAGTACCTGCTCAAAGAGATATGCGATTATGAATATGACATCCTGTGTTTACTGCTTCTGCCCAAAAATATATGGGTAATTTCTTTGCATGTAACATGCACCGAGCCATTTCTTGTATTGTTCTATTTTTTCTTTCAACTACTCCATTCTGTTGTGGTGTAAAAGAAGCTGAGAATTCATGAAATATTCCTTCAAAACAACAAAATTCATCAAATGCATCATTTTCAAATTATTTTCCATGATCACTTCTTATTCACACAATATTTTTTTCCTTGGTCCCTCTGTAGTATTAAGCACAAAGTCTTACAAACTTTGAAAGCTTCAAACTTCTCTCTAATAAAACAGACCCAGGTAAACCTTGAGTAATCATCAACACATACAAGGATGTTTTTTTTCTTTCCTAAGCTTTCTGTCTGCATAGGCCCCATTAGATCAATATGTAAGAGTTCTATGACTCTTGTTGTGCTACAATAACTTGTCTTCTTATGAGAGATTTTTACTTGTTTTCCTATATGACAATCACCACATAAAATATTCGTGTCAAACTTCAGAGATGGAATCCTAAGTACTGCTTCTTCATTAACTGCTCGACTGATAGAACTCATGTTAACATGCCCCAATCGTTTATGCCATAAAGTTGTTTCTTCAGTTCTAGACATATTATAGACTTCGTGATTATCTGAAGGAGTCCAGTGATAACAATTATCTGAGAGCCATGTTCCAATCATACATATAGTATGATTTTTGTCTGTCACTGAACATTTGTCTTTTGAAAAAATAACCTGATATCCTTGGTCGCATAATTGGCTTATACTGATTAAGTTTGCAGTAAGTCCTTCCACAAGAGGTACATCATGTAGAACAGGTAGATTTGACTTGACAATGTCTCCTTTCCCACGAACTTTTCGTTTTGCACCATCTCCAAAAGTTATATATCCAGCATTACATTCTTTCAAATTAGACAACAATGTTTGATTTCCTGTCATATGTCGAGAGCAGCCACTATCAAAATATCAATCTTCTTTAAAGGATTTGATGTATTGTGGTTAAGGCAACATTGAATTTTGTCTTGACTCTCCATTCAAACTTAGTTTTCTTGACACTGTGTATTTTATTTCTTTGTGTCTCTGCTGGGACATTCTTTCTTTTGTAAATATGAGCTGAATGAAGATGAAAACAATAAGGACGAATATGTCAAGGTTTTCCACAGTAATTGCATACCCATCTTCGTTTCTTGTTGTTGTCTTAGGTATTTTCTGTTGAGTCTGTTTATAAGTATTTTTCACATTAAATAGAACAACCTTTTCTTGAAGAATTTTCTTCTGAATTGTCTGATCATAACCAATTCCTCTTTTGTCACCAGAGATCCTGTTTGAATTGAGTATTTCATTTAAACTTTATGCTCCTGAATTTATCATTCGAACAGATTTTGAAATATTTTCAAGTTCACAACGTGTTTTTCTCAATTCTTTCTTAAGATCAGAAATGATGGTCAATCATATGTGATTTTCTTCTATCAGGTCTTGTATTCTACCTTTCTATTGTTCTAAAGCAATTAGATCAATTTTATTTTCAGATTTAGCTAAATCTCCATTTTCCTCAGCAATTGTTATTTCTCCATGCGTTTATTCTTCGATATGGCTGGTGTTTTCTATAGAGTCAAATTTCTCCATCACTATCACTATCTAAACCTGTGTCTTCGTCAGACAAAGTTGTTACCAGTCCTTTTTTCTGTCTTATTAGAAAGGTAGGACATTATGCTTGATAATGACCAAAACTTTCACATTCTCTGCATCTAAAGCTTCGATTGTTTTTAGTTAGTTGATTATTTCCTCTCTGTTCCGTTCCTTTCTTTCGATTATTGTAGTACTGGAGGTATTTGTTTGTCCCTGTCCCTGACTACCATTTCTTTTGAAATCTTTTGACAAACTTGGATACTTGTTTTGTCAAGAGAACAATAGAGTCTGCAAGGTTTTCATCAGTTTCTTTGTCTTTCTCAGTTGAAGTCTCTTCAATAGATTGCAAAGCCAGACCCTTTCCTTTTCTGTTAGTGTCAGTATTAAAGGTTAGCTCGAAGGTTTGAAATGCACCAAATAGTTCATCCAGTTTTATTGTAGTTATATCATTTGATTCTTCGATAGCTGTCACTTTCATGTCAAGCCTTTTTGGCAAGGAGCGAAGAACTTTCCTGACAAGTTTTTCTCCTGAGATTTTTTCACCTAATGCATATAATTCATTTGATATGTCCAACGCTCGAATATTGAATTTTGAAATGGTCTCATCATCCTGCATTATGAGAGCTTCAACTTTTGATGTAAGAATTTGTAATCGAGATATTTTTACTTTAGAATTTCCTTCATGAGCAACGACATGAATATCCCATGGTTCTTTTGCTGAAGTACAAGTATTAATGAGACGAAAAACATTTCTTGTCAACACCATTAAATATAGCATTTAGAGCTCGTGGTTTTCCGAGTGAGGAATTATCTTCTTCTTCAGTCTAGGTGCTCCCAGGTTTAGGTTTCCAACCAATTAGTATTGCTTTCCAAGTCTATCAATAGACTTTAAAAAGGCTGTCATTCTAGCTTTCAAATATGCATAGTTTGTTCCATCAAGTATGGGTGGCCTAGTGGTAGAACTTCCTTCTTTAATTGCATCCATTACTGTTATAGTAGATGTAACCCGCTCTGATACCAAATGAAAAAGTAAATAGACCCAATTTTCAGTATTCACTCAGTTATTTATGTAGTTATTAGCTATATGAGTAACTCAAGATACGTAAAGCAAAGGATAGAGAACACAAGGAATTGGTAACCCAGTTCAGTGGGTACGACTTACATCGTGAGGCACGTATGCCTCGTAAGAACAATGCTTCAATATTTAACAAGAGTTTGTATGCTTACAGTCAAGTGAGATAAAATTGTTAAAATCTAAACAATCGGCTTAGATAACTAAAAAAGATTTAAGCAGCATCTTCAGTCATTGCTGCATATGTATCTCTAAAATCTAGGCTCCCCCTGATTAATGAATGAGATACTATATAGAGATAGGCTCCCCCTATCTGGTTTAATACAGGCAGCTCCTGTTTTAACACTTGATGTATAATAGTTAGGCTCCCCCTAATTCTAACTCCTCTTGTAATGCAAGTTCTTCACACTGTCAACGACTAGGCAAATGACATCTTGTACACACAGTGTAGTAAACGCTTATCAAAGTAACACTTCAGCTTTTCAATAAAGTCAGAGACTAGAAGATTAACAAAGCACAAACAGTAGCAACAATATCTTGACTTCGATTTCAGAGCATATCATCGAAATAAAACTTTATGACATTCAATATATATGAGTCTTCTTTGTTATCATAAAGTTAATAGCTGGACAATATAGGAAATGTTAAAATTCCAGCAACATACCTTTGAGAGAATTTAGTTTTTAGTCTTTCTTCACTTATTCTAATCTTGTTGCATGCCCTTTCAGTTTTGGTTCACTTATTTATAGGTTCTCAAAAGATTTATCTAAAGCAACAAGGAATTTAAAATATCTAAGTATCTTTTGTAAAGATATTAGAAAATTTCTAATAAGACAAAAGATCTTCCTCATTTTAAGGAATCAAATCTAAATCTTCAAAATTCTTATATTTAAAATAAATATAAGACAATTTGGAAAAGAAATATTATTAAGCCAAACAGTAATAAAAAAAATTGATAATTACTTAATCAAATCCCTGAAGATATTTTGTTAACTACGGTTATAATTAAATATTCAAAATATATAATAAATTCAAATTTTTTAAAAAATTTATTTACTTTTTATTCGTACATTTAATTAAATTGATCTATTCCATTTGCTCTGTTGAACTGATTAATTAGGTTCAGTTTGAATTTTTGTTTCACATTCACATCCGCACTGTTGATCTAGTTATTAAATTTTAGGTTCACATTATACTAGTTCAATATATCTAAAACATTAGTTCAACAAATAAACAAAATATAATTTTTGATGGCTTTACAGAGAGTCAAAGTTGTGTTTGATGGTAAATGGATAGAGACCTTAAAATATCATGACTACCGTGTTGTTGACGTGTATGTTCCTATTGCTTCTTCTTTTCAACAATTTGTCGATTGTATTCAATGTAAATTGTTTCCATCTTCTAATCATTTTGTCACTCGTTTGAAAGTTTATTGGGATGAATGCAGTAGTGTAGATCTTATAAAAATTGTTGAAGATAAAGACGTTTCTTGGCTTATGTTGTTACTATCTAAAATCCCTGATAATGATTTATTGGTTGTTGTTGATTCTTTATCTCCTAGTTCATCTTACAGTATTTGTTAACAATAATTTATCCAAATCTCAAAATTTGTCTAATCATTCAAATTCTGATGGTGGAATAATTGACTTTGATGCATTTCAATCATCTCATGCAGAGATTTTGATCTAGGCTCAATGTTTAAAAGTAAAGATGTATTAAGAAAGCCATTTATTTTCTTGCAGTCAACAATAGTTTCAAACTCACTACAGTTAGGTCAAATAATATATCTTTTTAAATTTGATGTAAGGATGTGACATGTAATTGGTATTTGTCTGCCTTTGTTTCCAAGAAGAGTAATGTCTAGATAGTTCGTAAATTTGTTACTAATCACCAATGTGCAGTTGAAGATGCCCACAAACAAGCAACATCTTGGATTGTTGCTGAGTGCACCAAATCGTTTTTTAAAATGAATGACAAGGCACTTTGTCGTTCTTCTGATATTATTAATTATATGAAAATTCACCGCGAGGTAAATGTAAGCTATGATAGGCTTGAAGAAGACGATAGATCGATTTAAATTATATTAGGGGCACACTGGAGGCTTCTATGATATGCTTTCATCATTTTCGTATGCACTAATTTGCAACAATCTAGGTACTTGCTTCACCAATTACAGTGTAATTCAGATAATCAATTACAAATTTAATATATCCACCATATAGAATATGTTTCTAATAAATCTAATTATTGATAGAAACATATACGATCAAAGAAGCAAATGATGATGGAAAGTTTAAGTATTATTTTATGGCTTTTGCTGCTTCAATAGATGCATGGAATTATTGTTTACCATTAATTTATGCGGATGATGCAACCTTGAAGAATAAATACTTGAGTACCTTAATGTCTGCATGCACTTTTGATGGTAATCCTCAGATTGTCCCTCTTTCATTTGCTGTTGTTGATTCAGAGAATGATCAGTCATGAACTTGATTTTTTCGTAATTTGAAAGCTGCATTTGGAGAACCCAATGATCTTTTAATTGTTTCTGATGCACATAAAAGTATAGAGAATGGTTTTAATGCTGTGTATGAATTAGCTGAACATAGGTTATATGCATTCCACATGTTTAAGAATCTTAAGAAAAACCACAAGTCTCTTCCAATGGAGGACACTTTCCATAAATGTGCAAGAGCATATACACCTTTGGAGTACGAGTACTACATGAGACAACTTGATGAACTCTCTCCATCTACTAGGCATTAGTTAGGGGAGGTTGGAAGAAGTCGGTGGGCTAGCGCGTTCTTTAGGAAAAAAAGGTACTCATTGATGACTACAAATATATCTGAAAGTATAAATAACAAATATATCTGAAAGAAGCACGCGAATTACCTATCATTAGCCTTTTTGAAACTATTCGTTCTTTAGTTCAAAGATGATTTTATGAACGGCGTACTAAATGGAGTTTCCATCACACAAAACTCTCTATATATGCATAGGATGTTATTCGAGTAGCATTAAGGGATACTTGAGCAATGAATGTAAATGGTGTGAGTTGCAATACTATAAGTTTACCATTATGTAAGTTATTATTTGTGGTCTTACATTGTTTAAATTATTTTGTAGATATATCCTATTAGCCAACATGAATTTGAGATTCATCATCATAAAGAACAGTTTGTTGTAAATATTTTGGATCGAACGTGCTAATGTCGGCAATGAGACCTTGATATGATACCTTGTTCCCATGCATGCATAACATTGTCTAATAGGTATCTTGATTTGCATAGGTACACTGATAAATTCTACCATGTTTCCAATTTAGTTATGCTTTAAACGAAGGAAACACGGCCGATTGGTGATGTAGATCAGATTAGATATATGCATCCAGTTGGAAAGGATGGACTTCTTCCGCCCCAAGTAAAACGTCCAGTTGGTAGCCCGAAGAAAAAGACGATTCCTTCTTGCTTAGAAAAGAAAGGTATTGTTCGTTGTAGTCGGTGTGGTGGGAGAGGTCACAATTGTAGGGCCTGTAAAGAACCTCTTTGACGTTAAGTTATTTAAATTTTTATTATCTAGTTCAAAATGTCATTTAAAGTCTAAAACAGTCCGTTCTTCTTCGTAGTTTAGGGTTTGGGTCATTTTATAGCTACAATTTGTTGGTTATATTGGGTATAACAGTTTGGTAGTTGTTGTGCGTTATGAAATACATAGTATTTCAGTTATTAAATTATTGGTAATAGAACAATTTGGTAGCAACTCATATATTTGTACATATGTATGACATTATGGTTGGAAATCACCTACATAGTATCACTTATGGTCAACGTTTGATTTAAAAGTTAGCTCTAACAATTTGGATAGATAATGTGTAAAATACATTGTATTTTCATTACAATAAACGATGAAAAAAGTAAGTCCAAATGTTAAATAAAATACACGGTATTTCCATTAATAAGATTTAAAAATTCCTTCAATCGTCCACATTAAAGCAAGAATAAGATATAGTCAGAATTATAATTAGAGTTCCTCATACTAGATCGTTAAAGTGTTACACTACAGAAATTATTAATTTCAAATTGATTGGATGCAATCAAGTCGAAATACATTTGAGTTTTTCTGTCTAATATCAATGAACACTGTGTATTATCCTTAATTGTCAACACATGTTAAAATAAACGTAAGTACATATTCACGCTTGATAAGAATATATCAGTAACAAATATTTCCTTCAATAATCAATTCACATGTGTTTTGGTTAATATAAAAAAACATTCAAACACACTTTAATAAAAACGCTAGGTCAATAACAAAACAGTAGGTTCAATAACAAACAACTTCCTAAAAACTAAGAATTATCAGTTCACAGGTTTAAAGTTTGAAGAGTTATGCAGGGGTCTCATGCTTGGCTTAAATGCAGGTTGAATAATGGCATGTGTGACGGAGAATTTTCATCTTGTTTGAATTCAGGTGGTATCTTCCCTCTTGCGGCCTGTATCCAGATTCCCTTTGTTGAACTTTCACCTCCAGTAGCCTTCTCTAGTTTGGATTTTGTCCCCTTTTGTTGTCGTTTGCCTTCATATTTGTCTTCAATGATCTTCAAGAGTTCTCAATTTCTAGTGTTCAGCTAGAGATATTTCATAAGGTCAAAATGATTTTTTGCATAGTTTTTCTAATTAAAAGTTATTGATTTACAGACTATTTAGCCTTACATGTTTTAGGATTTCCCATGTTGCGAGGTTTTTATCATTGATGTTTGACAATCTGTCTTCTTTCACCATTTTATCCATCTGTAAGTGATAAGAACAAAAGAATTAAGTTTCAGTAATGCGTTCAATAAAAGATTTTTCATCATATTTATTTCAGAAATACTACCTTTTTAGTTGTTTTCTTTTGCTTATTGGCGGTAATGATGGTTGAACTCTTTTAAGTATATCAACCGTAGAATTTAGACAGTCATTATTTTGTAAAAAACAACACAAGTTTTAGTAAATAGTTTATTGGATCAATAACATAATAGTTATATATACTTTGATGTCAATGTTTATCGTTTTATCTACTGGTTTTGTTCTAGACCTTTGCAGCTTCGTGTATATTTTTTGTTCACCATTTGAACAGATGACTTGGTTTATTTCTTCGTTTGCATCTTGTGTATCCTATAGTATTATTCACAATTTCAAGTAAATAAATAAAAGTTTGGAAACAAAATTAAGGTATAGTGGTGATTAAGTACAGTGTATGCTGGTCTCTTGTTTTGTCCAGTGGATGATTCCAGATCTTTGTTGGATGTATTGGTTGACTGTTGTTCTTGAGTTTGGCTGGCAGATTTTGTACTTGGATTACCAGTTCCATCATCATCATTGTCTTCGTTTCTTCTGGTGGACATTTCGCTTAAGTCTGATTCTAAATCAATATCTTGTTCTTCCCTTTTTCCCTCTTGTTCTTTTTTTATATTTTGTCGAGTTCCTCCTCAAACTCTTTTGGTCCCTAGTTCAAAGATAGAGTCAATGGGTGTCTTTTGTTAAATATCAAATACAGTGTAATATAATTATACATACCATGAAGACATTGGTAATGGATGGTTTGTCAGTTCCAGGATTTTGATTTTCAATAAGTCCAACTAATTTTTGAATGGTGTTCTAAAGATCCATTATTTTTTGGTTCAGTGTGTAATGAACATTCTGTAAGGACAGGACCATCTCATTCATTTTCTGACTCACCATTTCTTCAAACTTTTGTATTCTTGATACAATATGTTTTAGTGCTTCTAAATCAATTCCAGATGGTGAATCTTTATGGACAGAGAGATTTATAACTCTGTCTATTGGTCTACTTCTTTTTAATTCATCTTCGATCTCTTTGACAATTTTATTTTCTTCTTCAACGAAAGGAGCATAATACGACATTTTCAGTTCTTCTTCGATGGCTATCAACAGGAATATTTCAAGCTGGACAAAGGAATAAAATTCATATGTTATGTTACTACAATAGTATTTCAGAAAAAAAAAATTAGGAAAACTTCCATACCGTGGGTGAATTTTAAAACCTTTTGGTTTAGGTCCTTTCATTTTAGTTGTGTGTATGCAGCTCAGTTCACTATTCTTTAAACTTTTGTTGCAAGAAAGTTCGGTGGATTGCTCAACATTGGAATTATTTCGTATGCCCACGCCAATATTATCTTCCCATTGAAATTCTAGTTTGACATTTGCTTGTGACAACTCTATTCATAAAACCTATGAGAAGATCAAATGCTACCCTTCCTCACGGGTAGCTATCAAAAAATTCTTCATCATCCACCATTAAGATATGCTCCCACTCAATCTGCAGGTTTTCTTGTTTTAGGATTAAAAAACTTTCTAAGAAATATAATTTGGCCATTTTTAAACGGTCACTCTCAGTTCCAGCTTTACTGACATTGAACATTATATTCAGGTGTTGCCTTGTGATCGATTTCAAGTCCTCAAAATACATATTTTTCAAATGGCCTTCTCCCTTAAGGTCATCTTTCTTTATTTTTGGGACTTCCTGACAGTTCAATCCCGTTATTAATGCAAATTCCCTCAGTCCAATGGTTAACACTCTTTCCCCTATTAAGAAGTTCAATTTCTTGTCAGACTTTGGTTTGCACATTCTTTGGATTAGGTATAGTAGTAATTGAGATCATTGGTTAGTAACTGAGAAATCTAAAAAATTACCAAAAACCTCTTCTCTAAACCTAGCTGTCAATGCTTCCCCTAAATTTTCCTTCACTTTATCTACAACAGTCCTCTTGGTCTGGAGATTTATTTTTAGTGGTTCATTCCTCCTACCCAAGCACATTAGATATATAGATTCCTAAAACAAATACACAATATTTTAGTCAGAACCTTTTCACTTATGAATACTGATTAACAACAAACAACAAAAGAAGTAGTCTTCCAAAAGTTCAAAATAACTAGACCAATAATGCGATATTTCAATACTACACTATGAAATAACAATAGTAAACCGAAATGGATTATTCATCGATTAAAACAAAACTCAAGATACTTTCAGTCAGTAAAAAACAGATACACAATTTCAACCATAACAATACAGTGTAAATAATTAACCTATAATACCAAGTATATCCAAGTCTTTTCATATTTTAGTACATCTAAAACATTAGTGTTCCAAAAGTAGAAGATTTTAAATTGCACTATAGAATATTAATAGTAAATCTGATACACAGTAAATGCACTAATGGAAGACCCATTCAACTTTCATTTTAATAACCAGAAACACATTTCAAATGGTAAAATACAGTGTATTTAAAGAAGATATTATTTCAAGAATACCTCAGTCTTTTCATCTGTCATAGAGGCCTTCCCCTTTCTTCTTAACGTCTTAGCACTGGTGTCCTTCTGTAAGTCTCTTTTACCTACAAAACCATTATAAAAAGTATTAAAATAAGAGATACGAGATATTTTAGTTAGTAGTTTTAAAATTTTGTTTTACATGGTACAGATGTACCTTTTTCCCCTTCTTTTCAGCTGCTTGTTTTTTAGTATCATTCACAGAGTCTTCATCTATTTATGTACTCTCCTCTTTATTATGTGATGTATTGTCTTCAGGTTGTTCTACTGCTTCTTCATGTATTTTGTCTTGATTTGTTGTATCATTTTCACAAATGTGGGGTAAACAGTCTTATGAGTACAATCAAATACAATGTAATTCATGGGCAATTATTATCTTATACTTATGGGGTTAACAGTCGTATGACTACAATCAAATACAATGTAATTTACATAAATTTTATACCTTAGACTTTTTATTCGATTTTTCCTCTTATACATCTGGCACATTTTGCACTCGTAGCTTGTGGCTCTTTATTCTTTTTTTCAAAGCCTTTATATCCTCAATTAGTTATCTATGATGTTATATTGTTGAAAGTATTTGCAAACAGATTTGAATTACCAGGCTTTTGATTCTTCGCTTTTTTTGTATTGGTGTTTCTGTTGGTTGCTATTCCTCTTGTTTTCTTTGGACTGCGTTTACTTGTTTGGCCTCCTGCCATTTCGTACTCTGTATCATGTGATGTATACAGTTCATATTATCATGGTTATAAATATCCAGATGTTCATATAAGTCGTTCAGTTCTATCTGTGCAATGAGACATACCAC
The DNA here is from genome assembly GCA_037974625.1 of Cucumis cinereus. Taxonomy (NCBI): domain Eukaryota; kingdom Viridiplantae; phylum Streptophyta; class Magnoliopsida; order Cucurbitales; family Cucurbitaceae; genus Cucumis; species Cucumis cinereus. The sequence continues at coordinate 11,961 of JBBPDJ010018620.1, read as the reverse complement.
GTCGCCGATGGTCAAGTCTATTGGTTCTTTTGTTGAATTTCTTCTTGTACCAATTGTTTTTGTAAACTTTAATCTTTCACTTGACCTAACTTCCTTTATATTCTTATTCATAACCTTAATTCTTATTTAAATTAATATTAAAAAAAATAAAGAAAAAACATTGCCCGCAAGATTTGTTTGTTTTACTATTTTCTAAAATCCATCAGAGGTTATGAAGATATAAGATTTGTTTTTTAATTTTAAAAAATATATTCTATTTTTTCAAATATAAATTTCAAATGTTTATATAATAAACACGGAAAAAAAATTTTACAACTACAGTTCATCTCTTTCAAACATTAACATGCAAACTGTTTTTCAGAAAGAAAATTTCAATGGTGGTTTTCAGTTTAGTACCGTTGTTGGTGTTGTCGTAATTTACTCAAGGTTATCTGGAGATGCGTCTGCTGTGTTGTAGATTTTTTTCTATTCCGTTTGAGGAAGGCGCTTCGATTTCCAGGAATGTGCGATGTTGTTTGGCTTTCGAGGAGGAAGGAGAAGTCGATGAACAAAGTGAGATTGTTGATTTTCTGGGAGGAGAATGGTATTGTTTTGCTTGTCGAACAGAAACCAGACGATGAAGGGTGCGTATTTTCTGGGCTTCTTTGAAGAGGAAGAAAACTGAAGACTGGAAGATGACGAGACTCTTTTTGAATTTCAATAGTCACAATTAATTAGTGCTTCAATTGTATTTTTAGGGATTGATTACTTGGGAAGTGTGTGATTAGATTATGTGTAGGTTTGGGGAGTGTGAAACAATGATGGGTTATTTTAAACTTTGGTGGGATTGTATATTTTGGAGGCAATGGTTATTGATAGTAGGGGTAGTTTTGATCATATTATTTATTTTATTTATTTAATTTACACGTTTTTGCCATTTTTCCAATTTAAAATTCTATTTTCCATTTGTCCAAAAGAAACCAGACTCGAGAATCACGATCTCTACCTGAAAAGTGAGAAAACATTTGAAAGAATGAGCTAACACCTAGTGAGTGACTATTTATGAACAACATACTTTAGAAATTATTCATAAACTTGGAAATACTTTAGATAACATAATTTAGAAATCACATGCTTTGGAAATAAATAAATATCATACTGCTGAAACATATTATAAACTTTGGAAAACAATGTGTTTCTAAATATCTTATAAAGCAATGCGTAACTGAAAACTTTTGCAATTAATCTGTAACTGAAAACTTTAACAAAGCCATGGATAATCATCTAACTACGTTATAGTGGCAAAAATCCAACACCTTCAATGTATTTGTCGTAGTGGAGTCATCTCAACACTAACGACAGCGATAACTACGTCGTGGTAGGATCAGTACTAACAGCGTCTTTGTCGTCGTGGAGCTAGATCAACACTCACGACAGCGATACTACGTTATAGTAGGGCTAGCATCTATAACGTCTTTGTCGTAATGGGGTAAATCCAGCACTAACGACAGCGAAATCTAGGTTGTAGTGGGGCCAACATCAGCAACATCTTTGTCGTAGTGGAGCACGCTCAACACTCACAACAACGCTATCTACGTTGTAGCAGAGCCACGGCTCACAACGTCTTTGTCATAGCAGGGCAAATTCAGCATTCATGATAGTGAAATACTCAAGTGTCCACACTTAGTATACTAGCCTTAGGCTCAATCATGAATACTACTGAAATTCTCATAAATCACTGAAATAGTAATTAAATACCTTTAGCTAAAGTATTCATGAAGAAATACTTATGAAACTCGGATCATAAATATCATATAAAGAATTCATTTATAATTACTAAGCTATGCTTGAATCATACTTTTACTGAACCTCGTAAAACGTGAAAATAATAATATGATATCTTCGACCTTTTAACACATTAAGTCACGTTTACTAGCATATGTGAAATCATAAATCATGTATCTAATCTTTATATAAAACATCTTTGACATGAAGAATCATAAACATTCAATACATTTGGCTTAAGAAATTTATCTTGTAAAACGTGTAAACTCGAAAATAATTTTAAAGAATTCAATACTATGCATGCCATTAAATCATATTTTAAAATTACAAGTCACTCACAAACTTGATTAGAATTCCTTGATTCGTAGACTTCTCCGATCGTTAAATTCTCTGAAAATAATCCAAAATCGACGAATTAAACCAGGTTGATAATAAGCTTCAAACCAAATTAAAAATCCAAGTTTTTCCTTAAACATATAACAGTTCCCTTAATTCTCTAAATTTTTCCTCAACTAATTCTTCTATTTCAGGGTAACATGGGCATTTAAAAGATTGCATAATAATCAGGTGAAGAATAATTAAAATTCTGCTTTTGAGCTTTTATGAAGGGTAAGCAACAACAGACTTTTCATGACAGACTTTTAATGACGGTCAGCTTAAAACTCACCTTCTTCAACCTTCAAATTTTCCCTAAATTGAACCCAGAAATCGAAGAACACTCTGACGAGACTCCGACGTTCAAATTTTCTTTTTCGGTCAAAATTTAAAGTTCTAACTATTACCAATCAATTACTCGTAACTTAAACAACATTACCTCAAAATGTGACCATTTAATTCCTCGTGAATCATCGGAAAATCAAGCTTAAAATTTTGGTGCTATGTTTTTTTTCTCGAGCCTTCTTCAAATTTCAAACATCAAATTCATTAATTCTAGCTGAAATTGATCTAATTAATTGCTACAAAATCAAAGAGGAACTTCTATTTGAGCTTACCACCAAATTTGAAGCTCTAATTTCAACTCTAACCCCTTTAATTTTTTCAAAAATTCAAGCTACTCAAAACTTTGTTCTTCAGCTCTAACGACTAAATTCTTTGTTTCCTTGGTTTTCTTGGCCAAATTCCTTCAAATTGAGCTTCCTTTAGTTTCTTCTCTCTTTTCTAAACAATTTAGACACAAATTTTGCTCAAATTGGTTAAGATTTCAGCTCAATTTCATCTTTCTTTCCACCGTGTTCAAGCTTTCGGTACACCCAAAAAAATCCTTCTCTGTCTCAGCTTTTCTTCCTTTTCTTCTTCTTCTTCTTCTCTTCAATTCAGCCGACTTCAATACTTAATTAAGAAATTTCCACCGTTTCTTACATACAATTGGATGAATTGAAGGAAAAAGTTAAAAAAAAACTTCTTTTTTTTTCTCTTATCCTCTCACGTCCCCTTTTCAAAATCAGTTTTTTTTATATATAAAAACTAAATATTAAATCATACTTAAATAATAATAATAATAAAATCAAGTTTTCCTTTTTCTTTTCTTTTCTTTCTTTTTACAAAATTACCAAAATGCCCTTTTCATCATTGTTTTTAAAACAAACAACTTCAAATAAAAAGGTCGGGTATTACAGTTGTCTCATTTGCTTGCTCAGTTCTCCGTTTAACATCAAAAGCATCCTAAGTTGTTTGGAGGTGTCAATATCTTGTTTACCTATCAATTTACTAAGATAAACCATTAAATACCAAGATCTAGCATGATTTAAGTTAAGAAAAATAACTCTTTTAAGGAGCTATCAGCCATGTGGATCCTGTCCTTGCACCCCCATTGCACTGCCCAACTACTTGAATCATTTGCAGCATGATTGATTTCAATTCAAATCCAGCTCTAGCGAAGTCAAGGCGCGTAATCTCTTGCGCAAACTTATAAAGATTTGGAGACACATATTCTTTGGTAAGTTCGTTTCTATCATGCGCCAACAGAATAAGACTAGCTCATGCATTAGCATTCGCTTTTGCACCATATGTGTTTGGTTGATTGTTAGTGTTTTCTTGTGGGTCTGCTATATTATGGTTTCTTTGTCTTCTTTGTTTGTTATTCTGCACTTATTGACGAAAAGTCCTCTAAATCTAAAGGCCAACGTTGAACTTTAGTTTTGTATGTCGCTCATATACTGTTTGCACAATTCTTGAGAACAATTTTATACACTTCATATTAAGGTAACTGTAAACCAAGCCAAGAAATTACAATAAGATTAAATAATCTCAAACCAATCTGCGACAACGATGCCAAAAACTTGTTCTCTTGTCTGCCATGCAATTATATTTTACAACTATGCTTTATTATTTATGTAACGTCCCAGATTTTCACCCTTAACCCGAGGTCGTTACTTACATAAAAACTCATATTTTTTACAAATTAACAGCGGAAGCATTTTTCACAAGTAACAACATCAATGCAGAGACTGCAGTGGAAGCCTTTATCAATATAGTCCCCAAACACATGGTCACTTGTTCTTCCTGTCTGTCGTCGGTTTCCTCCTTCTTACCTGAAAAATAAACATGAAAAGGGTGAGTATAAAAATACCCAGTAAGGAACTCACTACTGGGCCCACTAGGTTAACTGTTAACTTCATATTAAACTGTACTCTGCAATCTTAGTCCCAAAGGCAGCTAACGTCCCACATACCGAGTACATGGCTAATAGATAAAGTTAACAACTACCATAGTCCTAAAACATACCATCTTAGTCCAAAATATTCATAACCACGCTTATGAAGTTTAGTTCATAAATGAGAACCACGAACACCCCACACCTTTATCATGTTTTACTGTTAATCCATAGCAAACCACAAAGACATATCTCCACACAACTCCATTGGTTTGTCCATAGCAATCTGCCTAACAGATCATCACCTAGCCATTTAGTTCATCTCAACATAGATAACCCATCACCAACAGCTAACTCATGAGTTATTTTATTCAGTCAACTCAACCCATAACCATTACCAGCAGTTAACTAAACCGTTGAGTTAACTCACTATATAATTCAGTATCAAACACTTCATCACCTAACCAACAAGTCATGTAAGCGTTCCACACCGTTAAGCTTGACATACAAATTATGCATTGATACTTAATAACCCTCTTATCACATAAAGTATCTTTAGCATCCAGTTGTTAGGTCCACTAGGTGACCGTTAACTCCTTCTAATGACTTGTACTTTACGACACACAGTCAGGTGGTTGAGTAAGGAAAGACATGTCGAAACAAATCGCCACACAGACTTGTTAACCGACCCTGTCAGAGCGAATCGCCACACAAGCTTGCTATCAGAACGGAAATGTCGGAACAATTCGTCACACAGGCTTGTAACCGACCTTCAGAAACAAATTCGCCACACATGCTTGTTAACTGGCCTTGTTAGAGCAAATATCCACACAGGCTTGCTATCTGACTCATCGTTCTACCACCGAGCACAAAAATCATTAGATAAAGTTAACAGAAATCATATCCAACAATGTCCACAATTTAAAATGTAAAGCAGTTACATATCTTCAACATCTAGTTTATCATAAGTATATTGTTGGGTTCACTAGGTGACCGTTAACTCCCCCTAATGACTTGTACTTTACAACACACAGTCAGGTGGTTGAGTAAGAGCAAACATGTCGGAACAAATCGTCACACAGGCTTGTTAACCGACCCAGTTAGAGAAAATCGCCACACAGGCTTGCTATCAGAACGGATATGTCGAAACAATTCACCACACAGGCTTGTAACCGACCTTCATAAACAAATTCACCACACAAGCTTGTTAACTGACCTTGTCAGAGCAAATCGCCACACAGGCTTGCTATCTGACTCATCGTTATACCACCGAGTACAAAATCATTAGGTAAAGTTAACAGAAATCATATACAACAATGTCCACAATTAAAATGTAAAGCAGTTACATCCATAACCCTATTCCACATGGTACAGTTAACATGCTTTATAAATTTCAATAGTATGAAAGGGCATGTATAAACACCATACAATTAATCATACAAATACCCAATCATCATACCACAATATAATCAAAGAATCCAACCTCCACATAACCAACATCACAACCATGATGCACAATGTTATGATTAAGGTGCCCCATAACATCCCTAAAACATAACCACATATAGTTCAACAATAGCAGCGAGATTTCTCAAAACAATCGATCCAATCCATCTTCCACACCTTATGCACCTAAGGTGTGGATTTAGTAGAAGTCATCCCTTACACATCCAATTTTAATTAATAATTCCCCAAAAATTATTAATTAAAATAAATTAAATTCGTTACCTAATCAGTCTTTTCATTTATCATATAATCTCACAATTCAGATGTCACATAAATAATTTTATAAATATAAATATTCTTATTACTTATCGAGGAACCAGTAGTAAGTCCCTTACTTCAAAGTGTCGTTAATACTTTTGCTTGAGTTTCTCCCCCAAATTGATCCTATACATAAAATATTTAATTAATAATTTTTCATAAAATTATTAATTAATTTTAACTTTAATCCCTCGATAAAATACTTTAAAATTACCAATTGGTAGTCAAATTCCAATCCAATTCACAGAAAAAATTCTACGAATTAATTCCTCGATGAAGCTTCAAGTTAAACCTATACATAAAAATTTAGTTAACAATTTTTCCATAAAAATTATTAATCAAATTTACCCTTCAAAAAGTTCTTTAATCTTACCAATTTGTTGTCGACGCTCCAATTAATTTGTAGGGTTCTCCAATTAATTCGTAGGTGAAACCCTACAAATTAATTCTAGACATAGCTCCAAAAGAACCCAGATAATTAACGGCGGCGACCGTGAGCGACAACGAAAAAATCAAATCTGGAGGATTAAATGGCATTGGCGAACGAAGAAGCGTAACGATTGAGCGAAGCAAATGCCGAAAACCGGCGAAAGAAAAACAAAGAGGGGTGGCAGCGTTAAGGCTGAGGAAAAAGATTTAAAATTTTTTTTTTTATAACTTTCATGCTTTCCAAGATACCCTAAATTAATAAATAATAATAATCTTTTATTAGTATTATTATTATCTTTATTCAAATCAAATAAATCTTTTTCTTTTCCTATTCCAAATCAATCAAATCTTCTTCTCTCCCCTCTCAATTATCTTTTAACCAGAAATAATTAAATATATATATATATAACCATAAACCAGAAATAATTAAATATATATACTCATATATATATATTTAATTTCTTAACCAGAATAATTAACATCCCAAAACAAATTAGATCCAAAATAAATCCAACTTATTATTTTAAGATAATTAAACTAAAATTATCTCAAATTTTTGGGATGTTACAATTTACTTAGATGGCCATTTAAATACTATAATATCATTAAAATGACACAATTTTTCTCCTAATTGACCTAAGTATAAACAAATCAAGAGTAAGGCTCGATAAGGATCGATGTCTAATGCAGAGAAAGTAATGAGTTCAAGATTAATCTGAGTCACCTTCTCTACTTATCTCATAGTTAATGATTCAAATAAAATGATGATATGTACTGAATAATTAAAAATATAAATAGTATAGAATGATGGAGTCTTAGAGGTTTGATGGGATGGAATGATAATGGATATAGAGCTTCAACCGAATGTGATGTGAACAAGACACGAAAATGGGAGTTGAAATGAGTGTTTAATTATTTATATATCATTCTATTTTGTGTTCTATTTTCAAACAAACTCTATACAAAATAGAAAAACTCGCACTAATGTGGTGCTTGGCCACCAACACTCTAACGATCAAGTCAATAATGTTTAAAACTGACTATAGATAGTATAGAAGTTCAAATGTATTTCAGCATACATTCAAGGTTATGAGCACTCTCAGTTATATAGAAATAGGTTTCATAACAGTTGTTTGCATAATTAATTCCTTATGTAATTAGCTAAGTAAGGTTAAGAAAGTAAGGTTAAGAAAGTAAGGTTAAGAAAACCTTAAAAGAAATGAAAGTTACTACCTATATCAGCAAGGTGCACCTTTCTTTTCGTTGGCTCAATCATATGAACTCCAAAGTTAAGCATGCTTAGCTTAGAACAATTCTAAGTTGGGTGACCTTCTAGGAATTTTTCTAGGAAGCATGTGAGTGAGGACAAAACACGCTGAAAGGACCCGTGTTGGTTTGTTGGGACAACTTTCACTCTAATAAGTCTTTAACACAAGCATGGATTATCTTGCAAGGTCGCAGGAACATGTCAGGGCCATCAGTTGCCAAATCGAGATTCTGAATTCTGGTCCGAATCCTTGACCTAGGGCGTTACAGAATTGGAAATTTTTTTAAAAGTTGTTTAGATCAATTTTAGGGTTTTCAGTCATATGCGTTTCCACCATTTTTGTTGTTTGAGTTGCAGGCGCAAAAGTTGAATGACATCGAGGAATTTGTATAGCAGTTAGTTGAGGTAGAAGATTAGGGACAGTCATCATTCGTGAAGAAGCTATTCACACTACTTGCCCTTTCTAACGTGGCCTCTAATTTGTTTAGGGGTTCAATAGTGGATTGAATTTTGGAATGCTAAATGATAAAAATCCAAGAAATTAAAAATTCTATTCTAAGCGTCAGATTAGTTTTTTTCTTTTATTTTTTGTCTACTTTTCGTTGAGATTGTGATTTTGAACCTCTAAAATATTCCGATAAAATTTCCTTTTATATTTAATTTGGTAATTGGTAGACTGAAGGAAGAGAGGTAAATAAATTTAGTATACTAATTTAGTTAAAACTTTTTTTTTTTTTTTTGTATTTGATTTGGTAAATTTAGGTATAATGTATTTTTTTTAGTGTTATTTGATTTGGTAAATGAAATGTAGTATACTAATTTTGTTATAATTTATTTGTTATTTGATTTGTTAAAAGAAATTTTGTATACTAATTTTGTTGTATTGTATTTTTTGGTGTTGTATTTAATTGGAAAAATTTAGGGACAATGTATTTTTTATTGTTATTTTATTTGGTAATTTTAAGTATGATGTCTTATTTAGTAAATTTATGTAAATTTACCATACTTAATTTAAGTTTTTTTTTTTTTTTTGTCTATGATTATTTGATTTGAAAAATATAGTTATAGTGTTTTTTTTATTATTATTTTGTAAAGTTGGTAGAAGGTAAATTAAATTAAATATACTAATTAACTAAATTCATTTAGATAATGTGAATTTGGTTAGTATATTTGAAAATATTATATTTTATAATAGTTGATAATATTTTTCTTGTATAATTTTGTAGAATTATAGTTAATAAAATCTTGATGGTTAGGATTTTGATTTTTTATTTTTGTAAAAAATAGTAGAATTTAAAAATACTTGTTTTTTTTATTAATAGTAAAATCTTAGTTGTTGGAATTTGAATATTGTTTGAATTAGTTAGGAGTCAGTCAATAATTCGTAATTAATATTTTAAAATTCATTTTGTCATTTTTATAATTTTAGAATTTTTTTTTTCTATTTCCAAAATGAAACATTTTATTTCGTCATTTTTCTTGTTGGTCCTATTTGTTTTCCTTCTAAAACCAATCCAATAGGGCAAAAAGCCCACTATGTGTCACTCCCCCTATACTCCAAATCGAACCTTTCAATTGGCCTACCTTGATGAAAAATCAGTCACGTCATTAACTCGGGAGTTTTCCATTAAACTTATTTTGGCTATAACTTTTTCGTTTGAGCTTCAATTTAAGTTATTCAAATTGCATTGGAATTGTTATTTCAAGCTCTATCGCAATGGACTCTTCAAAACACTAAAATTGATAGTGAATGAGAGCAAGTTTGTTATCATCAAAATATGGATTAATTAATTAATTAACTAACTAAAATTGATAGTATGATCTTGATTAGTGTTAGGGTTAGCCTTTTACAAAAAATACTACGTGTGTTGTTAGGCTTTTAAGGCATTGTCTAACCTTAATCCTTATGTACTGTTCTTGAACTTTGTTCGTTGGAGATTTAAGGAGTTGACTTTATATTATTCTAAGAAGTAGTTTATTTAGTTGTCTCAAAAAGTCTTATCATCCAATTTTGACAACAGTAGATTTTGCTGTAGAATATTTTCTTGAATTCAAATTATACGACTAAAATATATTATTCGATATGTTTTCCTTTTAAAGATTAGCTTGTCTTTTCCAAATGGGAGTAATTTCTCCTCTTGGATTCGAGTACTTAAAGAAAATCATGAACCTCGTTTAGGCTTGCCGGTTGTGTTTATTAAGAAAGTTGATATTGATTATCTTTGAAGTCACATTTGATTGTTGAGCAAAGTTCACCTCTACAACGACCATTGTGTTCTACAATGTGTTCTTGCTTGTTGTTAATTGTTCCGTTGTGTAAGTTTCTTCGTCATGGTTTTGAGGGAGCCTAAACCACTGTAGTTTAGAAGGGATTCTCAGTCTTAAGGCGAGCCTAAGACTCAGCCATAGAGAAGAAGTTCTATATCTTAAAGGGAGCCTATGATTCATCAGTGAACGAAGTTTGTTGGTCTGAAGGAAAGTGATATGATCCACACAAGCATCCAATTATTAATTAGGCTTTATTTAATAATTATGATGTATTTTAAATAATTTTCAATTTTTATCTTTTTCAATTTTATCTTTTTATCTTTTTTTAATAACTTTTTAAAAAAGGGATAATTTAGTCTTTTCCAATTGAATTAGGGTTTATTGGGAGGCTATTTAAGCCTTGCCTTTAGGTTGTTTTAAGCAGTTTTGATAATTAAAGTTTTGAGATTTTTTTTTTAATAAAAATTCTTTGGTAGATGACAGAGTCTCATGGCCGCCTTTTTGCAATTCTTGATTTAGGGTTGCAAGCCAAGAACATTCAGGTAAGTTTGATTACATTGCTTGTGCAGTGTTCGAACATGGAGTGAGGAACTAGTTTTCCTTATCTCTTGGTCTTCGATCAAAGGGTAATCCAAATCTAATCCCTTCTCTTGGATTTTTGTCAAATTGATTTGGGGGTTTTAGAATTTGTTATTAGGGGTTCACCAATTGAGTTCCTAATTTACAAATCCTAAGGTTTACTTATCAAAGATATTATCCTGAGAGGGGGTCTCACGTTCACGATGGAAGTCGAAGTGAAGTCACTAATATTACCACTCTTAAGGGGAGCCTAAGCACATGGAAGATGGAGGAAGCTCACACTTAGAGGTAGTAGAGTAAGTACACCTGAGAGGGAGTCTCACATTTAGGGGGGGCCTAGGTGATCATTGTGTTAAGCTCTACCTGAGTCACTATAGCAGGAGTATTGTAGATAAATACTACATTGTAAATTGCTTAACTTTCAAATATCAGTGGATTATCTTTCTTGGCACACTGCCTCCAAGACATTGGTGGTATATTGTTGAATTGGATTACCAACTTCTATGTCTCTTTCACTTTTACTTGTTGTCGTTTTACTTGTTTAAGTTGTTGCTTACTTTTCATTTGACCTCCACAGTTGTGTGATGAGTTTTCAATGCTTTTTCATTATATACCTCATTATTGGGTGTTGTCAATAGTTGGTTACACTAGACTGGTTATTTAGGAGTACAAAAATTTATTTAGGGGTTGGAAGGTTTTCTACATGAAAAATGACAATGGCATCCAAAGTTCATGTTTGTTTCACAGTTTTTAACTCTTTGCCGGTTATTTCCAAGCATCCTCATTTCCCACAAACAAGAATTTTTTTTATTTCCTTTCAAAACGGTGAGTTTTTACTTTTTCCATCTACATTTGTTTTCATTGTATATATGATTTAATTTGGAATATAGATAATTAATTAATATTAATTTTACAAAAGTAATATGAATATTTATTTTAATAAATTAATAATAATGTGTTAAAATATTTATATTAACTTACTTTTACAATAAAAGATTTATTAAATGAATGCAATTACTTCTTTACATTAAGTATTAAATAATTAGCTAAAAATATATGTTAAATATATTTAATTAGTAAACTAAAATTAGTTAAATTTATTTAGTACAAAAATTCACTTTTCAATAATATATTATTAGTAAAAATTATTTTACTTTTTTTTTAATAATCAAACAATTATTCATTGAGATTAATTTTAATTTGATCTTCATTATGTATATACTGTAACGCCCCAGGTTTTCAAACCTTAACCCAAGGTCGTTACTTAAGTAAAAATCATTAAATTCATTTTAAAAGA
>JBBPDJ010018589.1:0-24233 GCA_037974625.1 Cucumis cinereus | reverse complement strand
GAAGTATTAATTAACAGTTCAGTTTAGTTAAAAAATATAGGTTGTGAGAGAATATTATATTTGAATATGATTCAAATAAAATTAAATTAAATATGAGAAATTTAATTTAGTAATTAACTAATTGCCGAACTAATTAATAGTTTAGTATAATTAAATTTGATTTAATTAAATTAAAAAAACTAAAGGTTATGAGAGAGATTCATGGAATATTAATTAAATGTGATTTAATTAATTATTATTTTAATTTTAATTTGATTGAAATTAAATAACTAGAGGAAATGTGAGATTCACCTATGTAATCGCACAGATCTCTCTAAATAGTTCTCTTCGGTGTTGTGAAAAAATAAGAGAAGAAGAAAAAAAAAGAGTTCCTCACTTTTTCTCTCTACAATTTTCTCTAAAAAAAAACTCAAGTCCCAAAAACCTTTCCACAAACCAAATCTCATCTACCCAGAAAATAGAAAAGGTTCAAAGTGGTGGTGGCCTCACATTTGGTGATCTGTAGATTCAGAGTCGACAACGAAAATAAGTTTCAGTTTCTTCTCTGTAATTTAATTTTATATTGAAAAAAGCATGCTTAGCCTTTAATATTATTTTTACAGTAATTGTTTGGGTGTTATAATTTTGTCAATATATTTGGTATTTTTATTTTTCCAATCGAATTTGAGTAGTAGTTATGTTAAATCTTTTGTTGCGCATGGGCTCTCATCCCTTCAATTGGTATCAAAGCCATCCCAATTTTTTAGTTGAGAAATTTAAAAATTTGCATTGATTTGTGGTGGGATTACTACATTATGCATGTTGGTTTGCAATTGAATGTTAGCTGTATTTTTTACCATAGATTTACTGTTTGTTTTATGTCATCAATTGTAAAGGCTCCTGCGTTTTTGGACATTTTATTTTGTAAATCTTGTAATTTTTATTCCATATTTGAATGTCTAGCATTTTTCTGAGAAAAACGATACCAAATTCGCCCAAATCGGATCATTGGAGACCAAGTTACAGCCATTTTTTGACACAGTATGGACGAAATAAAAAAAAAAGGTGTGGCTCGAACAGCTAGGAGCGTGGCTGATCAACTCAGGCATGGTGGTCGGCTCGGCGGCTCCAGTTCATCATTTTGGGCTAGTTCAACCTGTTTGGGCCGGTTCAAGTGTTTTTGGACCGGTTTTGTCAATGTTTGGACTGGTTCGTGATTTTTGGACTCGATTTGAAGCTTTTTGAAGGTTTTTGGAGCTTTGGAAGCTGTCTTAGAATAAATTTAGCTAAACTAATGTAATTTTTATGCTTTATTTTATCCTAAGGGCTAAATTTACAGGTTTAATTGTTATTTAAATATTTTATGGATGTTATTTAGATAAATCCCACCATAGGTTATGCATGTTCATGCATTTTTATATATTATAACTGTTATCATGTATGGTATTAATGCATAATAATTAATTTCATGTATGTCGATATATTAAATATATGAAATTGGAAAAATATGATGCATGGCATTACTTAGGTAAATATAATTTGTTGTTTTTTTTATTAATGTCATGTATATGCTTGATTTATTTTCATGAATCTTTTTATATGTGTTATAATAATGAAAAATGAAAATTAATTTGCATTGAGCATAATAAATCTATAGTTTAATATAATAGTTACATTAAATATTATGATTTGCATGCAATCTCGTTTATTTTAATTAGTTATAACTTGATTGTTTACTAATTTATTAAACCATAGTATGCATGATTATAGGTCTAATTAATTAATTTTATAAGAGTTATAAAATTTTAAAATTAGAAGTTGTCAATCTATAATAAAGATTTGCATGCAAACATATATCTTAGGATAATTTTATTTAATTTTAAATTGTTTAAAATTAAATATACCTAAGATCACATTAGTTCTAATTAGATTAGAATTAATTTTTTAGTTTAATGAAACTAAATAGGACAAATTGGATTTACGATTATAAGAGAACTCCACCAGTGAAGTTCTGTCTAAGGTTGGAGGTACTTAAAGTGACTTACAAACACCTCATACCTAGGAACTTATCTTTAGAAGCGGCGTTGAATTAACCTTATTTCTATTAGCATAGGATGTCACTAGGTAAATTAAATGGTTTAATACACCTAGAAACTTTAGAGTAAAATTTTATTAGGATTTAAGATTATAAGGAAACTCCACTGGTGAAGTTCTGTCTAAGGCTGTGGATACTTAAGTTAACGGTTTACGAAACACCTCCTACCTGTAAACAGACCCAGTACCGACGTTGAATTAATCTTATTCCTATTAGCATAAGATGCCAATAGGTAAATTAAATTGTTTAATTCACCAAGAAACTTTAGAGTAAATTTTTATTATAGAAGTTATAATAGGAATAGACTTAGTTAGTTTCATTTAGCCAGAATTTAGCTAAGTCCCATAAACCCTAAAATATTAGAACAATTTAGTGGGAGAAAAATAGTATATATGATCCATCAATTTTTAGCTCTCACGTTCCCAATAGTTCACACGTGAGATTCATACTCGACTTCATGTCGCCCTTGACGTGTCCTCTCTTTGGAAAGTATTTGTATGGGTTAATAACAAGGTGAATAGAAAAAATGTTCATAGTAAGTGGGAGAAGGACGCGTGTCAACGTATCCTATGATCTTCTCCATTAGGTTGCACCGTGAGATTTCTATGACCACTTGCGTGTTGTTCTGGAGCGATCACCCCTTCAGAGGATCTGATCATAGAAGTTGAAATACCGCAAACTTCAAAAATGGATAGGGGTTAATCTTCAACAGTTGTCTTTCCTAACAATAGCCTGTTGAAGCGTACCTCTGGGATCTGAAAATGGGAGGATCACACTTACTGGATGAATTAAGTTAATTAATGAATCCTTGACCAAACAACGATAGCTAAAATCTATAGGAATAAAAGTTATTCTAGTATTAGTAATTAGCTAAGATTGTCTCAATTCAGGAGATGAGTAGTTGATCACCCTTTGGTGGCTGTTGCTCTAAACATCTGAAGTATCGTTGCAAAAACTAAATCATTTTATTGATTAGGTTTCTCTAATTGTTTGTTTTTGCTAAATTGATTGGATTCTTTGTGTAATGGGTTAAGACAAAGATTACTAATACGGTAAATTATTTTTTATTTTTCAGAATATCTTCCTCTATAATTCAACTGCTTAAGAACAAAAAATTAAATGGTGAAAACTATGCAACGTGGAAGTCGAGCCTTAATACGATTCTGGTTGCCGATGATCTACGCTTTGTCATAACGAAGGAATATCTTCCTAATCCTGCTGCAAATGCATTCCGAACTGTCAGGGATACATATGACCGTTGGACATAGGCCAATGAAAAGGCTCGCATCTATATCATTGCTAGTATGTCTGAAGTACTGAGCAAGAAGCATGAGTTCATGGTCACTACACATCAGATCATGGAGTCCATCTAGGAGATGTTTGGACAACTGTTCTTTCAGATCCGTCACGAGGCTATTAAATATGCTTATAATGCCCGTATGACAGAGGGTCAATCTGTTAGAGAACATATTTTCGACATGATGATTCACTTCAACGTGGTAGAGATGAATGGGATGGTCATTGACGAGCACAATCAAATGTTCTTTATCATGGAATCTCTTTGAAAGAGATTTCTTTAATTCCGCAGTAATGCGGTAATTAACAAGATAGAGTATATTCATGTTTATTGCTAGAGGTATTTAATCTTTAGTGACATATTACCAATTATTTTAGTTACACTGACTAAAAATGTGCTGCTAATAATAATATTTTGTGACAAAAATTTTTTGCGTCTCTATAAATGACCTTTTAGCGACAAAAATTACTTGCGCCACTAAAACTTTGTCACTAAATATTGAATTTCTTGTAGTGTAACCACATCGCCTCAAAACAGCATAAGCACAAGTTCAACTACAGGAAACACGTTTCTCAAGAGACCTCGTGTGTACAATTTTCAATTGTTTTTTCATTTAAAATAAATTTTCAAAATTAAATGTTATTATTTTTTTATAAGATGAAAAATTAAATGTTAATATCTTATCTAACTTTCTCATTCTTTGATTAAATTAAGTTAGATTTGTTGGATATATATGTATATATATAGTGAAAGAAAGTGAAAGTTCATTGAATATTGAAATATAAAAATGAATTTAATTGTGTAAATTAAATTCATTTAAAAACTTCAAATTGAATAAAAAACCACTAAAATAAGATGATGTTTCATGAACAAATTTAACATGTTGAAAGTTAAATTTGTAGTTTCTTCAATTTGAATGAGTTGTGTTTAATTTTAGTCAAATAACAACTAAGAGTTATATGTAACATATGTTTCAAATACTATATTTATTTGAATTTATTTTGAATTTTGGAGAGTTACTAAGTTGTTAACCTTTAAATAGCAACTTGTTTCTTCATTTGTTGGATCTCATTCCAAAATTGAATAGTTCTCTCATTTCTTTCTTTTCTTTGTTATTGATTAAGTTGAGTTAGGAGTATCCAAGAGTTTTGTCAGATCTGAGTAGTTCGAGGTTGCAGTTCTATTGTAGTTAGTCATTGTATCCTATTAAGGCGATCGTTGTAGTCTGTTTCCAAGTCCGTGTAGAGCGAAGAATTGTCTTCAAGACAACCCTTCTTAGAAGCATTCGACTACGGTTTGAGTAGACAAAGGTTTTAAGGTTCTTTCAAGTATTTTATTACTTTCATATCTAGGATTTATTATATCATGGCTTAGGTGTATTTGTTTTCATTTGAGGTGTAATCAGTTTGCTAGTGTATTCAGTTCATATTATACTCAAAGTTTCTTCCAACAATCTTAAGACAATCATTATCTAAACTCATAGCTGCAAGTTCCTCCACTAATGTTGCTACTTTTTCCATTATGCGATCACCCATTGTCAAACCTCATACTGAAAAACCAAAAAGGTTCAAGTGTGATAACTTCAATAGATGGCAACAGAAGATGATCTTCTATCTCACCACATTGAATCTTACTCACATTTTTAAGGAAAGTTGTCCAATTATTCCACCAGAAGCTGTAACTTCTGAAACGGAAGCTGCAAAGGAAGCATGCATGTATTCAGACCTCCCATGTTGTAATTATCTACTAGTTAACGGTGGAAACGGTTCGGTACGGTTTGGTTTGGGGGTCCAACCAAATCGAACTAGTTTTTTAAAAAAAGCATATACAAAACTGAACCACATTGTTTGTGTAGTTCGATTTCTAGAATCGATTTCTCTTTTTTTTCCTTTTCTTTTTCCTTCATTCCTTCCTTTCTTTCTTTGCGACGGATTCCTTGCGACAGAGAGAGACGGTTGACGGAGGAAGAGGCTGGCAGAGTGCGGAACTACGACCGACAGAGGAGTGCGATGGAGAGAGACGATTGACAAAGGAAGAGGCCGACGGAGTGTGGAGCTGCGACTGACGGAGGAGTGTGACAGATTCCTTGAGACGAACGGAGTGTGACTTGCGAATTGCAAATTGAGAACTACGATGAAGGAGTGCAACGAAGGGAGCTGTGGAGCAAAGTGCGACTGACGGCAACTGCGAACGGAGGACGGTGATTTTGTGCAGCCGCTTGTGGGAGAGGAGAACTGATAGAGGATTATTGAATATATGAAACCCTAAACCTAAATAATTAATCAATATTATATATATATATATATATATATATATATATATATTTTATTAAAAGCGTTTCGATTCGATTTCCAAAGTGATTTTTGAAACAAAAACCAAAAGCAAACCAATTTTAATCAGTTTCATGAGTATCAAACCTCATTGATCCAAATTTTTATTTCAAAAGCGGTTCGGTTCGATTCGATTTTAACATTTGATTCGGTTTCTGTGGTTTCAATGTCCACCCCTAATACTAGTCGTCTTAAAGAAACTTTGTATGATGTCTATTGCAATGCCTATAATACATCAAAACTATAGTTGAAGGCAATAGACAAGAAGTACAAGTTGGAAGGTGTTGGTACTAAGAAATTCCTCATGAAAAAATTCTTAAATTACAAGATGATTGATACCAATTAGGTAGTCAATGAGATGAAAGAATTGAAAATTATCATCATTGATTTGCAATGTGAAGGATTGGACATGAGTGAGTCATTCTAAGTTGTTGTTGTGATTGAGAAGATGCCTCCTTCCTTGAGAACTTTAAATGTTATCTCGAACTCAAGAGAAATGAATTATCCATGAAAAATCTTGCGGTAAAGCTTCACATAGAAGAGAATTACAGAAAAGGAAATAAGATTTTGCTAGAAGTTGAAGCCAAGGCTCATGTTGCTGAAGCTTCAAAGCATAACCTCAAGAAGAAAAATTCAAGAATAAAGTTGCAAATCATATGAATGATGCTAACAAGCGCATTCGAGGAAATTGTTGGTGTTAGATATTTTTTGCTAGAAAATTTATTTTCTTGTCTTTTCTACGTCATAGATATTTTCTTTTTTTGGTCTCCTTGAGAATCTTCCTTATTTGATTATCTTATATGGATTCTCTCCAAAATTGGATGTGACATAAATTTATCATCTTGCTCATTGTGTAACCAAACCTACACAGACTGAAAGTCATAGAGTTTCTCATACGAAGGTATATGGAAGATGTTTTTGTTTCTTCACCTAAAATGTCTTGTGAAGAATGTTGCAGTACACATTGTTGAATCTATAGTTATTGACATTATGAAGAACATTCGTGACAAAAGGTATATGAGTTAGAGGGAGCCTAACAAAATTATTATCTTGCTGATTGTTTTCAGGAGGAGCCAGTGAACTAGAGATGTGAAGATAAACTATAAAAGCACGATTTTAAGGGGAGCCTAAAATCTATCTTGTTATACTTATGAGTTTTATTTGATGCAAGATTTGTATAAGTTGTGAACTTATGGAACTCTTGTTACCCAGATGTAGGTGTGTTTCACTGAACTGGGTTACCACGTTCCTAATGTCTTTATTGTCTCTTTTGCATCTTGTGTTCTCATCTATGTTATTAGCTTTGGTTCTTACTAAACATATCCAAGTTAATATAGTCTATTTTTCAATTGATATCAAAGCGGGTTTTCGTGCCCTTTATTATGCAATTAAAGAAGGTGGTTCAACTACTAGACCTCCTATGCTTGATGGCTCTAACTATTCATATTGGAAGGCTAGAATGACTGCCTTTCTTAAATCCATTGACAGCAAAACTTTGAAAGCAGTATTAATTGGTCAGACTCATCCTTCAATCATTGACAAAGACGAAGTTTTAACTCTCAAACCAGAAAATAGTTGGCTTGAGGATGGAGATATTAATGCCCTTGGAAACTCTCGTGCTTTAAAGGCTATCTTCTATAATGTTGACAAGAATGTCTTTAGGTTTATAAACACTTGCACATCAGCCAAGAAAGCTTGGGGTATCCCAGAAGTTGCTCATGAGGAACTTCAAAAGTGAAGAGGTCTTGTCTTCAGATTCTCACATCAAAGGTTAAGTCTCTCAAGATGTTGGAAGATGAATTCATCTCCGATTATAATTTTCTTGTATTAGATATTGCAAACGAATCCTTCGCTCTTGGTGAAAAATTGTCTAAAGAGAAATTAGTCAAAAAAGTACTTCGCTCTCTTCCTAAAAGATTTGACATGAAGATTATTGCCATTGAAGAAGCAAATGATATCTCAACTATGAAGATGGATAAATTGTTTGGCTCTCTGCTTACTTTTGAACTAACATTTAATGACAATTCTAACAAGAAGGGAAAGAGATTAGCTCTCCAATCTGTGTCAAATGAAGAACCTAAGTCTAGAAAAGACAAAGATATGGAAGAATATTTGGCTGATTCCATTGCTCTTTTGACCAAGTAGTTTTCCAAGGTTGTCAAGCGTTTTAATTAACAGCTAGACAACTATGGACAAAGTCATGGCAACATAAGCGCACCTTAATTCTCTAATATGACAGCGAGAAAATGAGAAACTAAGAAAAGTGAAAATAATTTTCAACACAAAAATGATCGAAACTTTAGATGCAGAGAGTGTGAAGGTTTTGGGCACTATCAAGCTGAATGTCCTAATTTTCTAAGAAGACAAAATAAAAGCCTTGTTGCAACCTTGTCTGATGGTGAATCAATAACTAGCAGTGACAGCGAAGATGAGATTCGAGCCTCAATTGGGTGCATGACTTCTGATACTTCGGAAAGTAGTGAAAATGTGCTTTGAAAACAAGTATTTTAGTACTGATGTTCTACCAGCGAAGCATTGTATTAAAGGTTGTAATGTCAAAGAAATATACGAAAAGTCAGAAGAAGATCTTCTTGTATTAAAGCAACATAAACACAGGATTCAATGCTATCCATTATTTGTTATCATTTGTTATCCATTATCATTTGTTATCCATTATCTCATAATTGAAAAAGAATTTGAAAGAAACTCGTTTAGCACTTGACACTATCTCCAAATCAGTTTGTATGCTAAATTTAGGAACGAAAGATTTGCATAAAATCTTGAGCTCTGGAAAACCTCAAATTGACATAAAAGGTATTGGTTTTGACTGTCATAAAGGTAAAGCCAAGGTAGTAAATGATGCCTAGACTATTTTTATAACTTTTCAGAGTGAAATTATTCATGTCTCTATGGGCAACAATGCAGGGTCTTCAAAAATTATTTTTTTTCCCAGTGTTACTAATATGAAACGAACGTGAATCTGCAACTATTGTGGTAAATCTGGACACATTCGTCCTTATTGCTTTCATCTTTTTTACAACAATGTATATAACTCGCAATCTAAAGCAGTCACATGTGTGAAATCAAGAAATCAAGGAGTGAAGCATAAAATAGCAAAGTTAGAATGGAGAAACATAACCAACATCTCTCCTAGAAATTTTAAATGTAATGTTGCTCTCACATCTATACATCAATCATCTAAAGAAGATTGGTTTCGACAGTGGTTGTTCACGGCACATGACAGGTAACACTAAGCTCTCTTCTCTGATCTAAAAGAGTATAATGTTGGTTATGTAACTTTTGGAGATGGGGTAAAAGGTAAAGTGTTAGGTAAGGAAGACATCATCATATCAAACTTACTTCTCTTGCATGATGTTTGATTAGTAGAAGAGCTGACTACAAACTTGATCAGTGTAAGTCAACTATGTGATCAAGAATACTAAGTAACTTTTTCAAAAGATAAGTGTTTAGTGAAAGATGAGAACATTTTCTCTATAATGAATGGTACTTGTTTATCTGATAATTGGTACCACCAAATTCCAGAGGATGAAAATGCAATCTTCAATCTATCTAAAACTGAAGAAGTTGACATGTTGCACAAAAGTTTATGACATATTAACCTCAACTTAATCAGAAAGACAATTAATGAAGAAGCTACCATCGGAATTCCTCCCTTAATGCATAAGCTATTTTCTATGGAGAGTGTCAGGCTGGGAAACAAGTTAGGGCTTCTCATAAGAAGACCAGTCAATGCAATACAAGTAGAGTTCTAGAGCTATTGCGTATGGATTTGATGGGTCCCATGCAGATTGAGAGTTTAGAATGAAAGAAGTATGTGTTTATGTGTGTTGTTGACTTCTCAAGGTACACTTGCGTTCATTTTATCAGAGAGAAATTTGATACCTTCAAGGTTTATAAGACTTTGTGCTTGCAACTTCATCGTGAATAAGGTAAGAACATTATTCGAATTCGAAGTAATCATAAAAAGGAATTTGAAAATGCAGCTTTTGATGAATTTGTAGTTCTGAGGGTATTCTCCATGAATTCTCTGCTTCTATTACTCCTCAATAGAATGGAGTGGTTGAACGTAAAAATAGAACCCTTCAGGAAATGGCTCGATCCATGCTTCATGCTAAAATAATTCCTACCTATTTGTGTGTTAAATCAATTAACACTGCTTGTCACATTCATAATCGAGTTTCTCTTCGTCCAGGTATATCAAACACTAACTATGAACTCTAGAAAGGTAAAATGCCTAATGTTAAGTACTTTCATGTTTTTTGTAGTACTTGTTATATTCTTGCATACAGAGATCAACACATAAAATGGGACTTTAAATCAGATGAAGGCATCTTCTTAGGGTACTCAACAAACAACCAAGCTTTTTGCATCTTCAATAAAAATACTCATACTGTGATAGAATCCATCAATGTTATTGTTAATGATCTATCCTCGTCTGAATCAAATTGGAATGAGGATCATACTGATACTTTCTTTCCAGAAAAATGGTATGTGCTCTCTGACTCTTTGAGAAAAAATCATGACATAACCACGAATTTTGACATCAGTAATGATTCTAGTGATAAAAGGAATGAATGTGTCCTTGATACTGTCGAGATAGATACTCATGATTGTGGTCCTAACTGTCGAGATAGATACTCATGATTGTGGTCCTACTCCCTCTATTAGAATTCAAAAAACCATCCCTCCTCCAACATCATAAGCAATTTGGACTCTGGAATTACCACTAGAAGAAAAAAGAAGATTGATTATGCCAAAATGATTGAAACATGTTCTTTACTTCATCTTTTGAACCTACAAATGTTTCAGAAGTTCTAAAGGATGATTAATGGGTAAATGCCATGCAACATGAACTACTTCAATTTGAGAGGAATCAAGTCTGGACTTTAGTCCCGAGACCTGATTATAAAAATGTTATTGGCACCAAATGGGTGTTAAAAAATATGACTGATGAACATCGAGTTGTTACTAGAAACAAATCAAGACTTGTGGCTCAAGGGTATACTCAAATTGAAGGAGTAGATTTTGATGAGACTTTTGCTCCTGTAGCTAGAATGGAAGCTATTCATTTGCTATTAGGCATCTCATGCTTACTCAAGTTCAAGTTGTATCAGATAAATGTTAAAAGTACCCTTCTGAATGGGAACTTGAATGAAGTTTTTGTTGCTCAGCCTAAGGGATTCATTGATCCTACCTTATCATGTTTACAAGCTTCAAAAAGCACTATATGGCCTTAAACAAGCACCTCGAGCATGGTATGATCGTCTTGCTAAATTTTTGTCTCTTAAAGGATACTCTCGTGGAGGTTCTCACAAGATTCTTTTTACTAAAAGAAATGGTAAGCAGTTCATTATAGCTCAAATTTATGTGGATGACATCATCTTTGAGGGTTCTCCTTATTTTATGGTTGAAAGCTTTATCCGTAAAATGCAATTTTAATTTTAGATTACTATGGTTGGAGAGTTGACTTACTTTTTTGGGACTCCAAGTAAAACAATCAGTTGATGGAATCTTTGTTTCTCAAGAAAAATATGCAAGGAATATGGTGCAGATATTTGGTCTTGACAAGGCTCAATCAAAACGCACACCTGTTGCCACCCATATAAAACTTTCATTAGATACTGATGCTTAACATGTTGAAGAAAGTCTATATAGAAGCATGATAAGTAGCTTGCTCTACTTGATAGCTAGTTAGTATGTGTGCTCGTTATCAGTCTGATCCAAGAATATCTCATCTACCCTCAGTAAAATGAATTTTGAAATATGTTCTTGGAACTAATTCTGCCGAGTATGGTTTATGGTATGCTTTTGACACTAATTCTTCACTTGTAAGATATTGTGATGCATTTTGGGTTGGTTGCTCTAAGGATTGAAAAAGTGCTTCTAATGGATGTTTCTTTCTGGGAAATAATCTCATTTCTTGGTTCAGTAAGAAATAAAACAGTGTGTCTTTGTCCACTATTGAAGTTGAGTATATAGTTTTTGGATGTAGTTGCGCCCAATTATTATGGATAAAACAAATGCTAAAAGAATATGAAGTTGATCAAGATGTTATGACTCTCTATTGTGACAATATGAGCACCATCAATATTTCAAAGAATCTTGTCCAGCACAGTCAAACCAAGCACATTGACATTAGACATCAATTCATTCGTGACCTTGTTGAAAATAAAATCATCACCCTTGAACATGTAAAAACTACCACTCAACTTGCAGACATTTTAACAAATCCCCTAGATGTAGAAACTTTTAAACTCTTGCGGGTAGGCTTGGACATTTGAAAGGTAAATTCAAAGCAATTAACTTTTTTGTTATGCTCCATGCATGTTTTGGCTTTTGGACTTTTGGAAAGGTTCACAAAAGCTCATTTTGGGCCATTCTTCTCTTGCTACATCTATTGCTCGATTATTTTTTATTGAGAGGTGATTAGAAAATTTAAATCACTCCACTACTTGCATATGCATCTCTTTCTCTTCGTTTCTGTGCTTTCGATTGAAGAAGAAATTCAAGTGGTGTGGTTTCTTAAGGTTCAACACTTTCATTATTGTTTCTACCAGAAGAGGTTTGTACCATTCCCATCAAGCCAGTGGCTCTTTTCCTACTTCTAGACAAAAAGTTCATAGTGTTGGAATGTTAGTGCCATCTTCATCTTCCTTCATGAAATGAAAGGCTGGATCCTCTCGCGTCTCTGTGTCCCCTCTGATCCTCTAGAAGAATCTGGTACTTCTTCATTAGCGAGTTGGTAGGTCCGAAAATGATAATGATGCTATTGATACCCATGATAATGCTAGTTCTGAAACTTTGCATGTCCCTACCTCTATGGCTATCGTTAATTCTGTTGATAATGACATGATTGAAAGCCTTATTGCACCATTTGAGGGTAATTCTGTTGGTGGTTCAATTTTTTATGATATTCCATTAGTTGAGCTGAATGTTACTGATAACTAATTCGACTCTCATCTTCTCTCGAAAGTTCATGTTAATTCTGTTGAAACTAAACATTTGTTGGGTCCTTAGTGCTCTGTAGTTGATGATGAGAATCTTCATTTGGCTGAAAATGTGTGCAACCAAGATCGGATCCCGTCTGATGATATGAACGGATATTGAATCCTCATCCTCTGAGGATAATGTATGTATTGCTTGTTTTGATAAATCATCTAAATTGAATTTTGAATTTACTTCCAAGTGTTTCCTCATGCTGATTGATTTCTTTTGGCAACCAAGGGGAGGAACGTGTTACGTGCTTTTGTGGTTTGTTGGTTTGTTAATTTTTTGCTGCTATGTTGTTGGTTTGTCTACTGATCTGTAAAGGGTGTTATTTGTTTTGAGTTGTCTAACTAACTACTGGTTGAACTATTTTCTAGTTGAACTGATATTTGTTTGGGCTCTATTCTGGGTTGTGTATCTGAATGAAGTTTCTTTTGTTGTTGATTTCGATTTGGTGAATTTTTATGTTTGACTTTGGTCTGCTAAGCCTTGCCTTGTGGTGTTTCCCGAAAAGAAATAGTTTTTGCTAAAGGGAGAGTTTGTTAGATATTTTTTGCTAGAAAATTTCTTTTCTTGCCTTTTCTACTTCATAAATATTTTCCTTTTTTGGTCTCATTGAGCATCTTCCATATTTTGACTATCTTATATAGATTCTCTCCAAAATTGGATGTGATATGAATTTATCATCTTGCTCATTGTGTAACCAAACCTACGCAAACTAAAGTCGTGGAGTTTCTTATACGAAGGTATGTGGAAGATGCTTTTGTTTTGTTTCTTCCACTATCATGTCTTGTGAAGAATGTTGCAATACACATTGTTGAATCTATAGTTATTGACATTATATAGAGCGTTCGTGACAAGAGGTATATGAGTTAGGGGGAGCCAAAATTAATATCTTGAGGATTGTTCTCAGGGGAAGCCTATGAACTAGAGATATGAAGATAAATTATAAAAGCACGATTTTAGGGGGAACTTAAAATCTATCTTGTGTAAACTTATGAGTTTTGTTTAATGCATGATAGTTTATCATTATATAAGTTGTAAACTTATGGAACTTTTGTTACCTAGTGGATTATCGTTCTTAATTAGGCCTTTAGCCCCCTAGATGTAGGTGTTTTTTTACCGAACTGGGTTACCAAGTTCCTAGTATCTTTATTATCTCTTATGCACCTTGTGTTATCATCTGTGTTATTAGCTTTGGTTCTAACTAAACATATCCGGTTAATATAGTCTGTTTTTCAGTTGGATTTGTGGTAAGAATGGTCATACCACTGCAATGTGCAAGCACAAGAAATGACAAAATTCCAACAATCAAGCCAACGTCATGGAAAATGACGATCTGGTTGTCGTCATTTCTAAGGTAAATATGGCTTCACACATTAAAATTTGGTGGATTGATATTGGTGCTACTGGGCAGGTTTGTAAGGACAAGTCATTATTCATTACATTTGATGCAAAATGGCAATATTGAGTTGTACATGGAAAATGCTTCAACTGCCTCTTTGGAAGGAAAATGGAAGATCCTACTAAAATGGACTTCTGAAAAGATGCTTACCTTCAATGACGTGGCATGTGCCAGAGATTCGAAAGAATCTAGTGTCAAGAACTCTACTTAAAAAAAATAAGTTCAAGCTTGTATTTGAGCCGGATAAATTTATTCTGACAAAAGAAGGTATGTATATGGTAAAAGGCTATCTAAGTAATGACATGTTGAAATTGAATGTACAGACACAAATACCAAACAATAATAATAATAATAATAACTCTTTTTTTCTTATATTGTTGAGTTGTGTGATAATTGACATTCTATATTGGGGTATGTCAATTATTGTTCTTTAAATAGAATGGTAAATTTAGGACTATTGTCGAATTTTAACATTGATAATAGACAAAAATATGAAGTTTGTGTTGAATCAAAGTTTACTAAAAAAGTCATTTTTATATGTGGAAAGAAGTAATGAGTTACTTGATTTAATTCATAGTGATGTATGTGCCATGAAAAGTACTCCCACACGAGGTGGTAAAAGATACCTTGTCACATTCATTGATGATTATAGTAAATATTGTTATGTATATTTATCACATAGTAAAGATGAAACCTTTAATGTTTTTAAAGTATATAAGGCAGAAGTTAAAAATCGACTTGATAAGAAATCAAGATGCTTAGATCAGATAGAGGTGGTGAATATGAATCATCTTCACTATATGAATTGTAACGCCCCAAATTTCCAGAAACTAAAATGGGTCGTTACTAAATCAAAAACCATAAAAGAAGACATTTGGAAACCAATGATGACGAAAAACGACTCTTATCAATTTAAAACAAACTAGAACAAGCTGTGGAGGTAAATCAAAAGTTAGAAATATGGTAATCAAAATCTGAAAACGACTCTGACGGGATCCCACTTTTTCCAAAATTCAAACATCAAAGAAAAGTCAATTTTTAAACAAAGTAATACAAATCCATAAAGTTTCAGAAAATGCATAAGACACAAACGCGGAAGCAACATCCATGTAGTCCTTGTGGGGTGGTCACTAGTCTTTCTTGTCCCTCGTCAGCCTTCTTTTACCTTTGCCTAAAAAACAGAAAACACAGATGGGTGAGTATATAAATATACCCAGTAAGGAACTCTCTACTGGCTCTACTAGGTAATAGTTGATCTCCATTAAGTCAGTACCCTGATTCATACAGCAAATGACCCAAAGACAGTAACAACATGTACCCTAACCCAACACATAATACTAGTCGGTCCTCATACTAGCTATTAGGCACAAAACTAGCTATACCATAGGATACAAAGACCACACAGCATATATATCCTAGGTAGCATCGTGCTAGTCTTAATGTAATTATAATGACTATACTACCTGTTACAAAGTCCACACAACATATATAACATTGATAGCATAGTGTTAGTCGTTAAGCATCTCGACAATTTACCCTTTGTTACAAAGTCCACACAGCATATATAACATAGGGGTCATTGTCCCATCCATATACATAACGACCTTTATACCTACGTTACAAAGATCACACAGCATATATAACGCAGATAACTTAGTCCAATATTTCTACATGACGACGTCTATACCTACGTTACAAAGATCACACAACATATATAATGTAGATACCACAATCCAGTCATTCTACACGTCGACGTCTATACCTATGTTACAAAGACCACAAAGCATATATAACGCAAATATCACACTCCAGCCATTCTACACGTCGACGTCTATACCTACATTACAAATACCACAAACCATATATAACGCACATATCACACTTTAGTCATTCTACATGTCGACGTCTATACCTACGTTACAAAGACCACAAAGCATATATAACGCAGATATCACACTCCAGTCATTCTACACGTCGACGTCTATACCAACTTACAAAGACCACAAAGCATATATAACGTAGATACCACAGTCCAGTTGTTATGCCTAATAGCAGTATTCCAGTATAGTTTGGTTATGCAATCCTATTCACATATAACTATACTTTTCACATATTATACACATCAACAAAATCACATATTAGGAAAACACGTATAAACTGCATTAACTTAAGGGTTCACACATTCCAAGGGTTGGGTTGGAAGACAAGAGAAAACCCCTTACCTCCAAATTGTTTGGAAAATAGAATTGCTCCAAAAATTCCTCAAAAAACACCCTAAACTTAAAAGTATGAATAATTAACCAACTTAGCTAAACTAAGAATTACAAGAGCCCAAAGTCATAAATCAAGCTTACCCTAGGATTGCTCGAAATCCAACGAACAACACCCAACCGATGCTACAAATAATCCAACGATTCGTTCCTTCAAGAACGATAAGTACCTAAATTAATCCAACGACATTCCAATCATAACGGTAAGGAGTAACAAAATCTCCAAAAGATCAATTTATGAGACTCTTACCGCACTTACCCCAAACCTCTAAGAAAGGCGGTAGAACTCGATGGCACCGCGAGTCAAAATAGAAATGTGAAGGCGGTGGCAGCTGTTGTGATGCAAAGCAGCAGCGTCAAATCTGCTCGCAGCGGCAAGACTCGGGGCAGATGGGCTGGATCTTGCATGTGGCGGTGCGGCACAGGGCATACAGCTCACAGATTGGAAGATCTGAGATGTGCGGCGCGATGTGCAGATCTGATGCGTCGAGGCTTGCACGGCTGCGTGAGGAAGTGCAACGTGAGGCACGGACTGGCGTGGTGTCGCGGACGTGCAGATGAGCGGGAGATCTGGCGGCACGAGGAGGCGTCGCGATGCGGCACGATGCAAGCGACGTCAGATCTGGTGCGTGGAAGCGGGCCTCCACGATCCGACGCGTTGCAACGGCGTGTTGTTCGTGCGGCAGAGAGGCGAGCTATGCGTGCAGTGTCGCAAACGGCTGGAGATGGGCGGCGGCGTCTGCAGCAAGCCACGGGGGGGGGAATGTTCTGTGCGCGAGGAAGACGAAGGGAAAGGAAGAGAGAGAAAAAGAAAAGAAAGAAAAAAAAAAGAAAAAGAAGGAAAAGAAAGAGAGAGAGAGAAAAAATAAATAAATAAATAAATAAAAGTTATAATAATATTAATAATTAATATTATCATAATTATTTTTTTATATATATTATTTATTTGTTTACCTTTAAGGAAAAGATGAGTTGTTACATGAATTTTGTGAAATTAATGGTATAATCCATCAAACTACAACACCTTATTCACCACAACAAAATGGTGTAGCTGAGAGAAAGAACTAAATTTTAAAGGACATTGTTAATTGCATGTTAAATAGTTTAGGTTTACCTCACAATTTGTGGGGGATGCTTTGCTTACAACAAATTTTATATTAAATATAATTTCATATCAGAAGACTAATAAGTCGTGCAGAATGGAAAGTTGCACTCATATAAAATGCTAAAGTGTGGGAATGCTTGGCAAAGGTATAAGTTTAGTTACCAAAAATAACCATACTTAAACCTAAGACAATTGATAGTGTCTTTATAGGCTATACAATGCATAATGCTGCCTATAGATTTTTAGTGATTAAATAAAAAATATTTGATATTAATAATAATACCATAATGAAATCTATTGAAGTTGAATTCTTTGAGGATATATTTTCTTTAAAGGAGGAAGGACACAAAATTATTAGTACCAAAAGAACTATTGAGGCTAGCTCTTCTAAAGGTCAATATGATTAGAAAACTGAGTTTGAACCTAGAAGAAGCAAAAGAGTTAACAAAGTTACTTATTTTGGACCTGATTTCATAACTTATATGATATAAGGTGAGTCTTAAACTTTTCAAGCAGTTGTATCATCTCCTGATGCACCTTATTAGAAGGAAGCTATCAATAGCGAGCTAGAATCCATTTTAGACAGCAATACCTGGGTATTGGTTAATTTGCCTCCTCGAATCAAACCAATTGGGAGTAAGTGGATTTTTAAAGAAAAGTTAAAGGTGGATGACACTATTGATAAGTACAAAACTTGCTTAGTAGCTTAAGGATGTTGGCTTTTTTGCCCTTAATCTCAAATTAATTAATTAATTAACTAGTGTTTTGATGATAACAAATCTAAATCTTTTTATTGACAATTTTATTATTTTGAATACTCCATAGTGTAGAGCTCGGAACAATGATTTTGACATCTCTTGAATCACCCAAATCGGAGTTCAAACGAAGAAGATATTGTTGAAAGAAGCTTAACGAAAAAATACCCGAGATGGTGACGTGGCGGCCAAATAATCAAATTGAGCTAGTTAGAGAAAGCCACTTGGAGCAATGAAAGAGTAACATGTGGATTTTGATTTTTTGATTGACTTTAAAAGAAAATAAATTTAAAAAGAAAGTAAATTTAATATTATTTTATGTTTGTGTCTAACGGCTAGTTTTTTTTAAAAAAATGGTGGACTTGTTTTTATTGGGATTTTTAAAAAATGGTTTTAAAGAGATACATATTATTATATTATTATTTGTGTATGTGTCTAACGGCTAGTTGAAATTAAATCTCCACCATTTAATTTTCTTTATCTTCATCCAATGACTCAAAATGATTTTAGATTTCAATATCATTCCTCTCTTTTTAAATACTTCATCTTTCCCCAAATTTCTTTCACTTTACAATCCTCAAAAATTGAAAAAGCCAACATTGTTACTCTCTCTAAAGCTTCTAGTTTTCATTCTTTTCATCTTGTTCTTAAGAGAATTTTTATTGTATTGTGAGAATTAATTGTAAGCTCAAAATTGTATATCCACTCTTTTAGAGAGTTTTTCCTTTGTGTGATTTAAAATTTAAAATATTGTGACAGTCGGATCCTAACCTGTGGAAAGGATCGGGTTTGCACTTGAACCCAAAAAAGGAGCAAGGTAGCAGTTCGGCTCTAATCCGTGAAAAGACTCAAAAGAAGGTTTTCAATCAAAATCTCAAGAGGTGCTTGGAAAAGTGGATGTAGGTCGAGTTTGACCAAACTACTATAAAATTACGGTATCTTTTTCTCTAACTCTTTTCTAATTATTTTTTCATTTAATTTTAGTTGTATATTTTTGTTGGTTGAAATTGATTGTATGCTCTATTTCACACTTTTATAAATCTTGTTATTTAGTATAAATTAGTTAGAGTTTTTATTTTAATTTTAAAATTATGTAATTAGTTTAACTTGGGCATTATTAAAAAGTTTAATTAAACTCTATTCACCCCCTCTAGGGTTGCCATATCGGTCCAACAAAGGATTTCACCAAATGAAGGACTAGATTTCTTCGATACCTATTCCCTAATGACAAGGATTACATCTATAAGAGTGTTAATTGCAATAGTAGCTTTACAAAATTTGGAAATACACCAAATGGATGTAAAAACTACATTTTTTAATGGAGATTTAGTTAAGGAAATTTATATTGAACAACCTGAAGGGTTTGTTGTTAAAAGACTTGAAGACAAAGTTTGTACATTTGTTAAGTCTCTTTATCGGTTGAAACAAGCACCCAAACAATGACATGAAAAGTTTGATCACACTATGTTATCAAATGGATTTAAGATAAATAAGTGTAATAAATGTGTTTATGTTAAAACCGTAATAAAGAGTATGTCTTTGTTTGCTTGTATGTGGATGATATGTTAATAATGGGCTCAAATAGGACTGTCATTGATTCCACTAAGAGAATGTTGAAATTTAATTTTGATATGGAAAAGCTTGGTTTTGTTGATGTTATCCTTGTAAATTTAATAACAAAAAATCTAAGTTGATACATACTTTCTCATCTCACTATAGAGAAAAATTGTTGAGGAAATTTGGTCATTTTTAGAGTAAGTCGACTTTTACTCCATTTGATCCAAATTGTAAGTTGAAGAAAAACAATAAAGAATATGTGTCTTCTCTAGAATATTCTAGAGTTATTGGTATCTTAATGTACATAATGAATTGTACAAGACCTAATATTGCCTATTTTGTAGGAAGGTTATCAAGATACACCAGCAATCCTGGACTTGATCATTGGAATGCATTACTCAGAGTTGTAAGGTACTTGAAGTACACTCTATACTATGGATTGCATTACATGAGGTATCCACAAGTACTGGAAATATTTAGTGATGCTAATTGGATTATTGATAGCATGGAGACTAAATCAACGAGTGGGTATATTTTTACCTTAGGTGGAGCAGCTGTGTCATTGAAATCTTCAAAGCAAATGTGTATAGCATGTTCTACTCTAGAATCAGAGTTAATAGCTCTTGATAAAGCAAGAGAAAAGGTTGAATGACTTTGAAGTTTTCTTGAAGATGATTGTGGTCAAAACTTGTAAGTGCAATACGTATTTATTGTGACAAATTAACGGCTTCTATCAAAGTAAAGAGTACTATCTATAATGGAAAGTCACGACATATTAGACACAAACATAATTCGATAAAGACAATTGCTCTCTAGTGGAACAATTTCCATTGATTATGTGCAATCAAAAGACAACATTGTTGATTCTTTAGCAAAAAGATTGTAATGAAATGAGTTATCTGGTGGTAACCTACCTAGTTAACTAAAAATTCCAAAATCCAGGTTCAATAGACAAACTAGTTGGATAATTCACAGTTGACACACTAAGAAACTTAAAGTTTCTTCTCATTTCTATAATGTTCTAGAGTGTGTGATCTATTGATGTTAAGGTTATATTGATATCTTATTCTACAAGAGAAGTAATAACAAAATACTCTTAATCAATATCATCAATGTGAGAGTAGAAGTATAATCGTTTCTATGAAAAGTTTTTAAATGGCTTATGATCTCTAAAGCTCTCATGACTTCAAGATTTTGTCCAAGACCAAAATGGACATAAACGTATATATAGAACTCAAAGATACAAGATGAGTTGTGTGTGATATCGATTGTTCCAATTCACCAATAAGAAGAATAGTTCCAGAGCATGATCTCACTTCCTTAGTAAATTTGATGGATATTCACAAAGGAAGGTTTAAGTCCATAAGACATATGTCAAGATGCTAACTTTGTTTGTTTGCTCTAAACAATTTTGTTTGATTTTTTCTCACTTTCTTTCATGTGGGTGTTAGGTTTTATGTCCTAAAACTTGTTGTTTGTGAATGTTAAAAAATTCTATTATTTCAATAAATATGTTGTTGAAGTATTGGTCAATAAATTGTTATTGAATAAGAGATTTACTTATGATAAAAATCATAATCCAATAAACAAAGTCCATTGACTATAGTATGGGTACTTGAACTTTATAGAGAGACATAAACGTGGATCAAATTCAAGTAATGGTCTAAATGGTCCATAATATAGGAATAAGGTTGGGCGCCTTATTTTGGGGACACTATGGATGCGACCCACTTTGTATTTAGTAGAAGCGAAGTGATCCTGAGATGCTCATGTAGAGACATGCGAGTGGGGACATTCTATGTAATGTGATTGTATAAGGTCGGACCATGAAATAGTCAATTTTACATTATAACATCATTAGTTGATTAAAACTAACTATTCCGATTATAGTGACCTACGTAACTCAACTTTAATCCTAAGCTTACTAGAAAATTTTGTCTACTCGAAATTATTCTTAGATTGGTATAGGTGAGGAAAGTTCATCAACGCTGGCTCAATAGACCTCCCATTTCAAGGATAAGACCGAGTGGATAGCTCAGGACGTATGGTGCAATAGAGATTTCATTATTTTCCACTTAAAAGGTTAGTAGAGAGGTTGTTCCCTTAAGTGCTGACTTCAGGCCTTGAACAAAGGGGTCCCACCCTCTCATTGGCCCGAGAGAGATTAAATTTATAGGTTGGACCTTAAACTAATTGTTCATTAGAGGATCAATTGAGACTTAAGAAACAAGATGTAATCTCGAGGGTAAAACAGTAAATTGACCCAGTCGAGATTAAGAACAACTTGTGAAGGTTTGACTTACTAATCATGGTTATATCAAGTAGACACAAATATATCTACAACGAGGAGAGTACATCTACAAGCTATAATGGACAGTCCCAATTAGTTAACGAATGTTGATTCACTCGGTTAAAAGAGATTAGCAAGTTAATTTCGAATTGTTGGAGCTCACGATCTATAGGTCCATTAGATTTCTCTACTAGCTTATTATGGATAAAAACTTAGAACAAAGTGATCGAAAAATTCTAATTGTTCGAATTCATTTGGAGATTGAATCGTTAATAATATTTGATATAATTAACGATTACAAATTTAGAGAGAAATTGTATTTAAATAAGATTTAAATATAGAAAATTTGAACATGGATTCGAATTAGGTCAATCGGATTGAAAGGGATTCAGAGTGGAAGAATAATAATATAATATTAAATTAATTAAAAGGATTAGTAATTATATTTTTATTTTATTTTATTTTATTTTATTATTTAATTAAAATAATATAAAATTAATTAATAATATTATTTAATTAAATAAATAAATTTTAGAATTTCAAAATATTGTTGTTAGAAATTCATTATTTAAAAGTCAAAATTGTTGACTTTGTAAGTTAGTGAAATTTTCTCACCTTTAGTGCAAAGATGAACAAGGTGCTTCGGAAGTGAAGTGTTGTCCTCGAAGTTTACCACAAACCCCACTCCATTGCATGAATTAAGTGTCAACTTGTTATGCACATAATGGTAGTTTAATTGATGATGGAAACTTAATGAATTTTGTTAGAAATTCATAAGTGTTCTTAAGTTAGTTCTCTCTCAAAATATCACAAAATTGGTCACAAATTTGATCCCACAATCAAATTCTAAACCTTAAGGATGGCAGAGAAGATTCTTGTGGTGTCTACAACTTGATTTCATTCAAGTTCATCAAGTAAGTATTAAAA
Source organism: Cucumis cinereus (assembly GCA_037974625.1). NCBI lineage: Eukaryota > Viridiplantae > Streptophyta > Magnoliopsida > Cucurbitales > Cucurbitaceae > Cucumis > Cucumis cinereus. The sequence goes on along the minus strand of JBBPDJ010018589.1, from coordinate 1,215 downwards.
AATTTTCATTTTCCCCCAATTTTTCCAACATGCTTAATCCTTTAAATTTATGAAATTTGGAGTGTTTTAGTTCGATCCACTTCTGCTAGCATGTTAATTTAACTTTCAGTGGAAAATTGTTGGATATGTATGTATATATATAGTGAAAGAAATTGAATGTTCGTTGAATATTGAAACAAAAAATGGATTTAATTGTGTAAATTAAATTCATTTGTTAGAAACTTCAAATTGAATTGAAAACAATCAAATTAAGATGATGTTTCATTAACAAATTTAACATGTTGAAAGTTAAATTTGCAGTTGAAGGGATAAGAGCCCTTCGTAACGGAAGACTTACAGGATCATTCTCAAATTAATTGAGAAATTTAAAAATACCAATTACATCTGCAAAATTTTACAGAAACAATTTACTAAGTAAAATAAACATTTAAGGCTAAGCATGCTTTTCAAAACAAAATTCAGAGAAATACAGATAAAATAAACTCACTCTTGTTGTTGACTCTGAATTCTACAAAACACCAATGTTGTAGCCACCACCACTTGGAACATCTTCTATTCTCTAAGCAATAGAGGTTTGACTTGTGGAAACCAATTGAAATTTATTTTTGAGAATTTTGAAGAGAAATTGAGAGAGAAAGAAAAAAAACATTCTTCTCATGCAAACCTTCTGCAAATCTTCAAGAATTCTTCCTCTACATAATCGTTCTGCTTACCCCTTCTTCATAAGGTTAGACAAGATACGGAAAAACGTGGGAGCATTCCATGTTTCCCAAAAATAACTCCCGTAAGGAAGTTATTTTTTAATGGGAAATTATCACAAAAAGAAAAATTTACAAAATATTTACACTTCATAGAATAAAATATTTGAAGTTATTTTTTAATGTGTAATTCATTTTTGTCTATAATGATTTTTTTCTATGAAGTGTAAATAATTTGTTTTTTTTCTATATTTGAAAAAAAAACCCTTATTTAAATTCAATTAAATTAAATTAAATTAATTACATCATATTTAAATGAACATCATCTCACATAACCTATAGTTTTAATTTAATCCACATTTGAATCACATTCAATATTAAACTCTATCATAACCTATAGTTTTAATGTCACACCTTCTCCCAGACCCTCTAACCCTAGCCTAGGAAACGGCGTGAAGCCAGTGAATCTCGTCCTTACCTTGACGATCCTCACTGACTATCTTAACTTAACTCTAAC
>JBBPDJ010018568.1:0-24242 GCA_037974625.1 Cucumis cinereus | reverse complement strand
ACTTAAGTGGCTTGGCTCTCCCACCCCAATAGCTGGCTTTTGGGGTGTGGTTCTCCAAGGTACTTAAGTACCTAACAGCTCTAGAATTAGTTGCATAATTAAAGCTTTAATGATCAATCTAGAAATAGAGAGCATGATCGTATACGAATTCACCATAGAAAATAGTAGTCATCGCATAGGACATTATTGCATCTCCATGCATCAAACTAATAGCATAACACGAAACATAATTTTTCTCAAACATCTATGCACTAATGCTTCAACGAATTGTCTTTAAGCTATTAGGTCAACCTTCCTCATCTTCATGATGTGAGAGGAATTGGAGCACGTATTCATGAATTAATTCAGTTAGGCGAAACAAGTTGTTGCCACAGCGTTGAAATGATCTAGTATATATCCATTGTAATTTGCGTCTTTTGTCAAGAAGAAATCTTGAATATTCACAAGCAGAGACAAAATGATGGGATATTGCTGAAATTCTTTTGATTCTTTTGAAGATGTTCGGATGCTTGAAGTGGCTAATTTATCATTAGATGAACGAGATTTAGACGCAATAGTTTTCACTGATGATGTTAGTCGAAATGGAGCTAACAATTGTGAGGATGAAGATGTTATGGAAGTTTGAGAATGGTGTTTTAAGCTTCTAGTTTTTGCTTTGGATGAAAGATGTGATCTCTATTTAGGATTTGATATTTGTATTGTAATTTGTAACTTTTTAATGAACTTAGACAACTACTGTACTCTTTATTTATGTTTTAAAAAAGTATTGTTTTATTCAACATATATGATTAATTTATCTACAAGTGTTATCACATATACTAATTAAAATACATACATACATACATACATACATACATACATACATATATATATAACGTTGTTTTGACCTACTTTTTCAAAAATTGACATATCGTCGTGTCGTGTTGTGTCGCGTGTTAGTGTCCATGCTTCCTAGATGCACATTTATTTTTAGATTTGTAATTTTTTTTTTTTTGGTGACCTTTCTCCAATATAAGAAGACCTTGTAGTTGTCTACTTTTTTCCCTTAAAAATAGAAATAAAATAATATTTTTATTCCCTAAATTCAAGGGAATTAAATATAGGTATGACATCATCAATATATTTAAAAAGGGCAAGGACAAAGAAAGACATGGAAGAGAAGGAGAACTGAGAAAATGGCTTGCTCGCTCTCTCTCTCTCTCAACTCAAAATAATCATCAATACCTTCCTCTTATAATGCAGGCGTCAGCATGCATGAGGAATAAATAAAAGACATCAACGTAAGAAACACAAAACAAGTTAGATGGTGCTCCAAATTTTTTTTTTTATTCGTGAGTGTCCGAGCCAGCTTACGCACCTTCACTAATCTCATGAGACACCCACTTGACCCTACAACATTTGGGTGTCAAAGAAACTCATAGAAAATAATTCCTAGGTAGATGGTCATCATGCATTAAACTAATGACCTCTTAGTTAATTATTGAGACTATGTCTCCCTTTTTACCACTAGGTCAACCCATGATGGTTGATTGTGCTTCAAATAATTCTTATAATCTGATTGGAACTGTAATCCGATATCAAATAACCACATGCTTTAGAACTCAAGAATACAAATGTACAACCTATAGAATAGATCCTCAAGTAAGGTCATCAAATAACCACATGCTAAAGAAGTAGATCAAGAACTTACCTTGCAAACCACTAAGTGTGCCACCGGAATCCCTTGACTGCCCAACTGTGCAAAAAGTGATAGATCGCCAATTAAATCTAAAACCTTGTGGCGACAAGGTTCATCATGGAAACGCAATGGGGGATTGATCCAACCTTTTCTGACACTGGAGTTGATAGGAAAACGGGAGCCAGATTAACTTTGATTTATTTTAATTTAGAAAGTCTTTTCTATTTATAAAATAAACACATACACATATTTCCTTAGAACTCAAGGACAAAGTGGTACAATCCATAGAATAAATCATGTTCAAGTAAGGTCATACATATTTCTAATTACAATGTAGCTTACATAAAATTAGTACGTGATTCAAACCAAACTAGTTAAAGTTTTTTTTTTTTAAAAAAAAAAAGGAAACCAGCCTCTTTCTATACAAAGTGAAAAATAAAGAGATCAAACGATCAGGAAGCGCACCCGGACATCTCAACTAGGTTAATGTCCCCATAGTGTCCTCATCATATCCAAGGTTACAAACCAAGATTACAAACCAAGGCACACAACATAGTCAACAAATCAAAACATACAGAAAAAAATGCATAACCGTCAACATAACAGTCAGCATAGAGTACAAAACTCAAAACAAAGGCTTGGGACAGGTGTGATCTCATACTCAAAAAATAACTAAAGGGAAGATGCAAGGACTGGGGAACTTCTTGCGATCTGGGAGTGGAAAGGTTAGCCAATTCAAACAAAAACCAAACTAGTCAAAGTTGCCATTTTCTTTCCACGAACAACTTGGCAACTCTCTAATACTTTTCCATCATAGCGTTCTCATTTAACACTTGACAAAATATGTTCTTAATGAAATGAATATTTTCTTGAACCAAAAGAAACTTAACTATTGCCCAATGGATACAAACTACACAAGAGAGAAAGCAAAAAAAAAAAAAAAATCAAGGTATCCCAAATTATACATGTATCCTGAAAAGGTCACCAGGAGAGGCTTGAGAAGAGCACCAAAAGAGGAGGCCTTGAATCAAGCAGACACAAAATGATCTGGCCAAAGAAGAACATACATTGATTTATTTCCAAGCAAGACTCCTAAAAAACTCCCGAAGATGCTAACACCACTTAACAAAACCTCTAGTTGCTGCTGTCCAACACTTAATATAGAGAGAGCACGAAAATCCACAATCCTCCAAACTTCATAAATTTTGATCCAAAAACTTCTAAGAAAAAGAGGAAATCTATCAACAAAAAGCCTAATGAGAGAAAATGAACCATGAAACTTGCCTGGATAAGAAAGAGGCTCTCTAATGCAACTCCAAAATCATGTAGGAATGAGAGCAAAAATCCTTGCTAAAACGAAAAGATACTTTGACTGATGAAGACAAGACTTCAAACACAAGCATCTTTTGGGTTGATCACATCAACTTGTAAAGAACCATAGAATGATCTTAATTGGAAACAAAGAAGAAAGAAAGTACTCCAACTATATAAAATAGAACCCATGGGATAGTTACAAAAGGATCTATATTTTCATATTTTCGCAATTCACTTTTTGAGGTTGGAGTCCATTAAGCTCTTTTTGAAACAAGAAACAAAAATATTTTATTGAAACAATAAAAGAGACTAATGCTTTGAAGTAATAAAAGAACAATTAAGAGGAAATACAAAAGGAATAAGTAACAATTCAAATAATGTAAATCCTCCATGAAAAGAACCAAAAATAATAATCCAAACAAAACACCAAAACCAAAACCAAGAATGTTCAGCATTGAGCAAACGAGACTGGAAAAAGGAGCCGCCAAGGAACTGAAGAACAAAGATCCTGGAAAATGGCAAAATGCCCGACCACGCTAAACACCAAACAACCAAAATAAAAGGCACTATAGCCTTCCAAAAAAGACTTCAATCGTCAAACTTCGAAATTCAAAATGAAACCGCTATGAATCAAAAATACTTCATGAAAGGCAAAGAAACTGTATCAGATACATATCTGATACCGATACTTCCAGATACTTCTCAGACAGGGTCGCCTTAAGGAGACGAGTCTCTTAATCGCCTCAAGGCGAGAGGCGACGAAAAGGCGTTGTATCAGATACATATCTGATACCGATACTTCCAGATACTTCTCAGGCAGGGTCGCCTTAAGGAGACGAGTCTCTTAATCGCCTCAAGGCGAGAGGCGACGAAAAGGCGTCGCCTGAGTGAAGCAAGGCACACTTAATAAAATAATAAATTATCGTTACCTAAAACTATTATAGATAAAAGAAAAGGAGTATTTAATTCTCAAACTACAAAAATATTAATCTAAGCTACGTAATATTTAAGTAAACTTAGACTTACACCATAAGAAAAAACTTACATATTTGTGCCATAAGAGTGAGCCTATGACATTTAAAAAAGACATACATGCTTTAAATAATGCCAATCGTTTCGTAATAGACTTCTATTCTTCAACCACAAGGATTAAAAAAAAATTGATTAACAAATGATACTACCAAGACATTGACTAGAAAAGAGAAATAATGGCCATCTGTAAATAAAGGAGGAGAGATACTGCAGGCAGCATGCAAGAACCTCTTTTAGTGTCATGCTTCGGACATTAATGAAGGTGCATTTTGGTAACTTCAGACTTTTCATCTTCTTCTTTTTCCTCCTAATTTCATAACATTAGACTTTACGTCTGCTTCTTACTCTTATTTTCATAAATTGAGACTTTTCATCTTCTTCTTTTTCCTCTTAATCTTTAGACTTTTCATCTTCTTCTTACTCTTATTTTCATAAGTTCAGACTTTTCATCTTCTTCTTTTTGCTTTTAAACTTTCCCAACTCTACTTATTTTTTCTTCTTCCTGCTATTATTTTTCACTTTTCTTCTTTTCTTCCAATTCTTCTCTTTTGTATCTTTTTTCTTATTCTTCACCATTTTCTGACTTCCTAATCCTCCAAATATTTATATCATTTCTCTGCTCCCATGTCCCAACTCCTTTATTTCTCAGTTACGAACAATATTAAAAAGAACATGAAGAAGAAGAACAGGAAAAAAAAAAAAAAAAGGCTGGTGCTCGCCTGCCTATATGGTGAAGGTGCAACATGGCGAGCACCTGCTTGAAGGTGCTCGCCCAGGCTGCCTTCAAGGCGCAATGACCAAAGGTCGCCTTGCCTCTCGCCTGAGGCACACACCTCGCCTTGAAAACACTGTTTGTCTATCTAATGCACAATTTGGCATATATGTTATTATGCTGACATATCCGACCCACGATTCAACGTATCTACTTTTATGTGGGATTTTTTCTAAAGAAAAAAGATAAGCAACTCATCTAATATTTCCCAACTCAAAACTAAACAATCTATTTAAAATACTCATTCCTCACCCAAAACTAAAAGGACAAAAATAAATAAAAGAGCAAATCTTAGAATCATTTGATCGTCGTCATCACATTTGAGTCCCCGCAAAGTTTTGTAAAATATAACCCTCTTGAATATCTTCAACAATTTAATGAAGAAGTACTTCATTTATGTTCATACTTTTCCTCCAATCTTATTCCTCTTCTCTGATCAATTTGTGTCTCTTTTCAATTGCATTTTATTGATTACTGTACTTCCAGAATTTTGATGTTTTTTCTATTGTACTTCAATGTTTGTATTGTTTTTCGTACCATTGTCAATAATTTGACATTTTTTTTTTATTATTCGTGAATTTAGTGAATTACATTTAGTATATTTGTGTTAGATTTACCTATATCCTAGATTTTTTAAAGAAAAAAATGTATCTTCAAACGTATCAGTATCTTAGTTTTTTAGAAATTGATGTATCGTCGTATCCTATTGTTTCTGTATCTCGTAGATGTATCCATGTTTTTGCTTCATAGTGAAACCGAAAAAGATCACAAGCCCCAAAGCCTCGAAAGTAGCAAAAAGAACTACACATTGTAGGAGAATCATTACAGACTAGTGAAACACAATTTGATCCTAATTGGCGAGCGACTGAGGTGTGATTTCTTTTATGTGAAGTTCACAGACCTTAATTAAAGAACAAAAGTAGGGAAGAATTGTAGGGTACCTAACTCTTGAACTCTTGAGGTTGTTGATTGCAAAACTGATGTAATAGGATTGGGATAATTTAGTAAATTCAAATTAATCTTGGTTAATCCTTGATTAATTACATTTTAGTTTCCTAATTAGTTTTTAGTTTCCCATTAATATCCTTTTAGGATCCTATCTTACACTTAATTCTCTATAAATAGAGGATTCTTCTCTTGTAAATAAAAACTTTGATTTGGTTCTTGGAGAAGTTCTTTAATCTCTTTGGCTACATCAAAAACTTCAGCTGAATTCCTTCTATCATCAACCAAATAATGAATTTCAAATGCTTTTGAAAAAGAGTCTTCAATAGGAAATTGGTACCTAACTCTTGATGTTGCTGATTGCAAAACTTCAACTGAATTCCTTCTATCACTAACCAACTAAAGAATTTCAAATGCTTTTGAAAAAGAGTCTTCAATAGGAAATTCATTGATATCTTTTTTTATGGAAACAAATCTCTTTATTGATATAATGAATGATACGGATGTTCAAGGTACAAAGAAATAACCATGGAAGCATAAAGTCCCCAAAGCCAAAAACAAAATATTAGGGATCAGTAGGTGCAACCAGGCATCCAACTATGTTGACACCCCACAGCACCCTCATCGTCATCATAACACAAAATATCCATGATTGTAAGTGCAGGAAGCAAACCAGAGAGAAACAATACAAACTAACAAAAAACAACAAAACGACAGGCAACAAAACAACAAAACGACAGGCAACAAAACAACAAACCAACAGTCAACAAACAGAACTTCTCAATCGAAGATGTATGAACAAAACAACAAACCTGCAAACTAAAGCATTTTCTATTGAGCCTCCTTTTATGAGTCCCATATTACGCATTTGCTCTACCTGCAAGGAAGTAAATAATGCCGTTATTTATGCAGGATGTATGCAATAAATTTTCGAAAGAAATACTCAGTATTAAGGACCCAGAAAGTATTTGAGACTAGGCAACTTGCTCCAGTGCATCTCAAAAGTTGAAAATATTATTTCAATATTTAATGGCATTCAGCTAGAATAGATAACCCTGACTTTCCTTTTTCTTCTTTCTTTCTTTTCCTATTCCGTTTCCTCTTTATTGGGGGAAGAGGTAAATTACAAGTTCAGCCCCTAAACTTTGAAATTTGTGTCTATTTGATCTCTAGACTTTGAGGTTCCACGGCACCAACCAACTTTGGCCCGGCTGGACACTTTGATACCAAATTGGTGTAGCTTGAAAACTAAAAAAAGGAGAATTCTCCAAGAATCTAACTCATAATCTTTATACATGAAGGGGTGGACTCCTAATTATAGGGAAATATTACACAAAAGGGGAGTAAAAAGAGTTAACCTGGATTTACCCAAAGAGTAACCTAATTCTCCCCTACATTTCCCTACATCCATCACCTAACAACATTTTCTTCAAACTTTTTTCACCATTTTCTCATTTTGAGGCAAATAAGGATTTCACACAATGGATTGAATTGCCCCAGTGGTCAATAAAATGTGTCTGAATAAGTTTCTTGTATAATATTACACATCTCCTAACTCTAAATTTAATATTTAATTGGAAAACATGCATAGATTTTTCAGAGAGATACTCGGGAACAATTTTTAGGCTTGCTCAAGAGAGTGAGTGTGACCGAAATGAAGAGACTGTAGATCCATCAGCATAGACTCAAATAGGACGATCCATCGGGTGATTGAAATTCAAATGGTTTGAGAACCATTGGCAGTGGTGGAAATGGTGGTGGAAATGTCCGACTTCGCCTCCTCTTCTCCTTCTTTCATTCTTCTCCTTCAGTAAAGTGCACAAATTCTTAACCCCACCCCCAAAAGAAAAATCCTTGTTCCACAAGCTTGTGTCTTAATTTAGTCACCATGTTGGTCTTCGTGTAACATTATAAAGTCCCCCCCCCCCCCACCCCCCTGCCAATAGTATGCCTTAAATAGATGTGCCAACATGTCTGCTACAGCTCATAGGCCAACAATCATTTAGCTAATAACCACTTTTTTTATGATGAAATATCGACAGATTCACCAAACAAAATTAGTAGCTAACAAACTTAAACCAACCTCCTCATAAATGCAAAAGGTTCTTGATGGGGCTATTTGCTCAGCATAGAATTTGTCATCCAAAGGGGCAGTAGAAAACCATTGACAGCCAATTTCAGGCACCTTGCACGTAAGAAAATATTCATAGATCACTCAATACCAATGGATAGTAAGAGATTCAAGCAACAGTGTGAAAGTAATTACAATATTCTAGTTCCACCCATTTATTTTAATCTATCATCAGTAAACTTGCGGCCAAAAACATTTTGCAAAAAAGAAATAAAAGTAACCCCAATCTCTGACTTACTTTTAATATATTTCCATTTTTAAGTAACACAAGACTTTAGACTCATTCACGGGAGTATAGATGATGATAGGCATAGGTTCCTTCTAAAATTGGCAGTACAACATCGCAAAATAGTAATAATTTCTAAACTTCATCATTTTTTAATGATCATTCTTAATCTCAGTAAGGCTCTTAGTGGCCATGTCAAATAATCAAACATAGTGCCGAAATAAGTTTCCTGGAGAACGACTCTTGTCATATGATGCAACCAGAACAGAGAAATTGTCACAAAATAAATAAATAAAAAGGAGCCACATTTTCAATTCACACCATATGCAGTAAATAATCATTCTTTAAAATATATTTGTACATGAGGAAAGTCGATTCCATAAGTGATACGAACTGCTGTGGCTGGAAAAGCAACAAGAAAACAGTCATTCCTCCACACATGGACAGGTTGATTTACAGACGGTGCCATTTTTTCACAGAAGTTGCCACACTGGTCTCTAGCCAACTTAAGACCAATCTCCTCTATTGCATCCACCCATTTACCCGCAGATCCATCAAAAATTGGAACCTGAACATATATTTCAGTAACATTCTTCAACTAAGGGTATGTCCCAAAATTGATATTCAAGCTAAAGAGTTTATTATACATGGAGACTAACTTTCGACACAGAAATTAGAAAATTGGTTTTTAAATTAAGGTCGAATGCGTGCCAATTTTTGGATAACAAACCAAGTAGTGAACCATTCTTCAACTAAAGGTATGTCACAAAATTGGTATTCAAGCTAAAAAAGTAATTGCTCGAGTTTATTATACGTGGAGACTAACTTTCCACACAGAAATTAGAAAATTGGTACTTAAATTAGGGGGAAAACGTGCCAACTTTTGGATAACAGACCAAGTACTAAACTATCAATGCAAAAAGGAAGGTACAAGAAACAACCAATGCCTAGGGATTACACCTTCCAAGGCTAGAAAATTAAGAAGTGATCCACTTTCAAGCCAGCGAAATTAATCGTATGAGAAAGAGAGAGAGAGAGAGCAACAAATGTAAATCAACAAAATTATAATTTATAGCCAAGGGCCCAAAGAATGGAGCCTAACCTACTTAAAACTTCCTTAGGAATAGTTCCATTCATAATCTTCCTGATCTTCCTAAGTCTAAGATCCCAAATGAAAGAGGAGGGTTCCAAGAATTATATATTGTTACTGAGCTCCATTCTTTTAATTAATTAGAATAGGGTACAAGACTAATCGTAAATAGATATTACAAGGAAAAACAAATTTGGAAGGAAAAAACATACAAGGAAACAATTACCAATTAAGAGCTAATTACAAATAAGGAAATAACATATACAAAAGACAGCTGTAAATTATAATTTGACACTCCCCTCAAGTTGGTGATGAATGTTTTCCATTCCCAGTTGCTAACTAAATGCTCAAAAATGTTGTTGCTCAATCCTTTGGTGAGTGTTATAATTCTATTATTGTGAATATCCTTGTTATATTTTTTCCTTTTCTGGTTTTGCTGCACTTTCTTTCTTTAATCATCATTGTATCTTGTATATATAATTCTTGAGTGAATGCAATAAGGTATTCTAATTTTCTCTCAAACCTAAGTGTTTTACATGGTATCAGAGCGTTAAAGAAAATTAGGGTTTGAGAATTTAGAACCCTTTTGTGTTTCATCTAGGTTTTTTTCGCCGTCATCGGTTTGTTTGTCGTCTGTCAGCCGCCGCCATCCATCAGCCGTCAGTCACCGTTGCCAGAAGTTCGTCCTTTTTTGACACTGCCCAGTTCAAAAGGTAGCCCAGCCATCGATCTACAAAACCCAAATTTTTTGAAGCCATCCAAGCCACACGTGAGGTTCACGGGCCGCTTCTTCCTCCGCCGCAAGCAACCACGCGTCGGCCCGTGAGCCGCCCTTTCCTGTTCGTTTTTTGTGGGTTTCGTCAGAGCTATTTCCTCTCTTTGGTGGTGTGCTTGTTTGGGCATTCGTGGTTCATTCAAGAAAAAGAAAATCCTTCTTTTGGTAAATTACGGTTTGCTCCAAATTTCTGTCAATTTTTTATCTGTATTTCTGCCCCTATATTTTACGTAATGGCTAACAAGAAGACAGTAGTTACGTCAGAGATGATTCCTATGATATCAAAGTAATCGAACATAAGTTGAATGGATCGAAAATTCGAACTATTATTCATGGAGATCGAATGTTTGTCACTTTATTAGGAGCATTGAGATAGATCAACACATCAAAAAGAGCCACCAACTGATGCTACCAAAAACATTTGGTGGCGAGATGATTCAGGAATGCTTCTACAAATCAAAAATTCTATTAACCATGAAATCATTGAGCTAGTAGATCACTGCGAATCAGTTAAAAAACTACTGGAATATCTGAATTTTCTTTATTCTGGGAAAGAAAACATTAATAGAGTGTCTGATGTTTGTAAGACCCTATATCAACCTGACCAAGGAGAAAAGTCTCTCACGAGTTACTTTATGGAGGTCAAAAATTCATGTGTAGAATTCAATGCTTTGATGCCAATTAGCACTGATCCAAAAGTTCTCATAGCTCAACGTGAGCAGTTGTTCATCATGAGTTTCTTAGATGGTCTTGCACCTAAATATGAGATGGCCAAAGATCAAGTTTTGCAAAAGCTCAAAAATCTCATCGTTGGAAGAAGCCTTACTCAAATACTTCATACAAAAAAGCTACAAGCAGTTATGTCATCTAATTCTAGCAATGCTTTAATTGGACGCACAAATGACTATAGAAGGTAATAAAGGGGTTGGATCAAATAGCTCCAAAGGTTATCCCAATCACCAACGAACAAATTCAGGAGATATTATTTGCTATTACTGTCATAAGAGGACTCTTTACGGAGACAAGTTATTCGAAGCATTCCCGGAAAAGAACCATTTAATTGGCACACGGTTGGAAAATCTGGCCATAGCTTAAAGAGCCCTTGGATTAGTATTTCACGAGTTTGGAGGAAGGTGGAATCCTTGGCCTCTTTCAAACTTGAACATGGCTCAAGAATTGCCTTTTGAATTGATGGGTGGATTGATAATCTTTCTCTTTGCTTTGAATATCCGCACTTTTTAGAATTATCGTTCTACCAACTAGATCCATTGTAGCACATTGGAATAACTCAATATCCTCTTGGTCCATAACTTTTAGAAGGCTTCTTAAAGATAACGAGTTTCTGGATTTTCAAAATTTGATCGCTCAACTGTCAATTTAGAATGTTTCGGATAATCTTGATAGAAGGCTATGGTCTTTGGAAGCTTCCGGCAATTTCTCGATGTAGACAAGTAATTTGAGAAAAGGGTATTTCCTATATACATAGAGTCACAGTGTAGATACATATAGAATGTAGAAACCATAGATGGTATGTAAAATTACGATTAAGGGCCTATATGATATAAATATATATTATAACACTCCCCCCAAGCTGGAGAAAATACGTCAATCATGTCCAGCTTGTTACATAGATAGCTCATTCTTGCTCCATTTACAGCTTTGGTGAGACTGTCGCCTAATTGTTCTCCAGTCTTCGCATATCCTTTGACACCAACCCTTCTTGTATTTTCTCACGAATAAAGTGACAATCCACCTCAATATGTTTAGTCCGTTCATGGAGCACTGGGTTAGATGCAATGTGGAGTGCAGCTTGATTATCACACCATAATTTAGCTGACATTGTAACACTACAGCCTATCTCAGATAATAGTTGTTGTATCCACACTATATCTCACACACATTGGGCCATAACTCTATATTATGACTCAACACTTGAACGAGAAACAACATTCTGTTTCTTACTCTTCCACGATACCAAGTTACCTTCTACAAAGACACAATATTCAGAAGTCGATCTCCTATCCTCTCGAGATCCAGCCCAATTAGCATCAGAAAAACATTCAACTCTCGTATGTCCATGATCTTTATATAAGATCCCACGTCCAAAAGCAGCTTTCAGATAACATAGGATTTGTTCTACTGCAGCCCAATGATCCACTGTAGGAGAAGACATGAACTGACTAACAACACTTACCGAATAAGCAATGTATGGTCGTGTCACTGATAAATAGTTCAACTTCCCAACTAATCTTCTATATCTCTCAAGATCTTTAAATAATTCTCTTTCTTTAACAAACTGCTGATTTGGTATCATTAGAGTACTGCTTGGTTTGGCTCCTAGTTTTCCTGTCTCAAACAACAAATCAAGTACACATTTTCGTTGGGACAAATAAATACCCTTCTTGCTTCTCATCACTTCAATACCCAAAATATATTTCAACTGTCCCAAATCTTTCGTATGAAATTGACCTGAAGGAAAGTTTTGAGAAACGATATACTCGATGCATCATTTCCAGTAATAACAATATCATCAACATACACAACTAGCAAAACAATAACATTATCAGACTGTTGATAGAAAACAGAATGATCAAAAGTACTTTTCTTCATACCAAAGCGTACAAGAGCTTGTCTAAACTTACCAAACCACGCACGTGAACTCTGATTCAAACCATATAGAGACTTTCGAAGACGACATACTTTATCACTCTCCCCCTGAACAACAAACTCAGGTGGTTGCTCCATATAAACCTCCTCTTGAAGATCACCATGCAGAAAAGCATTCTTGACCAAGTTGATGCAAAGGCCAATTATAGGTGGCAGCCATAGAAAGAAAAAGTTGGATGGAAGTTAATTTGGCAACTGGAGAAAAAGTATCCAAATAATCAATGTCATAGGTTTGGACGTAACCTTTGGCAACAAGACGAGCTTTCAATCGAGCCACTGATCCATCAGGATTAACCTTGATAGCAAACACCCATTTACACCCAATGGCCTTCTTGCCTACCGGACGAGATACTAAATCCAAGTACCATTATCATCTAAAGCAATCATCTCCTCAATCATTGCACTATACCAGCTAGGATGAGATAAAACTTCATGAACAGTGTTAGGAATAGATGTGGAATCAAAAGACATAATAAAAACATATGTGGGAGAAGACAACTGATGATATGAAACAAATGAAGAAACAGTATAAGTCCACTTGCGTTTACCTTTGCGAAGAGCAATGGGAAGATCATCACTCGATTGCAGATCGCATGATGAAGAAGGTATTGGTGGAAGACATGAGCCTCGGCGATGTTGTGGAGCTCGTCGGGAGTAAACTCAAGAAGACAATGGACGAGTAGGAGGCGCGGATGAAGAAGGAGGAGACGACGATGTGGGAGTGGTAATCTCCTATATAAAGAGATCATCATCCTCCCCTGGCACGGACTCGATGGTGATGAAGTAAAGGGTATATCCTCAAAAAACGTAACATCAGGAGAGACAAGATACCTGTTAAGAGTAAGACAATAGCAACGATACCCTTTTTGAACACGTGAATAACCCAAGAAGATGCATTTCAAAGATTTTGGATCTAACTTTGTACGATGAGGCCGAACATCCCTAACAAAACAAACGCAACCAAACATTTTTGGGACAATAGGGAACAATGATTTGGTAGGAAAAAGAACACGATAAAGAATCTCACCAATAAGAACAGAGGAAGGCATTCTATTAATCAGAAAACAAGCAGTGGAAACAGCATCAGCCAAGGCTTTGGAACATGCATTTGAAACAATAAAGCGTGTGCAATTTCAAGTAAGTGCTTATTTTTCCCTTTAGCAACTCCATTTTGGGATGAAGTGTCAGCACAGGAAGATTCATGAATGATGCCATGTTCCGACAAAAGAAAAAATATTCACCACCATTATCTGTGCGTAAACTTTTGATAGAGACATTACACTGTTTTTTAATTTCAGCATGAAAAGCACAAAAAAGAGATAGTAACTCAAAACGATTTTTCATTAAATATAATCACGTAAGACGAGAATAATCGTCAACAGAAGTAACAAAATAATGAAGATCTGTTTGAGACACAATTGGACAAGGACCCCAAATATCGAAATGAACTAACTCAAATGTAGCATCACTCGTTTATTAACTTGAGGACTTGATCTAAGACGGTGAAACGTAGCAAATTGACACAAATCACAATGCAAAGAGAACAAAGACTGAAACTCTGGATGAAGCTTCTTCAACACGAACAAAGATGGACGACCTAAACGACAACGGACTTCAAATGGAGATGGAACGAGAGAGCATGCCACACCCTGCGGTGTTTAGTGATCAAAGACATGGAGACCACCTGACTCATATCCTCTACCAATAATATTCTTCGTCACCTGATGCTGAAACAAGCAATAACTAGGAAAGAACAAGACAACACAATTAAGGTCGTGAGTAAGTTGGCTAATAGAAATTAAATTAAAGGACAGGTTAGGCAAATGTAAGACAAAAGACAAAGTCAAAGATGGGGTAAGGGGAATAGTGTCAGAACCAAGAACAAAGGATGTGGAACCATCTACCAAAGTGACAGAGGGGAAAGGGGCAGGGGACAATGGTCTAGAAAATAAGCGAGAATTACATGTCATATGGACCGTGGCACCAGAGTCTATGACCCATTTGGTAGATGATGTAAGGAGCCATTTGGACCTGTGTCGATAGTGGATGCAATAGGAGCAAAGGAAGATGACGCTTGCAATGAATCTTGTTAGATCTGAAATTTAGCGAACTCATCTACAGAAATAGTAACTGACTGCTCTGTCATATCATTTGTAGAAGCTACCTGAGCATGCTGAGAATGTTGAGTATTCTTATACAACAACTTCTGACAATCACGTTTCAAATGATCAGGCTTACGGCAGTAGTTACACACAGTCTCTGTAGAATCGGACTTGCGATGGTCATAACTATTCCTCTGAAAGGTGTGATCCATCCCTTGAGGAATAGGAGTAGGCACAAGGGATTGAGAGCTTTCAATACGAAGGACACGAGTGAAAGCATCGTCTAATGACGGGATTTTAGAGTCAGATAGAATCTGTGCCATGGCCATTCCAAATTCAGGGGAGAGGCCCTTCAAAAAGATCAACAACCATCTTTTCTCGTTGAGCTTGTTGAACTTTAACATCTGCACTGAAGGGTAATAACAAAGCAAGCTCGACAGCTATCCTTTTAAGACGCATAAAGTAGCTGGTAACAGATTCAGTTTTTGTTCGGCACGAAAGAACTGCATACATACGTCAAACATTCTATGGACTTGCTCTTTCCCAGAATATAGGAACTCTAAAAATTCCTAAAGATCCTTAACAGACTCACAATGATCAACCAATCCAATGACTCCACTATCAATGGAATTGTTTATCTGTAGATACAGATGGGCGTCATCGCGAAGCCAATCCTTCTTCTTTTTTGCATCGGTGGGGGGATCGTCAGTCATATGATCATCCATATCAGTACTTCGCAAATAAAAGAGGATTGTCCGACGCCAATCATTAGAATTAGAGCCATTTAACTTATGTTTGGTGATCTTGGAGGCTAAGGGAATTACATTCGATACCACCAAATTCTTTATCTCATCTATACGAACGATGATTGGATTGTACACAAATGTAATAGACCAATCCAAACCCAAACTGAATCACAAATCCGAATCATACACCAGAATCGCACCAAAACGGAATCATAGATCGGAAAAAAACACGAACTGGCTAGAAAAACAAAAGAATCACAAACCCACACTTCACAGACCGGCGGGAAGAAGAGTTTCGAGACAAGCCCAGAAGACGAAAGCGAAAACGGAGGTCTCACGCGCTCCCACGCGCCGATTCGTGAAGACGTGCAAAAAATTCTTGGGGTACGTGAAGCTCACGCACAGTGGTTTCCAACCGACGGTGAGAACAGACTGAGACGTACGGTGGCGATGCTTCCTCTCAGACGGGCGGTGTCGACAAACGGCCACTCGATGATGACCTTAAAGTTTAACCCTAAGGGAGAGCGAAGCCGTCACGTGAATATTTTTCAAACCCTAAAGAAAGACCTAGATGCTCTGTTACCATGTAGACAAGTAACTTGAGAGAAGAGTATTTTCTATATACATCGAGTCACAGTACAGATACATATATATAGAGAATGTAGAAACCCTAGATGGTATGTAAAATTACGATTAAGGGCATGTATGATATAAATATATATTATAACACACGATAAGAGATGCATTGGTTTGACCACTTTGAGATAGCTAATAGAAAGTTGCAGCTTGGTGTACTTTACACAAAGATTTTGAAGCATTCTCCATCCAAGAAATCAGTCTTAGTTGGAGGGCCCTCATTTTTCCAGATCATTAGAAGCCACTTTCTTCTTGACTCTTGTTTCGGCAGCCAGCATTGAAAGCCCTTTGTCTTCACCTTTTCAAACCATTCATGCCTCGTTTGTGTTGTCTTCTTGTTTCTTATTTTAGCTTTGCTTTACAGTCCCTGTTGGTTGTTTTCTTGTAAGAATTTACTATATATCTTGGGCTGTGTTTCATTGGATTCTTGTAAATTTTCATTAAGTATCTTGGACAGTATTTTTGTTGGATATGATGAGGGTGTTAAGGGGGTGTCAACCTAGTTGAGATGTCTGGGTGCGCCCCCTGATCCTTTTTGATCTCTTGTTGTTTCGCTTTTTGTATAACCTTTTGTACTTTGAGCTTTATTAATAAAGAGGTCAGTTTCTTTTTCAAAAAAAAAAAACAAAGAATGGTTCATTGAGTCTCACACCATCATTCTTTTGAAGGTTTATCTTGTCATTCATTCTTCCTTCTTTTGTGTGGTCTTTGCCATCCCCATTCCCCTATGTTTTCCACATTATGAAATGTTTTAAGTCTAAAAAAAATAACAATAAAGCAGGTTTTGCATGGGAAAGTTGACATTGTGGATCATATTCTTAGGCACTCTTCCATCTTGTTGGGGCTGCAAATGGTGCATTCTTTGCAAAGGTGCATCAGAGGATCTAGAACACATCCTTTGTAGTTGACAGTTTGCTAGTGTGATTTGGGATTTTCTTTTCGTTCTTTCTTTTTTTAATTTTTGACGCTCAATTGGGTCAAAACCAAACTGTTGCTTTATAATGGAGAAGGTGCTTTTCCACCCTCCATTTTCCCTCGGTTATGGCCACCTATACAGGGGTTTTAACTAGAGAGAAATAGGAGAATTTTAAATGATGTTGAGAGGTCCTAGATAGAGCCCTTCTTGTATGGTTAATTGGTATTTTGAGGCACCTTTTGCTGCGCTGCTTTTGCTTACCCTTTCTTCAGTATTTCACTTTTCTTGGTGAAAGCTGGTTCTTTAAATATTCATAACATAAGTACGACCAAATGACAGTAGAACTGAACAGGTTATCCTGTTTCCGGCATCCAGGGAAATCAATCAATATGGGACAAGCTAGATTTTGGCGAATATAATGATACATTGAACTCACTTCCCTGGTCACACATACCTCAACTTCACTGTCTTTGGCATCTTCATTCGCTATCTCGATCCTACAATTGTCAACCCCCATGGCCTCCATGGCAGAAAGCAAATGCTCAACTGTTCTAATTTTAAACCCATCCTTAGAAAGCGTGGTACAAAGAGGCGAGTCTTCGGCATAATCGATTGATGCAGGAATGAAGTTGGATTTGAAATCAAAATACCTCCCTCTGCCAGCAAATTCGGGACATAACTTCACTTTCGAAACCTTCCCAGAATGCAGAGATATCCCACTCAGCTCCAGACATCCCGCCAAGGTTTGCTGAAGCCTACCCGTCTACACAACAAAAAGAAGCAAAGCAGCACCAAGAACGAATGCACACAGTGAGTATGAAAACTACCTTCCATTCAAATGTTTTCAGCAGTTTTTTTGTTATCAGAGAAGCACCATTTCTATGGCGAGAGAGAGAGAGTACCGGCAACCAAGATATTGACCTTGAGGATTTGAAGGCGTTGAAGGCAGTAGGAATGAGCATTGGCCAGTGGCGACGGTGACGGCCGAACAGGAAGGGGAAATAGGAAGAACGGCCGAGAAAAGCGTTGACGTGGCAGCTAGGGGAGTTTCCACGTTACTGTTTCGACCCCATTTACAATCAAATAGAAATAAGTAAAACTTAGTATCAACATCTCTTCACCTACAACCCAATTAGGTATTCCATTCTTACGATGTCATGGGTCTATTTTTCTCTTTCTTCTAAATATACTTCTTTTATTATTAGAGTAATGATTAGATATACTCAGATTTTTTTAAAACAAATACAAAAATAAAATTTAAAATTATTTTTTAAAAGAGTAATTTTTAATTTTAATTTTGTGTAGTGGAAAGATGAAAAAGTAGGTGCATCAAGAAGCTCTCTAATTTTTTACTTTATTATTATTATATATTGAATGTAGACTTAAAACTTTGAATTGAATGTTCTTGAACGTTTTTTATTCTTATTTTGAATGAATTTGAATGTAGATTTGAATTTTACATGAACTTAAGTTTCATATATTTGAAGGTAAACACTCAGACTTTACATAAAATGTTTATTGTTTATTTGATTATAATTTTTTTAAAAGTTGATGTAACATATTTAGGTCATTTAAGTAAATATAAAATTTTGTTCACGACAAAAATTCAACTTTTAGTGGAAAATAAAAGAATGAAAAAATAGTCTAAATTATGAACGAAAAAAAAACAACTTGGTGACTCAACCCGACCCAACCCCCATAAATTATGGGTTGAATTGGGTTGGGTTGACCCTTACTTGAACTGTTCAATTTTTGTCAACTCAAGGACCTCTGATTGGTCCATAATTTACCACCAATCCAATCCAACCCGACTTATGTACACCTCTAATCAACATGTTTGTTAAATCCTTTTAAATAGTCCTTAACATAGGGACTATTTATGAAGTTTTTATTAAATCATAGGGGTAAATTCTAATTAACCATAACACCCAAATTTTAACTTTTTCCAAACTATAGGGACAAAATTTTCAATTTATCTTATAAATTATATAATATTTTAAATACTATTTTACAATTTTTGTAACATAAGACATCTTCCTAAATAAATTAATAATAGTTTGTTATCAACTAGCATTTAGTGGGTAACTACAACGAGTTTTGCAATTATTTAAATTAGAATCTAATTTCTGAATTATGCTACCAAACACATATCTGAAAACCTGAAATACAACTCTATTTTCATTTAATTTGTTGTTTTCAAATTTCTATTTTCTAATTCTCTGCCAAACATGTCCTAATTGTGTCAACTGCAAAATTATCAATTCGTTTGATGGCCCATTGCTCAATAATTGTCTCGTTCTCGCGTCTTGATTCTTTGTCTCAATCCTCTCTTGATAATACTTGAAAGTTCTAAATAAAATATTAAACATCAAACTAGATAAAGTATGCATACTTTAGGTTGGTGTCCTCCCTCGTGTTTCTATTACTATCTCTCAATCTTCCATTTGTGATTCTTAAATTCTCTTAGATGAATCGACTTTAACTGCGAATTTTACCATTTCTACCTCTATCTCAAAATCTAACACTTTCATTCATTCATTTTTATCTTTGTTTTATTTTTCCCTTGGGTTTTCGTCTTGGGTGTATGATTTGGTTTCAAACGATTTAGAGAATTTCGAGTGCATTAGATCTCTATGAGAGAAGTGAAAAGAATCGATCGTGAGGAAGAAAGGGTTAGAGGGTTTTAATAGTTCCAAGATAGTGTCGGGAGAAACAAGATGTTGAAACAAGAAGCAAAATGAGAGGAAGAAATGAGAGAAAGAAACGAGACATTGAGCAATAAATGAGAGAAGTGAGAGGAAGAAAGGAGATTATCAGAGAAGTGCCTGTTTTGTAGCCCGCCTTTATTTTATTTCACTTTTTGTTTTCTCTAACTCTATTTTGTGTAGTTGCAGTAATAAATGGCTAATCTAAACATTGACGTTGAATATCGTTTTCTGGCCAAAACTAAAAGCCTATCATCTCAGGAGGGATATTCGAAAAACTCAATGACCTTAAAAAAACTCAATTAATCCAACCTAACATTTATGATTTGGGTTGGGTTATCAAGTCGTTTGAGTTGGGTTGAGTTCAAATAAATGAAAATTTTCATGGATTGAGTGATCAATTGATTCACTTAACCTAACCGAAACAACCCGAACTTATTATTAATTTTAAAAAGTATGTTGTTTACTATTATTTCATTTTAATTTTATTTAATTTCATGATTTGTTTTGGATAACTTATTATCCAACAACTCCTAAAAATAAATTTAGTAATATATATTGTAATTGAGTCAAGGAACCTTGTTTATTGGATTTCGAGTTTTTCATAAGCAAATCTTTCATTCAATAACAATTTATTGAACATTACTTCAACAATAACTTAATTGAATAGAAAAAGTTAACATTTACAAATCACGAGTTTTTAGGACATAACATTCGACAAACATTACCCTTTTCCATTTGAATTTCGCGCAATCGATCTTCTCATCGCCGATTGGGAATACATGTGTATTTGATTGGGTCCTTCTTTAGCGAATTTCGTCACTATTTGTTCAGCAAAATCATGTCCAATTTCTTCGACATCTCCTCCTTCATTTTTCTCATTTTGTAGCGACATTAGCATCAAGTGCACATCTCTTTCTGCTTCTTTTTTCTTCTCCTTTTCTTCTTTCTTCTCCTTCTTCTTCTTCTCCTTTTAGAATTTCTATTTTTCTTTTTCTTCTTCTTCGTTTTTAATAAAGAAGAAGATTCCACGTGCTATCCTTCAGTCTTCTTAATCTTTGTTTTCGTCACTCAACTCACTACGTTTGCTACCTTTTATCCACAAAGAGTTTTTCTTAGCTAACAACCGAAAAAAGATATCTTATCTTTCATTCTTCTTCTTCTCACAAAGAGCTTTTCTTAGCTAACAACTAACAAAAGATATCTTCTTCTTCTTCTTCTTTTTCTTCTTGTTCTAGAATTTTTATTCTTCTTTTTCTTCTTTTTTGTCTTTAATAAAGAAGAAGATCCCACGTGTTATCCTTCAGTCTTCTTAATCTTTTTTCTCGGCACTCAACTCACTATGTTTGCTACCTATGATCCACAAAGAGATTTTCTTAGCTAACAGCCGACAAAAGATATCTTCTTCTTCTTCTTCTTCCTCTTCCTCTTCTTCCTCTTCCTCTTCCTCCTTCTTCCTTCTTCCCCTTCTTCCCCTTCTTTCTTCTTCCCCTTCTTCCCCTTCTTTCTTCTTCCCCTTCTTTCTTCTTCCCCTTCTTCCTTCTTCCTCTTCTTCTTCTTCCTCTTCTTCTTCTCTTTCTTTTTCTTCTCCTTCTTCCTCTTCTTCTTCTTAATAGAGATAGGAGTTTTTATTTTTATCTATCACTATTGAATAGTTTGTATCTTTGTTGTGTGATAATTTGATAACATTATCATGATATTGTATCTCTATTTTGTGATTGACAGATATAGGCTTATATTTTTGTATATCTAAGATAGACAGAGATAGAAGTCTATCTTTCTATCTATCATATGGAATAGTTAATTTCATTATGAGTTTCTTATATATTTTTTTTCATTTTAAAGAATACAATGTCTATTCCTATAACTGTTTTTTTTTATAGTGGTTAGTGGAATGAATATTGTGTCTATGAGAATTATACTGTTGCTGGAATTTGGTAGATGTCCAGATAGACTTGAATGTTTTAATTGGTTTAATATATGAAGAAATTCAATTGGATGGATTGATAGAATTATCAATTTTATTAAGTTTTGGTAAAAATAGTGTTCAAACTATGGTGGCAATTAGAAAGGACAAAGGAGTTTCTTGGTATATGGCTTTCGCTAAAGATGCAACTAGTAGACATCCATTAGTTCCTCATGTAAGTGTTAATTCTTTGGAAGGGACTTCTACTGCTATTAGTAGTGTAGGTGATGATGGTGATAAAATGTTATATGTAGGTTCTTATTATTCTTAAAATGATGGAGTTATAAGAGAAATTTATTTGAAAGTATAGAAGTGCTTTTGAAGTGTTTTTACAAAACAGCAGTGAAAAACACTTTTCAATTTAGAACTACATTATCAAATTCGAAGTTTGTTGAGTTTAAATATTTGCAAGCAGGTTGCAAATAGTATGTTAAGGCATCTCATTATAAGAACAGTGAGTTGTGGATGCTATAAAAATACATTTTTGACCATGAATGTTCATTGAACACAACTTAGAGTTGTCACATGCAAGCTTCTTCATCAGTAATTGACAATTACTTGATAGGTGATTTTAGGTTCACGTCTACTAATCGATTCATTTCTAGATACATTATCCATAAGGCTCGTACAAAACTTGAAGTTAATATAAGTTATTAAAAATCTTGGAGGGGAAAATAACACATAGTAAAGATGTTAAAAGGTGATGCAGTTGAATCATACACCTTGATTCCAAGCTTTTTTTTAGAAGTTGAATGAATTCAATCATGGTATGATCAACTTTCCTTAGCAAATTTCTATCTCTTTCTAGATAGAAAGGGATAGACAACTATCTCATAGTCTATTTTAGATAGAGATGGATAGACAAATATCTCGCAGTCTATCTTAGATAGACAAAGATAGATAGTGATAGACATCTATCGTTGTAGATAGACAGAGATAGACATCTATCGCTATTTATTTTAGATAGATAGAGATAGACAGCTATCACTGCTTATCTATACAATTCTATTAGTGGAAATGTTTAAGTTGATAGAAACATTTCTTTGTATTTTTACAGGTACATGCAATACATTAGAAATTGATGATAATGGTCATTTCAAGTTTTGCTTCATGGTTTTTGGTGCATCAATTGAGGGGCGGAAGTATTGTAGTCCTATCATATCCGTTGATGGCATATTTTTGAAGTGTAAGTTTGGTGGCATCCTATTAACAATCTCATCACAAGATGATAATAATCAAATCTTTCCTCTTGCATTTGCTATCGTAGATTCTGAAAATGACGTATCATGGATATGGTTTTTTGAAAAGATACGAAGTACTTTTTGTTGAGCGAGAGAAGTTAGTCATTGTTTCCTAATGTTGAGTACTATGTGTGCATAAAACATTTTTAGTTGTATTAGCATTCCTGAAGAAATTTTAAGAGTGTTTCCTAATGTTGAGTACTATGTGTGCATAAAACATTTTTTAAATAACTTGAAACTCCATTTTAAGGATCCACTACTTGATAAGCATTTCTTTAGTTGTATTAATGCCTACAGTACTAATGAATTTGAGTGCCACATGAGATGCATTGAGTCAATCTGTCCAAATATTAGAAATTATCTTAGTAGTGTTGGATTTGAGAAGTGGTCTCGAGCATATTCATGAAGAAGAAGGTATGGAATGATGACATTGAATGTTGCAGAAAGTGTAAACTCAGTTTTTAAGGATCTTAGAGAATTACATGTGGCTAGCATGCTTAGTTCAATTAGAGATGTATTGCAAAAATGGTTTTATGAACAAAGTAAAGTTGCTTTTGCAATGAAAACTCGTTTGACTACTTGGGCTGAGAACATTTTACGAGAAAAACATGAAAGTCAACAAGATTCTTGGTAGAATTTGTTTTTTCTTATTTATTATTTATCAGTGTCTATCTATCTTTGATTTTCACAGATAGATTGTTCCGATAGACATAGATAGAATTATTTATGTCAATCTCAAATAGACACATATATCATTTTATCTATGTCTATCCTAGATACACTTGAAAACTTTTTTATATTGATTACATTTTTGTTGTTTATCTTTTAGGTCGATCCTAACAACAGTGAATACAAGATAATGGATGAAAACGAACAGTTCATAGTGCAACTAGACTTGGGATTTTGTAGTTGTCGAGTATGAGATTTTGAGAAAATTTCATGTGCACATGCGCTTGCTGTTCTACGAATGCTTAATTTAGATACCTATTCTTATGTAGCTGAGTTTTATTTTTTATTTTAGAGAAACATTGCCAGCAACATATAGTGGTTGTGTTTTACTTGTTGGACTTCATTTGGATTTGAGAGTTGAAGATGATGGCATGAAAACATTACCTCCTATTGTTAAACGTAAATCTGGAAGACCTATAAAACAAAGAATTCCATCTGTAGGTGAATTTAAAAGATCATAAAGATGTTTTAACTATTGAGTTTTATGTCCTAATACTCGTAGATAGTAAATGTAAATCGTTGACCGTTATTAATAAACAGTTATTATTTCAATTTCAATGAATAGTAATTG
>JBBPDJ010018500.1:0-24274 GCA_037974625.1 Cucumis cinereus | reverse complement strand
TCATGGACCTACAGATCAGAAGCTACAACGATATGAGATTAATTGGGTAAACTCATTAACCACATTAATCAATATTCTTTAACTGTGTGTACACTCCACTATAGACTCACAACTAAACTCTTCTCACTGTAGATATATTTCTGTGTCCACAGATGTAGACAAATAACAGCAAATTAGTCTTTCACAAGTTTTCGTAACTCCAGCTGGATCAAATCACCGCTTTACCCCTGAGTTACTTCTTAGTCCTTAAATACCAGTGCTCCTCTAATGAACAACCTACTTATGGTCCAACCAATTAGCAGAAATTTCTCTTGTGCCATAGAGACGATAGGGTCATTTGTTCAAGTCCCAGAGACACCATTTTAGGGAACACTCATCTATTTACCCTAAAGTCGGGAAGGAGTGAATTTCATCTTGTGTGATTATGTTTCCAGCTCCCCACTCGGTCTTGTCCCCAAAATTGTAGGCTTATTGAGTTGGCAAACTGGTCACTCTCACCCATACAAATCAAAGGACAATTCCTCGTGAACAGAAGTTCATAGTACACTCAAGACTAAGTTGCCAATATCATCCTATTTGAAATAGAAACCTAACTAGTCAACGGGGTTACATCTAGTGATTACTATTTCGTGGTCCATTCTTCTGCAAAATCATTGCATAGGATACCTCCACAAGCGTGTCACCTACACGAACACGTTGGATCATAGTGTTTGTATCAAATACAAAGTGGGTTGTATCCATAGTGTTACCAGGATAAGGTACCCAACCTTATCCTTATACTATAAACCCTTTAAGCTGTATCTCGATCATTGATCCCTGTATGTTTTCATATATAGTTCAAGACTCATAAAATAACTTAGGATGTTAGTTTATTGGATTTGGGTTAATTAGACAAAAGTAATCAATAACTATTTATTGAAATTGAAATAATAACTCTTTTTTTAATAATGGTCAACTGTTTACATTTACTATGTACGAGTTTTAGGACATAAAACCCAAAAAACTTCTTCCTTTTATCCCTTATTTTTCATAAGAGATTGAAAGGTCTTGAGTTCGTTAAGGAGGGAAGTCAGGTTGTACTCTATCTTGTTCATTACCGCATTACTGCGAAATTGATGAAAACTCTTCGGAAGAGATTCCATGATAAAGGACACTTGACTTTGCTCGTCAATGACCGCCCCGTTTATCTCTGTCACGTTGAAGTGGACCATCATGTCGAGAACATGTTCTCTAACAGACTAACCCTCTGCAATACGGGCACTGTAAACGTATTTAATGGCCTCGTGACAGATTTGAAAGAATGGTTGTTCAAACATTTCTCAAAAGGAATCCATGATCTAACGTGCAGTGACCATAGACTCATGCTTCTTGGTCAGTACCTCAGACATACTGGCAAGAATATAGACGCGGGCCTTCTAATTTGCCTTTGTCCAGCGGTCATATGCATCCCTGAAAGTCTGGGATGCATTTCGAGTAGGGGAAGGAGAACACTTCTCCATTAAGACGAAGCGTAGATCATCAATAACAAGAATCATATTCAAGTTAGATTTCCACGTCGCATAGGTTTCATCGGTTAACTTTTCATTCTTGAGCAGTTGAATTATAGAGGAAGACATATTGAAAATAATTAACAAACAATTCACCGTATTAGTTATATTTATTCTAACCCATGAACACAAAATAATCCAATCAATTCAGCAAAAAACATACAATCACAGAATCCTAATCAAAGAAATGATTTAGTTATTGCAACGATACTTTAGAAGTTCAGAGCAACAGACACCGAAGGGTGATCAACTACTCCTCTCCTAAATTGAGGCAATCTCAAATAATTACTAATACTAGAATAACTCTTATTTCTATAGCTCTTAGTTACCGTTGTTCGGTCAAGGATTCATTAACAAACTTAATTAATTCGTTAAGTGTGACCCTTCCAGATTCCAGAGGTACGCTTCAATAGGCTACCATTAGGAAAGACAACTTTTGAAGATTAACCTACGAAATCCTATCCATTTCTGGAGTTTGCGATGTTCCAACTTCTATGATTAGGCCCTCCGAAGGGATGGTCGATCCACGAGGACACACAGGCGGATCATAGAAATCTCACGGTGCAAACTAATAGAGGAGATAGTAGGATACTTTGACATGCGTCCTTCTCCCACTTACTATGAACATTTTCCATATTTACCTTGTTATTGATCCATACAAACACTTTCCGAAGGGAGGCCGCGTCTAGGGCGACACGTAACCGAGTATGGATCTCACGTGTGAATTCTTAGGGACATAAGAGTAAAAATTAATATATCCTATATACCATTTTTCTCCCACTAAAATGTTCTAATATTTTAGGATTTGTTGTACTTAGCTAAATTCTAGCTAAATGAATCTAACTAAGTCTATTCCTTTTATAACTCTTATAGAAAAACTTTACTCTAAAGTTTCTAGGTGCATTAAACCATATAACTTACCTAGTGACTTGTTATGTTCATAGGAATAAGGTTAATTCAACGCCGATTCCGGGTCACTTCCTAGGTAGAAGGTGTTCCGTAAACCGTCAACTTAAATACCCCAACCTTAGACAGAACTTCACCGGTGGAGTTCCCATATAACCTTAAATCCTATTTGTCCTATTTAGTTTCATTAAACTAAAAAAAAAACTTAATTCTAATCTAATCTAATTAGAATTAATGTGATCTTAGGTTTATTTAATTTTAAACAATTAAAAAAAATACCCTAAGATCCTGTGTTTGCATGCAACTTATATTATAGGTTGACAGTTTCTAATCATCAAATTTTATAACTTTTATAAAATTAATTAATTAGCCCTATAATCATGCATACTATAATTTAATTAAAAAAAATCGAATTCTAATTAGTTAAAAATATTGCATGCAAATCATAATATTTAATATAACTCTTATTTTATACTATGAATGTATCATGCTCAATGCATATTGATTTTCATTTTAATTAATATAATACTTTAAATTAAAAAAAATATGAAAAAGAATCAAGCATATTCATGGCATTAATTAAATATAACAACAAATCATATTTACCTAAGTAATATCATGCATCATACATATTTAATTTCATATATTTAAAATATCAACATACATTAAATAACTCACGAAATTATTTATCATGCATTAGTATCATACATTATAACAATTATAATAAATAAATATCAACATCTAAATGACATCCATAAAGCATTTAAACAACAATTGTACCTGTAAATTTTGGCCCCTAGGATAAATTACAGCAAAACAAATTACAATAATTTAGCTAAATTTATCCTAAAAAAGCTTCCAAAGCTTTAATTCCGGTCCAAAAAACTTCAAGAAGCTTCAAACCGGGCCCAAGAACCATGAACAAGTCCAAAAATGACAAAACTGGCACAAAACCACTTAAATAGGCCCAAAATTGGAAAAAATAGCCCAAGTCACTGTCTCTGGTGCTTGCGGACATAAACCCAATATTCAACCTTGCGCATGTTTTTTTTTTTTTTTTGTGGATTTTTCTCTATACAGTGATGAAAAAGTATCATAACTTTCTCTCTGGTGATCCGTTTTGCACGAAATTGGAACCGTTTTTCTCAGAAAAACATCACGATCCAAATATGGAATAAAAAAAATACAAGATTTATAGAAAAGAATGCCCAAAAAATGCAGGGGTCTTTACACATTATCAAATCATAAACTGTAAATCTATGGCTAAAATTACAGAAAACCATTCAATTGCAAATTTACATTCACAATGCAGTACTCACTATAAAACCAATACAAATTTTAAAATTTCCAATTAAAAATTGAGATGGCTCTGATACCAATTGTTGGGATAAAAATTCATCGCAGCGGAACAATTACAGAACCATTCACAATTTTAATTTGGAAAAATTAAAATACTAATACATTGGAAAAGAAATTACAGAAACAATCTAGGCTAAGCATGATTTTTATAAAGAAATTTACAGAGAAAAAAACTCACCCTCCTTGAAGACTCTGATTTCTTCCAAACTCCAAAGTGTTTCACCAGTATTTTAAAACCTTTCCTATTCTTTGAATAATGGAGGTTTGACTTGTGGGAACCAATTGAGATTTTCTTTTGGGAATTTTGAAGAAAAATAGAGAGTTTTTTTTGCTTCTGCAAACCTTCTGCAATTCCTAGGTTGTTTCAACGTAGAACTATTCTGCTCTTTTCCTTCTTAAGGATGAAGAATGGGAGGTTAGATAAAAATTTGGGAAACCATAGGAGCATCTCACGTTTTTTAAAAAAATAACTCCGACAAGGGAGTTATTTAATTTTAATTTTAATTTTAATTAACTTAAAATTAATTAATTAATTAAATTAAATATAAATTATTTAAATCAAATTTAATCAATATTTCATTTAAATCAAATTTAAATGAATATCTCTCATATAATCTATAGTTTTAATTTAATTAATTTAATTAATTTAATTAAATCTAATTAAACTAAACTATTAATTACTTCTCTAAATAATTAATTTCTAAATTAAATATCTTATATTTAATTAAAACATAGTTGAATCATATTCAAATATTAAATCCTCTCATAACCTATAATTTTAAAGTGTATCACATACGCATTAAGTTTAATCTACAGGTTTAATATGAATTTAATTTACATTAAATCAATATTGGAACTCATTCAAATATTTTATTCTCTCATTAATTAATTTTGAATCACATTCAAAATTAAAATTTATATTTAAAGTTTAATTAAAATATAAACTTTATATTATAATGTATCACCATACATTATATTAATTTCCAAAGTTAATATGAACATTTCAAATTATACCCAATATATATTAACCTCATTATCCTTTGAGCTAGGAAAAGGACCTCATGGACCTACAGATCAGAAGCTACAACGATATGAGATTAATTAGGTAAACTCATTAACCACATTAATCAATATTCGTTAACTGTGTGTACACTCCCCTATAGACTCAATGTTGTACTCTTCTCACTGTAGATATATTTCTGTGTCCACAGATATAGACCAATAACAGCAAGTTAGTCTTTCGAAAGTGTTCGTAACTCCACTGTATCAAATTTACCCTTTTACCCTTGGATTACTTGTTAGTCCTTAAATATCAGTGCTCCTCTAATGAACAACCTACTTATGGTCCAATCAATAAGCAAAAATTTCTTGTGAACAGGAGTTTGTTCAAATCCATAAGCAAAAATTTCTTGTTCACATTAAAACTATAGAGAACTTTGTTCAAATCCCGGAGACACCAATTAAGGAAACACTCATCTACTAACCCTAAAGTCGAGAATGGGTGAATTCCATCTTGTGTAATTATGTTTCCAACTCCCTTCTCGATCTTGTCCCCAAAATGGTTGGCTTATTGAGTTAGCAAACTGGCCACTCTCACCGATACAAATCAAATGACAATTTCTTGTGAACAGGAGTTCATAATACACTCAGGATTAAGACTAAGTTGCCTAGATCATCCTATTTGAAATAGAAACCTAACTAGTCAACAGGGTTACATCTAGTGGTTACTATTTCATGGTCCAGTCTTATGCAAACTCAAAGAAAAATCGTTGCAGGTCATTTTTTTCGTAAAGAAGAACTCGTGTTTGGGACGTATTTGGTCATATATTTTTGGAAAAAACTTAAACATTCCTCCAAATGAACACGTTTTATACCTAAAAATGCATTTTAGGGCGAACTTAGGTCTATTTTCCAAAAAGCTATAGCACTGTTTGATTTTTGCCCGTTTTGGTCTACACGTAAGTCCAAAATCAAGTGGTAGTCTTCAAGACCTATATAGTTCATTGAAATGTGTCACATAAATGTTTAAGGTAATGGACGTGTGTTTCTTAGCCAAAAATCCCTAAACTACGAGGTGTAGGACGAAAATACCAAAGGAAAATCATTGCAGGTCACTTTGTTCCCCAAAGCAGAATCTAAGTCTAGGACTTCTTTGGCCATTTATTTCTAGGAAAAACTTACAGATTTCTCCGATTGAGCACGTTTTATAGCTAGATCTGCATTTAGGTCGAACTTTATTTGTTTTCCAAACATTATAGCACTAGTCGTTTTTTGTCCGTTTTGTTACGCACGTTAGTCCTACATCAAGTTTCTCTCTGGAGACCTTTATAGTTCATGAAAACTTGTCAAAGACATGTTTAGGGTAATGGACGCACGTTCCTGAGCCAAGAATGTCTGGACTACAGGGTGTAGGACGAAAATACCAAACGGAAATCGTTGGAGGACACTTAGGACCAGAAAGCAAGAACCGAGTTTGGGACGTCTTTGGTCAATGGTTTTAGGAAAAACTTCAACATTCCATCAAGTGAGCATGTTTTATACCTAGAACTGTAATTTAGGCTTAACTTTGGTCCATTTTTTGAAAGCTAAAGCATTGGTCGATTTTCGTCCTTTTTGGTCCGCACGTTAGTCCTACCGCATGTAGCACTCTTTGCGACCTATTTTGCTCATGAAAATGTGACAAAGACATGTATACGGTCATGGGTGGGCGTTTTTTAGCCAAGAATTCCTAAACTACGACGTTTAGGATTAAAATACCAAAGGAATATCGTTGCAGGTCACTTTGGTCCCCAAAGAAGAAATCAAGTCTTGGATGTCTTTCGTCCTTTATTTTTGGCAAACAATTAAATATTCCTCTAAATGAGCCCGTTTTATTCCATAGAATGAATTTTAGCTCAAACTTTGGTCTATTTTTTAAAAGCTATAGCATTGGTCGATTTTCGTCCGTTTTGGTCCGCACGATAGTCCTACATCAAGTTTCACCCTTCGTAACCTATATAGTTCATGCAAGCATGTTAGATAAATATCTAGGGTCATGGACGCACGTTTCTGAGCCAAGAATTCCTAAACTATGGGCTATAGGAAAAAAATACCAAACAGAAATCGTTGGAGGACACTTTTGACCACAAAGTAGAAACCGAGTCTGGGACGTCTTTAATCAATTATTTTTGGGAAAACACTTCAACATTCCATCGAATGAGCCTATTTTATACCTATAAATGTGTGTTACCCTTAACTTTGGTCCATTTTTTGAAAGCAATAGCAGTGGTCGATTTTCGTCCGTTTTGGCGCGCACGTTAGTCCTACATCAAGCGGCACTCTTCGTGACCTATATAGTTTATGAAAATGTGTCAGAGACATGTATATTGTCATGGACGTACATTTCTGAGTCAAGAATCCTTAAAATACAGGGTGTAGGACAAAAATACCAAAGGAAAATCGTTGCAGATCACTTTGTTTCTCAAAGCAGACCTCGAGTCTGGGATGTCTTTGGTCATTTCTTTTTGGGAAAAAGTTAAACATGCCTTTAAATGATCCCCTTTTATACCTAGAAATGTATTTTAGACCGAACTTTAGTCTATTTTTCGAAAGCTATAACACTTGTCGATTTTCGTCCATTTTGATCCACACGTTAGTCCTACTTCAAGTGGCACTGTTTGCGACCTATATAGTTTATTCTATTGTTCTAGAGACATATTTAGTGTCATGGACGCACGTTTCTTAGTCAAGAATCCCTTAACTACGAGACGTATGACGAAAATATCAAAGGGAAATCGTTGCAGGTTACTGTGTTTCCCAAAGCAAAAATCGAGTCTGGAACGTCTTTAGTCATTTGTTATTGGAAAAAGTTTAACCTTCTCCAAATGAGCCCCTTTTATACCCATATATGCATTTTAGGTCGAACTTTGATCCATTTTCCAAAGGTAATAGAATTGGTCGATATTCGTCTGTTTTGGTCCGCACGTTAGTCCTACCTCAAGTTTCACTCTTCGCGATCTATATAGTTCATGCAAATGTGTCAAAGGCATGTTTACGGTCATAGACGCGCATTTGTAAACCAAGAATTCCTTAACTATGTGGTGGAGGACGAAAATACCAAAGAGAAATCGTTGGACACTTTTGACCCCAAAGCAGAAATCGAGTTTGGATGTCTTTGGTCTATTACTTTTGGGAAAAAATTTAACATTCCTCTAAATGATCTCGTTTTATACCTAGAAATGCATTTTAGGCCGAACTTTGGTCAATTTTTTGAAAGTTATAGCACTAGTCAATTTTTCATAAACTCAGAAACATACGTAGATGACCCAAAACATGTCTATGACACATTTTCATGAACTATATAGTTCACGAAGAGTGCTACTCGAGGTAGGACTAACGTGCGGACCAAAAAGGACAAAGATCGACCAGTGCTATAACTTTCGAAAATAAGACTGAAGTTTGGCCTAAAATACATTTCTAGGTATAAAACGGGCTCACTTGAAGGAATGTATAACACAGTCTCATTTGGACAAATAATGAAGTTTTTCCTAAAAACAAATGACTAAAGACGTCCCGGACTAGGTTTCTGTTTTGGTGAACAAAGTGACATGCAATGATTTCTCTTTTGTACTTTCGTCCTAGACCCTGTAGTTCAGGGATTCTTGGCTGAAAATTCATGTCCATGACCCTAAACATATTTCTGAAACATTTGCATGAATTATATTGGTCGCGAAGAGTGCAACTTGAGGTAGGACTAACGTGTGGACCAAAACGGACAAAAATCAACTAGTGCTATAGCTTTCGAAAAATGCACCAAGTTCAACCTAAAATACATTTTAGGTATAAAACGGGCTCATTTGGGGGAATGTTGAAGCTTTTCCCAAAAATAATTGACCAAAGACGTCTTAAACCTGATTTATACTTTGGGGTCCAAAGTGTCCTCCAACGATTTCTATTTGGTATTTTCGTCATTCACCCATAGTTCAAAGATTCTTGGTAGAGAAATGCACATCCATGATCCTAAATATGTCTCTGACACATTTGCATTAACTATATAGGTCACGAAGAGTGCTAGTTGAGGTAGGACTAACGTGCTGACCAAAACACACGAAAATCGACCAAAACTGTAGCTTTCGAAAAATGGACCAAAGTTCGACCTAAAATTCATTTCTAGTTATAAAATAGGCTCGTTTGGATGAATGTTTAAATCTTTTCCAAAAGTAAATGACCAAAGATGTCCAAGACTCGATTTTTGCTTTGGGGTCCAAAGTGTCTTCCAAGGATTTCCTTTTTGGTATTTTCGTCCTACACTCGGTTGTTCAGAAATTCTTGGCTCAGAAACACGCGTATATGACCCTTAACATGTTTCTGACACGTATGCATAAACTATATAGGTCGCGAAGAGTGAAACTTGAGGTAGGATTAACGTGCGAACCAAAATGGACGAAAATAGACCAGTGCTATAGCTTTCGAAAAATGGACCAATGTTCGTCCTAAAATGCATTTCTAGGTATAAAAGAGGCTCATTTCAAGGAATATTTACGTTTTTTCCAAAAATAAATGGCCAAGAACATCCCAGACTCGGGGTCTGCTTTTGGGAACAAAGTGACGTGCAATGATCTTTCTTTGGTATTTTCGTCCTAATCGTCGTAGTTCACGGATTCTTGGCTCAGAAACGTGCGCCCATGACCCTAAACATTTATCTGACACATTTGACTGAACTATATAGGTTGCGAATAGTGATATTTGAGGTAGAACTAACGTGCGAACCAAAACGGACAAAAATGGACCAAAGTTTGACCTAAAATGCTATTCTAAGTATTAAACAAGCTCATTTAGAGGAATGTTTAAGTTTTTCCCAAAAGTAAATGACCAAATACATCCCAGACTCGATTTCTGCTTTCGAAAACAAAGTGACTTGCAACGATTTTTCTTTGGTATTTTCGTCCTACAGCCCGTAGTTTAGGGATTCTTGGCTCAGAAATGCGCGTCCATGGCTCTTAACATGTCTCGGTCACATTTGCATGAAATATATAGGTTGCGAAAAGTTCTACTTGCAGTATGACTAACTTGCGGATCAAAAAGGACAAAAATCGACCAATACTATAGCTTTCAAAAATGGACCAACGTTGGGCCTAAAATGAATTTCTAGGTATAAAACGGGCTCATTTGGAGTAATGTTTAAGTTTTTTCAAAAAATAAATAACCAAAGACGTCTCAGACTCAGTTTCTGCTTTAAGGAACAAAGTGACCTTCAACGATTTCCCTTTGGTATTTTTGTCCTACACACCATAGTTCAGGGATTCTTGGCTCAGAAACATGCGTCGATGACCCTGAACGTGTCTCTAACACATTTTCATGAACTATATAAGTTGTGAAGAGTGCCACTTGAGGTAGGACAAACGTGCGGACTAAAACGAACGTAGATGAACCAACGCTACAAGTTTCGAAAAATGGACCAATGTTCGGTCTAAAATGCATTTCTAGGTATAAAACGAGCTCTTTTGGAGGAATGTTGAAGTTTTCCCAAAAATAATTGACCAAAAATGTCACAGACTCGATTTATGTTTTGGGGTTCAAATTGGCCTCCAACGATTTCCCTTTGGCATTTTTGTCCTACAACTCGTAGTTCAGGAATTCTTGGCTCAGAAATGTCGTCTATGACATAAAACATGTCTCTAAAACATTTGCATGAAGTATATAGGTCGCAAAGAGTGCCACTTGAGGTAGGACAAACGTGCAAACCAAAATTATCGAAAATCGACAAGTTCTTGTTTTCGAAAAATAGATCAAAGTTCGGCCTAAAATAGATTTCTAGGTATAAAAAGTGCTCATTTGGAGGAATGTTTAAGTTTTTTCCAAAATTAAATGACCAAAGACGTCCTAGACTCGATTTTTGCTTTGGAGAACAAAGAGATCTTCAACGATTTCTCTTTGGTATTTTCGTCCTACACCCCGTAGTTCAGGGATTCGTGGCTCAGAAACGCGCATTTATGACCCTGCAAATGTCTCTGACACGTTTGCGTGAACTGTATAGGTCGCGAAAAGTGAAACTTGAGGTAGCACTAACATGCAGACCAAAACAAACGAAAATCGACCAGTGGTATAGCTTTTTGAAAATTGGCCAGATTCGACCTAAAAGGCATTTCTAGGTAGAAAACGGGGTCATTTGGAGGAATGATGAAGATTTTCCCAAAAGTAATTGACTAAAGACGTCCCAGACTCGTTTTCTACTTTTGGGTCCAAAGTGTCCTTCAACAATTTTCCTTTAGTATTTTCGTCCTACATACCGTAGTTTGGAAATTCTTTGATAAAAAATGTGCATCTATGACTTCACACATATCTATGACATGTTTAATTGAAGTATATAGGTCGCAAAGAGTGAAACTTGAGGTAGGACTAACGTGCAGACCAAAACAGACGAATATCAACCAGTGTTATAGCTTTTAGAAAATGGATCAAAGTTCGACCTAAATGCATTTCTAGGTATAAAACGTGTTCATTTAGAGGAATGTTTAAGTTTTTCCAAAAAATATATGACCAAAGACGTCCCAGACTCGATTTCTGCTTTGGGGTCAAAAGTGTCCTCCAACGATTCTTGTTTGGTATTTTTATCCTACACCCCGTTGTTAAGGAATCTTAGCTCAGAAAGGCGGGTCTATGACCTTAAACATGTGTCTGACACATTTGCATGAACTATATAGGTCACAAAAAGTGAAACTTGAGGTAGGACTAACGTGCGAACCAAAACGGGCGAAAATCGACCAGTGCTATGGCTTTCAAAATATGGACCAAAGTTCGACCTAAAATGCATTTCTGGGTATAAAACAAAGCTCATTTGGAGGAATGTTTAAGTTTTTCCCAAATATAAATGACCAAAGATGTCCCAGACTCGATTTATGCTTTAGAGAACAAAGTGACCTACAATAATTTTCTTTTGGTATTTTCGTCCTACACGCCGTAGTTTAAGGATTCTTAGATCAGAATCGTGCGACCATGACCCTAAACATCTATTTGACACATTTGCATGCACTATATAGGTCGCAAAGAGTGCCAATTGAGGGAGGACTAACGTGCGGACCAAACCGGACGAATATCGACCAGTGTTATAGCTTTTGGAAAATGGACCAAAGTGAAATCGTTGAAGAATGTTTAAGTATGTTTAAGAATGTTTAAGTATGTTTAAGTTTTTAGGACCGGCCTAAAATGCATTTCTAGGTATAAACCGTGCTCATTTGGAGGAATGTTTAAGTTTTTCCCAAAAATATACGACCAAAGATGTCCGAGACTCGGTTTCTACTTTGGGGTCCAAAGTTTCCTCCAAAGATTTTCCTTTGGTATTTTTGTCCTACACCCCATAGTTCAAGAATCTTGGCTCAGAAACATGCGTCTATGATCCTACACATGTCTCTGACACGTTTGCATGAACTATATAGGTCGTGAAAAGTGCTAATTGAGGTAGGACTAACATGCAGACAAAAACGGACGAAAATTGACCATTGCTATAGCTTTTGAAAAATGTACCAAAGTTCAACCTAAAATGCATTTCTATGACCAAAGATAAATGACCTAAAATGCATTTCTATGACCAAAGATAAATGACCTAAAATGAATTTCTATGACCAAAGATAAATGACCTAAAATGCATTTCTATGACCAAAGTTCAACCTAAAATGCATTTCTATGACGAAAATCGATTTCTGCTTTATAAATAGGCTCATTTGGTTGAATTTTTAAGTTTTTCCCAAAAATAAATGACCAAAGACGTCCCAGACTCGGTTTCTACTTTGGAGTGACCTACAACGATTTCTCTTTGGTATTTTCGTCCTACACTCAGTAGTTCAGAGATTCTTGGCTCAGAAATGCGCGTCAATGACCTTAAACATGTATGTGACACATTTGCATTGACTATAAAGGTCACAAAGAGTGCCACTTGAGGTAGAACTAACGTTGGAACAAAAATCGACCAATGATATAGCTTTCGAAAAACGGACCAAAGTTAGGTCTAAAATATGTTTCTTGGTATAAAACGGGCTCATTTGGAGGAATAAAGCAAATTTTCCCAAAAATAATTGACAAAGATGTCCCAGACTCAGTTTCTTCTTTGGGGTCTAAAGTGTCCTCCAACGATTTTTCTTTGGTATTTTCATCCTACACCATGTAGTGCATGGATTCTTGGCTAGAAACGCAGGTTCATGACCCTAAAAATCTATGTGACACATTTGCATGAACTACATAGGTCGCAAAGACTGCTAATTGAGGTAGGACTAAGGTGCGAACCAAAACGGGAAAAAATCGATCAGTGCTATAGCTTTTTTAAAATGGACCAAAGTTTGACCTAAAATACATTTCAAGATATAAAACGGGCTCATTTAGAGGAGTGTTCATGTTTTTCCCAAATATAAATGACCAAAGACATTCCAAACTCGATTTCTGCTTTAGGGAACAAATGAACCTGCATTGATTTTCCTTTGGTATTTTCATCCTACACCCCATAGTTCACGGATTCTTTGCTCAGAAACGCGCGTCCATGATCCTAAATATATCTCTGACACATATGATAAGAAAACCCTAGAATTTGTAAAATTAGGAACCCAATTAGCGAACCCCTAATAACAAATTCTAAAACCCCCAAATCAATTTGACAAAAACCCAAGGGAATGATTAGATTTGGATTACCCTTTGATCGAAGACCAAGAGATAAGGAGAACTAGTTCCTCAATCCAAGTTCGAACACTCCACAAGCAAGGTGATCAAACTTAACTGAATGTTCTTAGCTTGCAACCCTAAATCAAGAATTGCAAAAAGGCGGCGATGAGACTCTGTCATCTACCAAAGAATTTTTATTCAAAGAAAACCTTAAAACTTTAATTATCCAAACTCCCCTAAAACAACCTAAAGGCAAGGCTTAAATAGCCTCCCAATAAAACCCTAATTCAATAGAAAAAGACTAAATTATTCCTTTTTAAAAAGTTATTTAAAAAGATAAAAGGATAAAATTGAAAAAGATAAAAATTGAAAATTATTTAAAATACTTCATAATTATTAAATAAAGCCTAATTAATAATTTGATGCTTGTGTGGATCATATTAACATATGCATGAACTATTTAGGTTGCGAAGAGTGCTACTTGAGGTAGGACTAACGTGTAGACAAAAACAGACGAAAATCGACCAGTGGAATAGTTTTAAAAAAATGGACCAAAGTTCGGCCTAAAATGCATTTCTAGGTATAAAACGAGCTTATTTGGAGGAATGTTGAAGTTTTTCCCAAACGTAATTGACCAAATAGAAGTCCTAGACTCGATTTTTGCTTTGATAAACCAAGTGATATGCAACGGTTTTTCTTTCGTATTTTCATCCTACACCCTGTAGTTCAAGAATTCTTTGCTCATCAAGGCTCTTCCATGACCCTAAACATGTCTCTAGCACATTTGCATGAACTAGATAGGTCACGATTTCACTTTGGTATTTTCATCTTGCACCCTGTAGTGTAGGGATTCTTGGCTTAGAAATGCTCGTCTATGACCCTAAACATGTCTCTGACACATTTGCATGAACTTTATAGATCGCGAAGAGTGCTAATTGAGGTAGGACTAATGTGCGAACCAAAATGGACGAAAATCGACTAGTTTTGTAGCTTTCTAAAAATGGACCAAAATTTGGCCTAAAATGCATTTCGAGGTATAAAACTGGCTCATTTAGAGGAATGTTGAAGTTTTTCCAAAAACTAATTGACCAAAGACATCCCAGACTCGGTTTCTACTTTGGGGTCCAAAGTGTCCTTCCATGATTTCTGTTTGTTATTTTCGTCCTACACCCTGTAGTTCAGAAATTCTTGGCATAGAAAAGCACATCCATGACCCTAAACATGTCTCTAACACGTTTGCATAAACTATAGATGTCCCGAATGGTGAAACCTAAGGTAGGACTAACGTTCGGACCAAATTCGACGAAAATCGACTAGTCGTATAACTTTGTGAAAATGGACCAAAGTTCGACCTGAAAAGCATTTCTAGGTATAAAACGGGCTCATATTGAGAAATGTTTAAGTTTTTTTCCAAAAATAACTGACCAAAGACGATCTAGACTCGGTTTTTGCTTTGGAGAACAAAGTGACATGCAATGGTTTCCCTTTGTTATTTTCGTCCTACACGCCGTAGTTTAGGGATTCTTGGCTCAAGAACGCGTGTCCAAAACCCAAAGCATGCTTACTAGAAGTAGGACTAACGTGCGGACCAAAAAAGTTAAAAATCGATCAGTGCTATAGCTTTCGAAAAATGGACCAAAGTTTGGCCTAAAATGAATTTCTAGCTATAAAATCCGCTCATTTGAAGGAATTTTAATGTTTTTCCCAAACATAATTGACCAAAGACGTCCAAGACTCGGTTTCTACTTTGGGAAACAAAGTGACCAGCATTAATTAACCTTTGGTATTTCGTCCTACCTCCCATAGTTCAGGAATTCTTAGCTCAGAAACGCGCATCCATGACCCTAAACTTGTCTCTCACAGATTTGCATGAACTATATAGGTTGGGAATAGTGCCAAAAATAATTGATCAAAGACTTTTCAAACTCGGTTTCTGCTTTGGGGTCCAAAGTGTCCTACAACGATTTTCATCTGGTATTTATGCCCTACACTTCGTAGTTTCAGAATTCCTTGCTTAGAAATGCACGTCCATGACCCTAAACATTTCTCTAACACATTTGCATGAACTATATAGGTCGCAATGAGTGAAACTTGAGGTAGGACTAACGTGTGGACCAAAACGGATGAAAATTGACCAGTGCTATAGCTTTTGAAAAATTAATAAAGTTCGACCTAAATTGAATTTCTAGAAATAAAACAGACTCATTTTGAGGAATGTTGAACGTTTTCTCAAAAATAAATGACCAAATACGTCCCAGACTCAGTTTTTACTTTGGGGAACAAAGTGACTTACAACGATTTCCCTTTGGTATTTTTGTCCTACACCACGTAGTTTAAGAATTCTTGGCTCAGAAGCGCGCGTCCATGACCCTAAACATGTCTCTGACACATTCACATGAACGATATAGGTCGCGAAGAGAGGTATTTCATGTAGGACTAACGTGCTGACCAAAATTGACGAAAATCGACCAGTGCTATAGCTTTTTAAAAATGGACCAAATGTTGACCTAAAATGTATTTTTAGGTATAAAACGGGCTCATTTGAAAGAATGTTGAAGTTTTTAGGAAAACTAATTGATCAAAGACGTCCCACACTCGGTTTTTACTTTGGTTTCCAAAGTGTCCTCCAACGCGTTTCGTTTGGTATTTTAATCCTACATCCCGTAGTTCAGGAACTCTTTGTTAAAAAACTGGCGAAAATCAACCAATGCTATAGCTTTTGGAAAATGGAGCAAAGTTTGGCCTAAAATGCATTTCTAGGTATAAAACGAGCTCATTTAGAGGGATGTTTATATTTTTCCCAAAAATAAATGGCCAAAGACATACCAGACCTGGTTTTCCACTTTCGAGAACAAAGTGAACTGCAACGATTTTTCTTTGGTATTTTGGTCCTAACTCCTTAGTTTAGGGATTCTTGGCTCAGAAATGTGTGTCCATGACCCTAAACATGTTTTGACACATTTTCATGAACTATATAGGTCACGAAGAATGCCATTGAGGTAGGACTAACGTGCAGACCAAAAAAGACGAAAATCAACTAGTGTTATAGCTTTTGAAAAATCGACAAAAGTTCGGCGTAAGATGTATTTCTAGGTATAAAATGGGCTCATTTGGAGGAAAGTTGACGATTTTTCCAAAAATAATTGACCAAAGATGTCCCATACTTGGTTTCTGCTTTGGGTCCAAAGTGGCCTCCAATGATTTCAGTTTGCTATTTTCTTCTTACACCCCATAACTCAGGAAATCTTGGCTCAGAAACACGCGTCCATGACCCTACACATGTTTCTAACACATTTGCATGAACTATATAGGTCGCAAAGAGTGAAACTTGAGGTAGGACTAACACGCGGACTAAAACGGACAAAAACCGACCAGTGCTATAGGTTTCTAAAAATAGACCAAAGTTCGGCCTAAAATACACTTCTAGGTATAAAACGGGCTCATTTGGAGGAATGTTGAAGTTTTTCCAAAAAGTAATTGACCAAATAGACATCCTAGACTCGATTTTTGCTTCGAGAAACCAAGTGAATTGCAACGCTTTTTCATTGGTATTTTCATCCCACAGCCCGTAGATCAAGGATTCTTTGCTATTCTTTGCTCATCAAGGCACGTCCATGACCCTAAACATGTCTCTAGCACATTTGCATGAACTAGATATGTCACGATTTCCCTTCGGTATTTTAGTCGTACACCCTATAGTGTAAGGATTCTTGGCTTAAAAATGCGCGTCCATGACCCCAAACAGGTCTCCGACACATTTGTATGAACTTTATAGGTCGAGAAGAGTGCCAATTGAGGTAGGACTAATGTGCGAACCAAAATGGACGAAAATCGACTAGTGTTGTAGCTTTCAAAAAATGGACCAAAATTTGGCCTAAAATGTATCCCGAGGTATAAAACTAGCTCATTTGGAAGAACTTTGAAGTTTTTCCCAAAAATATTTGACCAAAGAAATACTAGACTAGGTTTCTTCTTTGAGGTCCAAAGTGTCCTCCAATGATTTTCGTTTGTTGTTTTTGTCCTATACCCTGTAGTTCAGGAATTCTTGACGCAGAAACGCACGTCCATGACTCTAAATATGTCTCTGACACGTTTACATGAACTATATAGGTCGCAAAGGGTGAAACTTGAGATAGGACTAAGGTTTAGACCAAAATTGATGAAAATCGACCAGTGGTATAGCTTTTGGAAAATGGACCAAAGTTCGACCTAAAAACCCTTTCTAGGTATAAAATGGGCTCATTAGAGAAATGTTTAAGTTTTTTCCAAAAATGACTGACCAAAGACGTCCCATACCCGGTTTCTAATTTGTTGTCAAAAGTGTCCTCCAACGATTTTCGTTTGTTATTTTCGTCCTACACCCTGTAGTTTAGGAATTTTTGGCTTAGAAACGAACGCCCATGACCCTAAACATGCTTATAACACATTTTCATTAACTATATAGGTCGCAAAGAGTGTTACTTGAGGTAGGGCTAATGTGCAAACAAAAGCAGAAGAAAATCGTCCTGTGCTATAGCTTTCGAAAAATGAACAAAAGTTCGCGCTAAAATGCATTT
This sequence comes from Cucumis cinereus, assembly GCA_037974625.1. NCBI lineage: Eukaryota > Viridiplantae > Streptophyta > Magnoliopsida > Cucurbitales > Cucurbitaceae > Cucumis > Cucumis cinereus. The sequence goes on along the minus strand of JBBPDJ010018500.1, from coordinate 6,279 downwards.
TCTAGGTATAAAACGAGCTCATTTGTAGGAATGTTATAGTTTTTCTAAAAGTAATTGACCAAAGACGTCCAAGACTTTGTTTCTACTTCGGAATCCAAAGTGTCCTCCAACGATTTATGTTTGGTATAACTTTTTGAAAATGGACCAAAGTTTGACCTAAAATGTATTTCTAGGTATAAAATGGGCTCATTTGGAGGAACATTGAAGTATTTTCCAAAATTAATTGACCAAAGACGTCGTAGAGTTGGTTTATGCTTTGGTGACCAAAGTGACCTACAACGATTTCTTTTTGGTATTTTCGTCCTACACCTTGTAGTTCAGGGATTCTTTGCTAAAAAACACTTGCCATGACCCTAAACATGTCTCTGACACCTTTGTATGAACTATATAGGTTGGAAGACTGCTACTTGAGGTAGGAGTAACATACGGACCAAAACGGACGAAAATCGACCAATGCTATAGCTTTTGGAAAATTGACGAAAGCTCGACCTAAAATGCATTTTTAGGTATCAAACGGGATCATTTGGAGGAATATTTAAATTTTTTCCAAAAATAAATGACCAAAGACATCCTAGACTCGGTTTTTGCTTTGGAGAACAACGTGACCTGCAATTGTTTTCCTTTGGTATTTCCATCCTACATCCCGTAGTTCAGGGATTCTTGGCTCAGAAACGCACGTCATTACCCTAACCATGTCTATGACACATTTCCCTGAACTATATAGGTCACGAAGATTGCTACTTGAGATAGGACTGACGTGCGGACAAAAATGGACGAAAATCGACCAGTGCTATAGCTTTCGAAAAAATGGACAATAGTTCGGCCTAAAATACATTTTGTGTATAAAAATGGGATTATTTTGAGGAATGTTTAAGTTTTTTCTAAAAATAAATGACTAAAGATGTCCCAGACTCGGTTTCTGCTTTTGGGAACAAAGTGACCTGTCACGATTTTCCTTTGGTATTTTCATCCTACACCCCGTAGTTTAGGGATTCTTAGCATAGAAATGCACGTCATGACCCTAAAGATGTCTCTGACACATTTTCATGAACTATATAGGTCGCAAAGATTACTACTTGGGATAGGACTAATGTGCGGACTAAAACGGACGAAAATCAACCAGTGGTATAGCTTTCGAAAAAATGGTCAAAAGTTTGGCCTAAAATGCATTTTTGTGTATATAAACGGGCTTATTTTGAGGAATGTTTTAGTTTTTTCCAAAAATAAATGACCAAAGATGTCCCAGACTGGGTTTTTACTTTGGGGAACAAAGTGACCTCCAACGATTTTCCTTTGGTATTTTCGTCCTACACCCCGTAGTTCAGGGATTCTTGGCTCAGAAGTGTGCATCCATGACCCTATACATGTCTCTGACACATTTTCATGAACGATGTAGGTCGCGAAGAGAGGTACTTCAGGTAGAACTAACGTGCGGACAAAAATGGACGAAAATCGACCAGTGCTATACCTTTTGAAAAATGGACCAAATGTCGTCCTAAAATACATTTTTAGGTATAAAACAGGCTCATATGGAGGAATATTAAAGTTTTTACAAAAACTAATTGACTAAAGACGTCTAACACTTGGTTTCTGCTTTGGGGTCCAAAGTGTCCTCCAACGAGTTTCGTTTGGTATTTTAATCCTACAACCCGTAGTTCAGGAATTCTTTGCTCAAAAAATTTGTGTCCATGACCCTAAACATATCTCTGACACATTTGCATGAAGTATATAGGTTGCGAAGAGTGCTCCTTGAGGAAGAACTAAATTGCGGACCAAAACGGGTGAAAATTAACCATTGCTATAGCCTTCAGAAAATGGACCAAAGTTTGGCCTAAAATGCATTTCTAGGGATAAAATGGGCTCATTCAGAGGAATGTTTAAGTTTTTCTCAAAAATAAATGACCAAAGACATACCAGACCCGATTTCCACTTTCGGGAACTTAGTGACCTACAATTATTTTCTTTTGGTATTTTTGTCCTACACCCCTTAGTTTAGGGATTCTTGGCTCAGAGAAGTTCATCCATGACCCTAAACATGTTTTGACACATTTGCATGACCTATATAGGTCGCGAAGAGTGCCATTTGAGGTAGGACTAACGTGCAGACCAAAACACATGAAAATCGACCAGTGCTATAGCTTTTGAAAAATTGACAAAAGTTCTGCGTAAAATGCATTTCTAGGTATAAAACGGACTCATTAGGAGAAAAGTTGAGGATTTTTCCAAAAATAATTGACCAAAGATGCCCATACTCGATTTCTGCTTCGGGGTCCAAAGTGGTGTCCAATGATTTTCGTTTGCTATTTTCTTCCTACACCCCTTAGTTTAGGAAATCTTGGCTTAAAAACACGCGTCCATGACCTAAACATGTTTTGACACATTTGTATGAACTATATTGGTCACGAAGAGTGAAACTTGAGGTACGACTAACGTGCGGACCAAAACGGACGAAAATCGACCAGAGCTATAGCTTTTGAAAAATAGACCAAAGTTCGACCTAAAATGTATTTATAGGTATAAAACAGGCTCGTTTATAAGAAAATTGAAGTTTTTCCCAAAAAATAATTGACCAAAGTCGTCCAAGACTCGACTTCTGCTTTGGGTTCCAAAGTGTGCTCCAATGATTTTCCTTTGATATTTTCGTCCTACACCCCCTAGTTTAAGGATTTTTGGCTCGGTAACACGCCGTCCATGACCCTAAACATGTGTCTGACATGTTTGCATGAACAATATAAGTCGCAAAGAGTGAAACTTGAGATAGGACTAATGTGCGAACCAAAACTGATGAAAATCGACCAGTGGTATAACTTTTTGAAAATAGACCAAAGTTTGACCTAAAATGCAATTCTAGGTATAGAACGGGCTCATTTGGAGAAATGTTGAAGTTTTTCCCAAAAATAATATACCAAAGACGTCCCAGATTTGGTTTCTTCTTTGGGGTCCTAAGTGACCTCCAACGATTTCTCTTTGGTATTTTTCATCCTACAGCCCGTACTTCAAGAATTCTTAGCTCAAAAACGTGCGTCCAAGACCCTAAACCTGTATGTGACACGTTTGCAAGAACTATATAGGTCGCGAAGAGTGAAACTTTTGAAAAATGGACCAAAGTTTGGCCTAAAATGTATTTCTAGGTATAAAGCGGGCTCATTTGGAGAAATGTTAAGTTTTTACCAAAAGTAATTGACCAAAGACGTCCCAGACTCGGTTTCTTCTTTGGAGAACTAAGTGACCTACAATGATTTTCCTTTGGTATTTTCGTCCTACACCCCGTAGTTTGGGGATTCTTGGCACAAAAACGTGCGTTCATGACCCTAATCATGTCTCTGACACGTTTGCATGAAATATATAGTTCGCAAAGAGTGAAACTTGAGGTAGGACTAACATGCGAACCAAAACAAACGAAAATTGACCAGTGTTATAGCTATTGGAAAATGGACCAAAGTTTGGCCAAAAATTGCATTTCTAGCTATAAAACTGACTCATTTGGAGGAATGTTTAAGTTTTTCCCAAAAATAAAAGACCAAAGACGTCCCAGACTCGATTTTTGCTTTGGAGAACAAATTGACCTGCAATGATTTTCCTTTGGTATTTTCGTCCTACACCCCGTAGTTCAGGGATTCTTGGCTTATAAACGCGTGTCCATGGCCCTAGACAAGTTTCTAACACATTTTCATGAACTATATAGGTCGCGAAGAGTGCCACTTGAGGTAGGACTAACATGAGGACCAAAACGGACGAAAATCGACGAGTGTTATAACTTTCGAAAAATGGACAAAAGTTCGGCCTTAAACCTTGTTACGACTTCTCCTTCCTCTAAATGATAAGGTTCAATGAACTTCTCGCAACGTCACGGGCAACGAACCGCCTACGTCGCCGCGATTCGAACACTTCATCGGACCATTCAATCGATTAGAGCGACGGGTGATGTGTACAAAGGGCAAGGACGTAGTCAACGCGAGCTAATGACTCGCGCTTACTAGGAATTCCTTTTTTAAGACCAACAATTGCAATGATCTATCCCATCACGATGAAATTTCAAAGATTACCCAGTCCTGTCGGCCAAGGCTATAGACTCGTTGAATACATCAGTGTAGTGCGCGTGCGGTCCAGAACATCTAAGGGCATCACAGACATGTTATTGCCTCAAACTTCCTTGGCCTAAGCAGCCATAGTCCCTCTGCGCGCACCCATGCCCACCTAACGCCTACCAATGACCCCCATCCAACATCTCCCATGCCCATCATGAGTGCCACCGATGCCCATCCAACGCCTACCAATGCCTCCCACCCAACCCCCTAACATGCCCACCATGTGCGCCACCGATGCCCAACATGCGTGCCCCCATGCCCACCATGTGCGCCACCGATGCCCAACATGCGTGCCCCCATGCCCACCCAACCCCTACCAATGCCCTCACCCAACGCCCCCCATGCCCACCTGGTGTGCCACTCATGCTCACCATGCGCGCCACTCATGCCCACCATGCGCGCACCTATGCCCACCCACCGCCTACCATGTCCATCATCGTGCACCCATGCCCACCCAACGCCCCCATGCCCATCATGCATGCCATCGATGCCCACCATGTGTGCCCTCATGCCCACCCAACACCTACCAATGTCGCCAACCCAACACCCCTCATGCCCACCTGGTGCGCCATCCTTGCCCATTCATGCACCCCATGCGCGCACCCATTCCCACCCAACGTCTACCAATGTCCCCCACCGAACGCACCACATGTCGCCACTGATGCCCACCATGCGCGCCCCCATGCCCACCTAACGCCTACCAATGCCCCCTACCGAACGTCGACCATCCCCATAATGTGCGCTATCGATGCCCACCATGCCCACCTAATGCCTACAAATACCCCCCACCGAACACCCCCCATGCCCATCCTACGCGTCACCAATGCCACCATGCGCGCCCCCATGGCCACCCCACGCTTACCAATGCCCCCTACACAACGCCCCCATGTCCATCATGCGCGCCACCGATGCCCATCATGTGCGCCCCCATGGCCACCCAACGCCTACCAATGCCCCCACCCAACGCCCCCCATGTCCACCATGCGCGCCACCCATGCCCACCAACCTTGAAAGAAAAAAAATGCAAATTTCAAACTATTTTTATAAAAATGAATCTAGAAGTATTCACGTTAAAATGAAATTAACTTTTTAAAAAATAGTTGGAGAATTAGCTTTTTTATTCTTCTTTTGCATGTGATGCTAAAAAATAGGGACAAAATAATCTATTAGATTCTAGAAGTTAAATTGTTTAATATATCCATATAATCATTCACTGGCCAAAGGGAAAATTGAATGTTTTGATCCCATAACCCCTTCTTGTTGGATTTTATATCCTAAAACTCGTAGATAGTAAATGTAATTTGTTGACTGTTATTAATAAAGTGTTATTATTCTAATTTTAATAAAGTGTCATTGATTATTTTATTAGTTTTATCTTATTAACCTAAATTCAATAAACTATTATCCTAAGTGAATTAATGAATCTTGAATCGTATAGGGAGACATACAAGGATCAATGTTCGAGATACAACTTAAAGGGTTTATAGTATAGGGATAAAGCTGAGTATTTTATCCTGGTAACACTATGGATACGACCCACTTTGTATTTGATACAAACACAATGATCCAAACACATTAGTGTAGGTGACACACGAGTGGGGATATCCTATGCAATGAGTTTGCATAAGACTGGACCACGAAATGGTAACAACTAGATGTAACTTTGTTGACTAGTTAGTCTTTTATTTCAATAGGATGACCTAGACAACTTAGTCTTAATTCTGATTGTATTATAAACTCATATTCACGAGAAATTGTCCTTTGATTTGTACGGATGAGAATGACCAGATTACCGACTCAATAAGCCTACCATTTTTTTTTACAAGATCGAGTGAGGAGTTGGAAACAAAATCACACAACAAGAAATTCGTTTCTTCCCGATTTTAGGGTAAGTAGATGAGTGTTCTCTTAAATGGTGTCTTTAGGATTTGAATAAAAGGTCCTACACTCTCTATGACACAGGAGGGGTTTCTGTTTATTGGTTTGACCATAAACAAGTTGTTCATTAGAAGAGCACTAGTATTTAAGGACTAAGAAGTAACTCATGGATAAAATGAGAATTTGACTCAACTGGTGTTACAGACACCTGTGAAGGACTAATTTGTTGTTATTGATCTATATCCATGGACACAGAAATATATCTACAGTGAGAAGAGTTCAGCTGTGAGTCTTTAGTGGAGTGTACACACAG
>JBBPDJ010018479.1:0-24284 GCA_037974625.1 Cucumis cinereus | reverse complement strand
TTGTTGTAAACAGGTGTGTGAAACAACTATCTAGGGAGTATTTTTGACAATGGACAAATCATGGATGATGGAGAATAAGATGTCTAGGGAGTATGAAATAGGAGTTGAAACTTTTATTGAATTTGGTTTACGTAATGCCAGTGGCTCCAATTCAATTATGTGTCCATGTTTGAAGTCTAAGAATCGTGTGTCCAATGAGGTTTCAATAGTTAGATATTATTTATATGCAAATGGAATTAACCAAAGTTATAAAATGTGGTTATGGCACAACGAAGATTTGACGGGGGAGAATCGTAACAATCGATATGAGAATTGAAATAAAGAAAACATTGAGAACGATGATGAATTATTCAATATACTAAATATTGTTCAAACTGTGCATGATCAGTTTCTAACGTGTTGAACATGTTTGACACTATTTTTGATGATGCTAAGAAGCCTTTATATCCTTGATGTAAAAAGTTCACAAAGTTGTCAGCCTTAGTTATATTATACAACCTAAATGTTAGGTTCAGATGGAGTGATTTGAGCTTTTCAGAATTGTTGGTGACCATTATCGAGTTCTTGTCTGAAAAAAATGAAATTTTGATTTCCATTTATGAAGTAAAAAGAACACTTACTGCCTTAGGCTTGAGTTATCAAAAAATTGATGTTTGTCCAAATGATTGTTGTCTTTACAGAAAAGAGTATGAAAACTTTAGTAAATGTAAAAAATGTAACTTGTCAAGATGGAAGAGAATTAAGAACACCACAAAAGTAATGAAGAGAGTTGCTGCTAAACAACTGTGGTATTTCCAAGGTTTGTAAGGATGTTCAAGAGCTATGAACATGCCAAAAATTTGTGTTGGCATGCAATTTATATAAAGTAGATGGTATTTTGAGACATCCAGCTGATACGTCATCTTAGAGGTTGATAGATCATTTATGGCTAAGTTTTAGGTATGAACTAAGAAATCTTAGACTTGGTTTGTCCACAGATGACATTAATCACTATTAAAATTTAACCACCAAATATAGTTGTTGACATGTGATAGCTACAATATACAACCTTCCACCGTGGCTATGTATGAGGTGAAAGTATTTGGTGTTAACAATGTTGATATCGGGTCCAAATCAACTATGGCCTGTGATCGATCAATGTCTATCGAGCACCTTTGATAGATGACCTAAAACTTATGTGGGATGAAGGTGTTCAATGTTTCAATTCACATAAGGAAGAATATTTTAATTTAAAAGTCGTTTTATTATGAATTCCTGCTTATGCCAATCTTTGTGGATGTATCGTGAAAGGGTACAAGACTTGTCCAATATGTGTTGAGAACACTTTTTCAGTTAGACTACAACACGGAAAGAAAAATGCATAGTTGGACATAGAAAATATTTACCAAGACAACACCCATATAGGAGAAAAAAAAACCTTTGACGAAAATCAAGAGAATGAAACTCCTCCACACCCTCTATCAGAAGAAGAAATTTACCACACACTTAATGAATTAAACTTTTCATGTGGTAAAGGGTCTAGAAGGAGGGTGAATGACCAAAGTACATCCGACTATTGAAAGACTAGATCGACATTCTTTGAATTACCATATTGGAAGAAGTTACATGTAAGACATTGTCTTGATGTTATCCATATTAAAAATGTATGCATGAATATAATTGGAACGTTGCTTCACCTATTGGGAAAGAGTAAGCATGGGTTGAGCGCTACACTTGACTTAGTGAAAATGAATATTAGGCCCGAATTAGTCATTGTGATAAGCGAAGTAGAACATACATACTCATCACCTGCTATACGTTGTCAAGAGCGGAGAAGTACAACATATGCAAGACATGGTGGATTTTAAGGTTCCTGAAGGGTATTCATCAAACCTAAGAAGTTTGGTTTCCTTGGATGATCTTAAGCTTTCAGGTCTTAAATCGCATAACTGTCATGTTCTAATGCAACAATTGCTTCCAATTGCATTACGTGGAGTATTACTGAAGAACGTGAGATATGCTATCAGTAGATTGTGTTTTTTTTTTCAATGCTATTTGTTCGAAGACCTTGAAAGTACCAGAGTTAGATAAATTGCAGCAGGAAGTTGTTGAAACATTAAGTTTACTTGAAAAGTACTTTTCAGCTTCATTTTTTACGATTATGGTACATCTAGTAGTTCATCTTGTTCGAGAGACAAAACTTTGTGGATCAATCTACCTAAGGTGGATGTATCCATTTGAAAGATATATGAAAGTGTTGAAAAGTTATGTTACTAATAGAACTCGTTCTGAAGGATACATCGTAGAGTCATACATATATGAGGAAGCTGTTAAGTTCTGCTCAGACTTTCTATCTAGATTGGACCCAGTTGGACTTGGATCCTTCAAATATCAAGAAGAACACAGAATTGACATGCACTACCTACACCAAGTCCACAACTATTGAAACAAACACATCTTCACATTCTGGATAACTTTGAGGAAGTCCAACCTTACGGAGAGTAAGAAACATTTCATACAAAATATTTTTTTTTATAGTCTTTAGTTATTAGTTAAATTTTGAGTGTCATGTTGTAGACGACATGTGAATTTCTTGAAAACTACAAACCTCTGAAGAGCAAAAAATGAAAAGGGGCTGCGTGATGAGCACAGTCGTGCATTCCCCAACTGGCTACGTGATCAGGTTAGTGATCTTGATATGCTATAATGCTATCCCACTTTTTCCCAATTGTTAAAGAAGGACTAAGTGAATGTTTTCAATAATATGTAGGTGATGATTAAAAGCGAATGTTGGTTGCAAGTATAATGCAAGTTGCCAGTGCTAAGGAGAAAAGCCCAATAGTATCGGACATGTCTTTGTACAGTGTCATTCAAAAAATTTGGAAAGTCAGTTATAATACTTTTAATGTTCCATTGTTTAAATGTGATTGGATTGGTACTACCACGGTGTGCGCATTGACAACCTCGAATTCACATTAGTAGATCATAGTCGTATTGGCCATTCTTCAGACTCTTTTATCTTAGCGTCACAAGCAAAATAAGTGTTCTACGTTAAAGATCACATTGATGCTTGTTCGTCAGTCGCTGTTAAGCCACAGAAAAGGATTTTCTAGAAAACATATATATTGACGAGGTAGAAGATACTTCATTGCACTACCCGACGACTTCGGTATGGCACGAACAAACAAATAAAGACGACGAGGACATTCCGTACATTAGAAATGATTGTGAAGGCTCTTGGGTCAACACGTAGGTCATTGTTATTAGTATGTATATGCGACTTCTATACTTTAGTGTAATTCATTTTCATTAATGGTCTACATTCATTAAGAAATAATATAATGTATTTATTTATTCATATATTGCAGGTTGTGATACTCCAAAAGGAAAATGTTGATGACCATGTTTTCTTTACAATTTGTTCAACAAATTTGTATAATCGAATTTGTGTACTCGGAATGATTGCGAATTTCTTGTGTTTCAATTAGTTATATGATTATTGTTCTTTGCGTTTACTAAATTGAGGTTATCATTTTTCACATTTGTCAACATATAAACCTGTAAGAACTAATCATCATTACATTGGTTTGTTAGACTACACCTATAGACATGACACGTGCACATGTTAATACATCAGACGGTGCGTGCTCCACGTCTCCACCACACGAGGAAGGTAATAAAAAAGAAAAATGAAAATGATGACCTACGAGGATGAATGACATCACAAGATTCAGTAGCATTAGACAAAAAAGGATAGTCCAATACAACGAGTTTGGGCAACCTCTTGGTGATAGCGCAACGAAGATGAAGAGCTTTATTGGACGCACGGTGCGATTTCATGTGCCAATCATATAGGCTACATAGAAGGAGGTACCGAACGAGCTAAATGATAAGATATATGAACTCATTCAGGTAACAAGTACCTTTCTTTATTTTTTACAAAAAAATTAAATTAGTAATCTCTACACTAATAAAAAACTCTAGATGTCGTGGTTTAAGGTGACTTTGTAGTAGACCTGAGATCCAGGAAGAGTCTACTACAGAATGCTAGTGTATGCTTTCGACAATTCAAGTCAACACTCACCATGAAATACATTAAGCCATTTAAGAATGATCGAAAGAAGTTGAAACATCCTCCAATTGAATACCATTTTATAGATTCAGCGAATTGGAATACGCTTGTCGTATCTCGTTTGATTGTAGAATTTAAGGTACACATGTTGACTCCTATTTTCCTTAGGTTTACTTATGTACAATAATCGGCTCTTTGTGGACCAACCCTTTTGTAGGTATTTAGCGAGAAGGAGCGTGAGAGGCGACAAAACAATAAATATAACCACCAAATAATGCCAAGAAAGAGTTATGTGAATCTTGTCGAAAAGATTGTATGTTATTTATAATTTTGGGCTTTGGTTAGATGTATTGAATTGGAAATTTGAAAGTAATTTGTCTTTGTTTTCTGTAGAAAGAAACTTCTGAAAACTCTACAATAGTGGACCACTCTATTGTGTGGAAGAAGGCGCGGATGAATCGAAAAGGACAAATACCAGATGAAGGCACTAAGGAAATCATCAATTGTATAGTAAGTATACTTTAATCCTCTCTTCCAATTGTTTAGTAATTATATGACAACAAACTTTTACCTTTATAGGATGAGCTAATGACTAAACAAACATCGAAGGGTCCATCACTGATTCTAGTATCGACATACTGTCAAAGACAATTGGATTAGATGATCCACTTGGAAGGATCCAATGTGTTGGACGTTATTAGACGAGAACGAAGTACTTCCACACGACTAAAGAGAAAAGAAAGGGTAAAGAAGTGGGCAAAGGTATGTATGCCCAAGAACGAGCTAGAATGGAGCTAGAGGAAGAACTGAAAAAGTAGAAGAGTCGTCATGGTTCAAGAAGAGATAAAAAAGGTATCAACTAGCCTAAAGCGAAAAGTGAAATGTCGTCGAAATGTATGAATACTTTGGCGTCAATTCCTAAACTAGAAATTGATGAAGGAGAACCTATAGAGGGGAAGAAGAGCATGGACGAAGAGCTTGTGTCTGTAGTTGGCGAACTAAATGTGAAGTACTAAATATTTATTTTCTCTATTTATACTATTGTATAATGAGATAAGCTTTTACAACTTACCTAACTATGACATTGTACGTTGGAGATGAGAACGAAGATTTTGACGTAAAACATGGCACTTCGAATACTGTAAAGTTTAGTACATTGTCATTCATGTACTTTTGAATTTTTAGAAATTGTAAATGGTATGAAGGGCTTGTGGGATGCAACTTCAAATTATTTTTGTAGGATGAGACTTCGTGTCTCTTGGCAGTTGCAATTGTAGACAACGTGGTTGGGTGCATGAACTATTTTTTACTACGACGTACGTGATTTGGTGAAGGTTTCTGTCGATGTTGTGGTTGATGGTAAGTGCATCGTCCATGTACCCGACAAAGAAGGAATACACGTATTATTGTAAGAGCTAGGATCCCAATTATTATGGTCGCGTGAGTTGGTTATTCCGCAGGAAGAAAAGGTAAAATAGTTTTCTTTAATTACTTCATTTTGACTAGAGAATATGTATAACTTTGTCTAACTACAAGATTTTATGGTAGAGAGAAGACGTGTGCCACCCATCAGATTTTAGCATTAGTGGATTGACACCAATCCAAAATGCACCTGTAGCACTGCAGTGCTTGGTACGAGAACTCGAATACATAGGCTCGAAAATACAAATAAATGTACCTGTCGAGTTGTTTAGAGTGTAGTGAAAATGTTGCATCTTCCTAGAGGTATTTTAGATGCATTCGATACCGACTCCTTGTATTGATACATACATTATGTAAGTTTCTTGTGCGATTTGTGCAATGGTGTTTTAGATGAAGCTAAAGTTCGGTCTTTATATCATGTTCGTAGGTACCTCCACAAACTGCTTGAGAAGTCGAACAGATTAGGAGTATATAAGTTTCGTGATGCCAGATCAATCTTGTTGGGTACGAACAAGGAAACTCGTGCACAACTCATATGTGTATTATTCGCGTAGACTTAAGTAGAATTTGTTTACTAATTTTGTTCATTTTTTTATGTACGTACTGCTTATCTAATGCATTATTTTGTTTGAGTAACATAAGACATTTCTATATACATACTCATTATGTAATGAATTCACATTTTCTAGAGTAATATAATACATTCGTATATCAAGGTACTCAGTTTCTTGCAATGGACAGTGTTAAAGGCCCGTAAATAGTAAGTTTACTTACGTACGAACTTCTACTTGGTTATATTTTCAAACACTATACGACATCAACTAAACTAAAAATTGTCATTCTATTGTAGGACTTGGTTTGAATACTCCTTATATCAATGCATACATTATGTATGTGAGGCAGACAGGTATGTCTGAAAAACGTTGTAAGTAACATGTTTCTGACATATAGTTATAGTTGTTTGTATTTTCATTGTTGAACTCAATGAAGATATTGTTTGTTGCCCTCTCTTTCCTTCTTCCATATAGGTCAATTGGTTTAGGTTACAAACGTATTAGAATACAAATTTCAATAAATTATTTCATTTTATTTTCACTAATTAGTAGCATTTTTTCTCCCTTTTTGTTAAATGTCGAATTATTGCAGTTCTAGGCAAACCATCCAAAGTTGTTGTTGATTCCTTGACTTTATTTGGGGTTAGATTCTCTATACCTCTTATACCTGATAGGAGTTTTTTGTTCCTTATTAGTTGATTTATGATGTCTTGTTCTAATGAGATCTGTATGTATTTTGTTTTAAAATGAGCTATGTTTAAATGATGAAAATGTTTCTGTTATCAGAGTCGAAGCATGAGTCTTGGTTTTGATATTCACATTGGTCATATATGGACGTGATAATAGTAGAATTTTTCAGCCTTTTACCCTGATATGTGAAGTTCATTTATATGGTATGAGGAGTGGTAGTTTAACTTTCAGGTCAATTTTTTTTTCTTTTCTTTTTCTAGTTCTTGTAGTTTGAAATTTCAAATTCTTTACAGTGTGTGAAATATGAAAAGGTTCCTAATGTGCTTTTGCAAATTATGTATTTTTCTTCTGTTTTTAATTTTTTGGAACAAGAAGGAGTTTTCTTCACATTTAACACCATACTAGCCTAGCCTAAAAAGACTTGAACACATAAAATCGAGTTTTAAAAATATGCTTAATAGTACATAGACTAGTATTTATAAAAAATTGAAAAGAAATTAGAGGACTGAAAAATGTTCTAATCGATTCTTCTACCCCAGGATTTGTTAGGTGTCTATATTTTCTAGGTTCAACAATGGTGCTCATATGAACTAAAGTTCTTCTGTTGTAACTTGCAGACAAATGCTATGTTAGGGGATGCTTTTCTTCACCAGTTGCCTCATGTATTTGGTATGATATAGATTGGAGAACATTTCAATACTTGATAATGGCTTCCCTAATAACATACTTTTGATTCATGCTATTTTTTGTTTCCTACTATTCATTTGGAGGTCAATACATACAGAAATCTATTCATTAGTTAATGTAATGTCAGATTTCATTTTCGTTGTAGGGTTTGCGTTTGATTGTCAATATATTTATACACTACCCCCTTTGTCCTATTGTGGGGATTTTGAGTTTCAGGTTGAAGGAAGGGGTTTACTTTGTTTGGAGAAATGCATGTGAAAATAGTTTCCATGATCTTAAACAAAAGTTTGTTACTACACCCGTCCTTACTGTACTAGATGGATATGGAAGTTTTTGTGATTAACAATGATAACTCTAAGAAAGGTTTGGGTTGTGTGTTGATGCAGCATGGTAAGACGGTTGTTTATGTATCTCGCTAGTTGAAGAACCATGAACATAATTACCCTACGCATGATCTGGAGTTAGCAACAATGGTTTTTGCAATGAAGTCTTGGAGGCACCATTTATATGGAGAGAAGATACAGATCTTCACGGATCATAAGAGTTTGAAGTACTTCTTCACCTAGAAGGAGTTTAACATAGGACAACGTAGATGGCTTGAATTGGTGAAAAATTATAACTATGAGATTTTGTACCATCCAGGAAACTTTAATGTAGTAGCTGATGCTTTTAGTAAGAAGGTAGCTCATTCAACAACTCTTATTACTAGACAGACTCAGTTGCACTGTTATTTTAAACGGTTAGAGATTATAGTTGCAGTGGAAGAAGTTACTTCACAAATGGCACAGTTGACAGTGCAACCAACATTGAGATAGAGGATTATAGAAACTTAGCATAATGATCCTTATCTGAGTAAGAAGCGTCACCTAGGAAAAGTAGGACAAGTTGATGGATTCTCTATGTCCTCTGATGATGGTTTCCTCCAGAAGAGACGTTTATGTGTACCAGGAGACAATGAAGTTAAGAATGATTTATTGTTAGAAGCTCATAACAATACCAAAATGTTATGATTATATCCTGACAGTACCAAAATGTACCATAACTTGAAACAAGTTTACTGGTTGCATAATATGAAGAGAGAAGTAGCATATTTTGTTAGTAAGTGTTTGGCGTGTCAGCAAGTGAAAGCACCGATATAAAAGCCAGTAGTTTTTTTACAGCCTCTGAATGTACCAAAGTGGAAATGGAAGAATGTGTCGATGGATTTTATTACAAGATTGCCTAGGACAGCAAAGGGCCACACAGTGATATGGGTCATAGTGGATAGACTCACTGAGTCCACAAATATCATTTTAGGAAGATCTACTTATACAATGAACAAGTGGGCACAATTGTACTTGAAAAAGGTGGTGAGAATGCATGGAGTTCGTGTGTCGAATGTTTCTTATAGAGATGCTCGTTTCACCTATAATTTCTGAAAAAGTCTTCAGAACACCTTGGACAAACGGTTCGATTTCAGTACAGCTTTTCACCCATAGACTGACGGTCAAACTGAACATTTGAACCAAACATTGGAGGATATGCTACGAGCTTGTGCATTGAAGTTTTCAGGGAATTTGGATTCTCACATGCACTTAATGGAGTTTGCGTTTAATAATAGTTATCATGCTACTATTTAAGGACATTATTGTTAATACCCTTGGTGATGGACTTTTTGTAGTATCTAAGGACTGTGTCCTGCAGCTCACACTCAGCCCTTTCAGCAATCCCAGTATTGGGGACCGATCACAACTCCGTGACCAGAAGGAAATCATCCTTTGTGAAGGTAACAAGAGTGTCATTCAAATAAAATGTCATGACATCCCTTATATTGTTGTCTTTCACTTCTCGTAATAATATATAATTTAAGAGCGGATTGTTGCAGATAACATCCATATGCACAAACTGCCCGAATACTGTCTTTCTATACAGAGCAAGTTGTGTAGGTGTAAGCTTCTCCTTCATTATCTTGTTGGCAACAGAGATGTGGGAAGACAGACTGGTAGCTTGACCAAAAAATTGATCCTTCATATCAATCTTAAAATGCGTTGCCATTCTGCAAAGAAAAAATGACAAATAAGTTAAAAATAGCCTCTATAAAAAACTCAATGCACGTTACTCGACATACTCGATGCACGTTACTCGACCTACATGTTTCACGTTACTCGACATACATGCTACACGTAGCAAGGTTTACACATTGCTCGATTTAAGCTACCCTCGACACTTGAATGACTCTAATTTCAAAATGCAAATAACCTAAACACGTTACACTTGGTACACTTGACGCTATGTTCAGATCGGTGATCTTGTCGGTTGTTGCGATAAATCCTACATTTTTCTACCAACGATGAACTAGAAGAAGACGACGAAAACGCTAAACCCAAATGTAATATCCTATTTCAAACTTTACTCTATCGACGAAATGCAAAACAAAACGATGCTTGCGCTAAACACTAAACAAAACGTTACAAGGAGAAGATGAATGCACTTTAATCAACCTACACGTTTCACGTTACTCGACATATACGCTATACACGCTACACGTAGCAAGGTTTACACGTTGCTTGATTCAAGCTACCCTCAACACTCGAATGACTCTAATTTCAAAATGCAAATAACCTGAACACACTACACTCGATACACTTGACGCTATGTTCAGTACGGTTATCTTGTCGGTTGTTGCGATAAATCCTACATTTTTCTACCGACGATGAACTAGAAGAAGACAACAAAAACGCTAAACCCAAATGCAATATCCTATTTGAAACTTTACAACATCGACGAAATGCAAAACAAAATGATGCTTGCGCTAAACACTAAACAAAATGTTACAATGAGAAGATGAATGCATGAATCGATTAAAGGATAATTGTTACCTTTATAAAGTAGAGAACACGTCAGGCACTACAAATCGCAAGAAGAAGGTTAATCGACGTCGGAGAGCAAAGAACGAAAGCACATGAAAGTTGAAAAGAGTGAGAGTGGAAGAAACGTCTGAAATGGTTACTTTAAGCGTAAGTATGTTTTTTAAATTTTGTAGATAACGTGCATCGAGTATAGCGTGTAACGTGTAATGTGTACCGAGTAGTTAAACGTGAGTCTATTCTTTGACTTTTGGATCGATCAATCGAGTAGACGAGAAACGTGCATTGAGTAAACGTGTAACGTGGATCGAGTAGCCCTGGGACGTGCGTACTAAAATTAGGGACAAAATGGTAAAATCACAAGGTGCTGACATCATCAGAAGGCCATTTTTCATTCACTTCATGATTTTGGACCAAAAATCGAATGGGCCCCTGAAAAGGGGCCATCCGTAGAAAAAAACCCCTTTCCTCTCCCGACAACCACATGCATTATTCTTCCACAGGTTGCCTTCATACGTTCACCTCCGACAGACGTCGTGCCCTCCCTCGCATCGTCTGCCGCAGACCCAAGTCGAGTAAGTCCCATCTCGCGCCACTTAGTTGTGAATTGCGTTGTTCCCCCGCGACTTGCCCCGCTTTGCCATGATCTCTGCAGCTCCGCCACCGAACAGTGCAATGTGTTCCTCGCTCAACTGCACCGCCGTCGTCAGATCCGAGCCACCACCACCTTTGTTCTGCCGCCGCTTTGCCATTTGATTGTTTGGGTGAGTTTGATGGAGTTTGGGGGTAAAGTTTGGTGGTTTTAGTATGGGATCTTGGATACCATAAAGCGTAATTAATTTGACATATTAAAATGAGGATTTCTTGAGCCGAGTGAATAATGATATTTGAGGTAAAAGATTTACTATCGGATCCTCGACAGTAAGTAAGAATATTATATGACAACAAGAATGTTTTTGTGACATCTGAATTAATTGATTTATGTGATGAGTTGAGTTAATTGAGTATGGATGAACTTAATAGATTTATGTGATTAGTTGATTTAATTGAGTATGGATGAGCTTAATTGATTTTTGTGATGAGTCTAAGTTGATTTCAATTCATAATTTCCTTTTAATTTAGTAATTTAATGAGAAATTGTTAATTAAAATTGATATGTTCAAACGGTTTGTCATGGAAAACCTATAACTTATGTGATAAACTGAACTATGTGGTATGGCTTATGTGATAAGTTGAACTATGTGGTATCGTTGGTATGACTTATGTGATAAGCTGAATTGTGTGGTATCGTTGGTATGACTTATGTGATAAGCTGAACTGTGTGGTATCGTTGGTATGACTTATGTGATAAGCTGAACTGTGTGGTATCGTTGGTATGGCTTATGTGATGAACTGAGTTGTGTTGTATCGTTGGCATGACTTATGTGATAAGCTGAACTAGACTGATTTGTACGTGTTCTTGACAATACATTAGGCTCTTTTTGCATGTGTTCCCACAAATTCGCGAGGATGACCTTTGCATGTGGCCCTACGAGTTCATTAGGTTGTTTTGCATGTAAGGGGCTGATATGGGCGTTCCTACCAAATCACTAGACTGTGGCACAAGGTATTAGTTTAATAGGAAGCTAACAGTTCATCTAACGAGCCCAGTAGTTGGTCCTTTACTTTGTATTTCTATACTCACTGTTTTCATGTTTGTTTTTTTATTTTTTCAGGAAAATGTATGAGGAAGTTGGCGAAAGACAAGAGGAACCCGTGACCATGCGATTGGGGACTATATTGACAAATGCTTTCGCTGTACTTTTGTATTATTATGGTGATCTAAGTATGTTATGATCGATTGTTATACCGTCTCTATGTTAAGATTATAAGTTTTTATTTAAGTAATGCTCGTTTTAAGGTTGACAATTCGAGACGTTATATTTATTATCTGAGAATTGATTTTTTGTTTAAAGGTTGTTATTTTGAGATTTGATTTGTTGTTTAAAAGTTATTATTTGACATATGTACGCAAGGTTTTTTCATCTCTCTTATCCTCTATAAGTGGCATTTTGAGGTTTGTTGCTGTAGAAATAAAAGTTTAAAATAACATTAATTTATTCCGAGATCTTTCGTGAAACTCTTTGTTATTTTCTTCTCTCTTTCTTGTGAATCAACTATTCTTTGATTGTATAAGAACTCTAGTCTCACGACTTTGTTCGATCCCCATGACCCTCATGACGGATTTAGAAGTAGATTCTGAGTCAAGTGGACCAAGTCAAACTCCAATGTCTGAAATCAATTCCAGGCAATAAAATGCCAAGAGTGAAAGTTAATGCTGAAAATTTTTTGTTGTGAAAATTTCTAGTTGAATTCTCACTTGAAGGACATGATCTGGAGAAAAACATCGATGGTAAATCAGAACCTCCTTCAAAAATGATTGAGGTTAGTGAAAACTCTATCACGGTTAAGAAAGAAAATTCTCTTTATAGCCACTGGAAAGGACAGGACAAATGAATAACATAATGGTTGCTTGGCTCTATGTTTGATAATGTTTTTGAAGAAATGTTGTTGCCCTACACGACTGCTAAAGAAATTTAGGAATGTTTACTAAAGATTTTCAACGTAAGAAATGGTGCCCAATTTATTAAAATCAAGACAAACTTACAAAATTTGAAGAAATGAGGCCTGAGCCTTGGTGAGTATTTTTCTAAGGAAATAACTTGTGTTGATGGATTAGCTGCCACTGGTAAGTCTGTACCCGAAGAGGATCAGATTTTATATGTACTTTTTGGACTTGGTCCTGATTATGAGCCCATGGTACAATGCCGATGGTACAATTCCCTCTGCAAATTTGTTTGTTTACAACACTGCTCCAACGGATGTCAATACTCGACACTCTACATCAGCGTTTGATACTAATCAAAATTTTTATAGTGATTGGGGTAGAGGTCGAAACCTAAATTATGGAGGGAGATCTTGGATTAGCAGAAATAAGCCACAATGTCAATTATATGGCAATTTTGGACAAATTGCCGACAAGTGTTTCTTTAACTTGGTGGCTCCCTAGCCAAATACAGGTTTCAATTCTTCGTTTCCATCTTAGATTAATAATTTTTAACAATCAAGCTTCCTTCCATATCACAATGCCTCGTGTATTTTTAGCTACTTATGTTGATATTGAACCACCGAATGCAAGGGAGGCCCTCAAACATGAACATTGGCATAAGGCCACGAAGGTTGAATATGATGCTCTTCTTGCTAATAATGCTTGGGATCTTGTTCCACAACCATCTAATACCAAGGTTGAATATGATGCTCTTTTTCAGCGTGAATTGATTCATGCAAAGCTTCTCGGCTTATGGAGTGAATGGTGATGAAGGTGGGAGAAAATCTAGGCATAATTTAGTCACTGATCTATTAGGACAGCTCTATGAGATCTTGTCTCCGTGTATGTGTCTCTGTGTGTCTATCTCTGAATGAAATATTTATATGCTTCCAAAACTTGCCGCCGACTTAGCACGTTCCATGTTTTCAGGTGCTAATTTCTATGCTTAGTTGGTCTTAGACACGTTTCGGAAGTCTTGCATCGCATTGGAACTTCGGCGCAATACTGTTACATTGGATATGAGATGATGATTTAATGCTTATGTGATGGAAAAGTTATCCATTACAAGTTTTTCTAATCTAGTTCAAGTATAAACTAAATTAAATACCTCGTAAGTTTGGGGTCAAACACAGGGAATTTGTTATTTACACTATCGAATTGATTACTGCCCATTTGGATGAGTAAGTTAATAAAGAAAAGAGTTGAGTTAAACTATGCTCTATACTAACCTATGCTAAAATAATCTAAACGACCCAGTTGATATGCGGTGGATAAATGAGGATGAAAATACATTAGCTAACCTCAAAGCAATGCAGATGCTGTGTTAAAGGAACTATGTGATAGACAGGATTAAAAAGCAATGTTAACCTACTCATAAACATGGTTATAGTCATGCACTTAGTACTAATTTTCGTCAATATATCTTGTTGATATTTATATCGAACAATTTGTCACTTTTTTCTTTTTGTGAATGTGTTAATTTTTGTATTTGTTGAAAATTGAGTTGTATAATAAAAGCAATTAAGATTTTATTTTCTGCATGTACATGTAAAAGAAATTATATTGTTTCTAAAAAAGAGAAATATTATTGTTTTTTCCATGCATTATAAAATACAAAAGTTAAGATTTTCATAAACAAAATGATGTCGGACATTTAATGTCGAACAATTACAGGCAAAATTAACCAAAAACCCAACCTAGAAGATGGTGTACAATGTTGGTTTTCAACTGACCTCGAAGAGGATGTACAAAGTCAATATTCAATTGACATTGTTGGCCATCTATAAGGTCGGTTTAAAGCCGACATCAAAGTAAAATCGAGTTAAAATCCTTTGATAACATGTAATTCGATGTCAGTTTATAACTGACATTAAAGTCAAGTTTTGTTGTAGTAAAATCGTGTTTCTTGGTGTGAGAAAGAGTCTATTGACTCTTACCTGGAGAACAAGCCCCTCTACATGTTGAGGATGTTTGTGTCCCTTAGCTGGTAAATTCCTTGCCTTTACTAGGGAGTCGATCAGAGCCATCATTGTCTGTGTCGCTGAAGTCGAGTTCATTAAGGAATTCTTGTCAAGTGATGACGTGGAAGTGTACTCGTTGCCATGCCCCGTACAAGTATGTGAGGTTAAGTGAGCTTCATCTCGATGAGCCTCAGGTAGTAGGGATCGCATCTCTATCATTTTTTAGTATTGCTTTTCTTGTACCGAGTCTTTATTTTATGTTCAGTCATGGTTATAGATTGTTGTTCTTGCTTCAGAGTAGTTACCTCATGTTTTAATTGAAAAATTCTTTCTCAGATCTAACCAAATCGATTGAGCAGATTTGGAGTTCAAAATACTTGATGAACAACCTTTTGAAATAGAATTGAGGACCCAGGCTATGACAATTTGATTATTGCTTGTCGAAACCCGAATAAATTCTGGAATCATAGGGTTTGCAATGCTTCCGTTGATGAAACATAATTTGTTTTTTTATTGATAATGCAAGAATCATATATCTACTTCGTGTCATATACTTCTCATTTATTAGCAACTTAAAAACAAGAACCAGGTTCGAATGTCAGTAGGATGTAAATAGTAAGGACTTTGTGATCTCTTATTCACATAACACACTTCAGATGTTGAAGAAGAACAATTTTCAGTTGTTGGAAGATTCGCTTCCGTTACCCTAATAAGTAACAAAATCAAAATCTGTAGAATAACAAAAAATTAAATCTGCTCAGCATATAAAAAATATGTACAATTGTCAAAATAGGTTGAAATATAAACTTCATTTTAAGTTAACAATATTTGGTCTACCCAAATAAAATCTCAATTTCTAAAAATAGTAATTACTATAATAGAGAAATTAGTTGTAGGAGATATTTAGAGAAGAATGAAAAAATATCTTGAGAATTGAAGAAAGGAGTGTAACTGTCAAGAATATTGTAGAGAGGCCTTTGTAATAATTAGATGAAGAATGTATTGGGAAATCCTAGCAATACATTTAGGGGTGCGAACTAGTATAAATAGGACATATGTCTTACCACTTGTATCAAGTCAAAAAAATAAGAAGTGTCTAATACACAAATAGCCTATTTTCTCAATTCCCTTTTCCAAATTTCCTCCAACCTCCAAAATTTCTTTCCACAAATTAGTATCAAAGCATAAAGATCATCTTCAAGAAGAAGATAGCAAGCAGTAGCATGATTCCATTCTAGTCCCAATGCTCAACAAGAGCAACTACAATAATTACAATATCAAGATGAAGGCTCTTCTTAGCTCACAAGATATGTGAAAGATTGTAAAGAAATGATACGTCGAATAAGAGAATGATAGTAGTCTTTCTCAAGCACAAAGAGATACTTGGAAAGATTCAAGAAAAGTAGACAAGAAGTCTCTCTATCTAATCTATCAAAGATTAGATGTCGATGCATTTGAAAAAGTTTCAGAAGCAAAAACGACGAAAGTACCATGTGAGAAGCTTCAAACCGTAGAAAGGAGTGAATCTCGTAAAAAAGGTATGTCATCAAACTCTAAGAGCTGAGTTTGAAATATTGGATATGAATGAAGGAAAATTCATCTCAGACTATTTTTCTAGAGTTTTAACTGTCACCAATCCACTTAAAAGAAACGGTAGAAAGATTGATGATGTTAAAACCAATGAGAAAATACTAAGATCGTCAGATTCAAAATTTGACCATAGTGTTCCCATAATTGAAGAAACAAACAACTTGGAGCTCATGACTATCGAGAACTCATGGATACGTTACAAGCATATGAAGAAAAGAAAAAGAAGAAGGTAGGAATCGAGGATCAATTGCTCAAGTTACGAGTTGATTCTACTAGTGGAGAAGTTAGTCCCAATAATAGAACTGGACAAGGATGAGAACGTGGTGAACCTCGACGACGAGGAAGAAGACAAGGACAAGGACTTGGTTGGAGACCCAATGAAGACAACAACAATAACTACCAAAGAGGATCGAAAAACTCAACAAAAGGTCGTGGACAAGGCAACTCAAGATTAAAGTATGATAAATCAAACATTAAATGTTATAATTGTTAGATATTTAGTCATTATGCATTCAATTTGAAGCTCCTAGAAACAATATAGCTGAAGAGAAGGCCAATTACATTGAAGATAAAAGTCAAGAATGTGGCGCCTTCTTGATGCCTTGCACAAATAGAGAATGAAGCAAAGATAAACAGGTACCTTGACACCGAGGCAAACAACCATATGTGTAGAGTAAAAAGCATGTTCGTGGAGCTTGATGAATCAATGTGTGACAATGTAGCATTTGCCGATGAATCCAAGGTAAAAGTAAAAGGAAGAGGTAACATTTTAGTTCGATTAAAGAATGGTGAGCACCAACTTATTTCAAATGTCTATTATGTGCCGAATATGAAGAGTAATATCTTGAGCCTGGACCAACTCTTAGAGAAAAGGATATGACGTTGGATTAAAAGATAATAATCTTTCAAAAAAAGATAATGCAAGTAATTCAAGAAGAGTTTTCCAAAGGAGTCAAACTCAAGAGCTCAAAGGCCTTTGGAACTCATACAAATAGATGTTTGCAGACCGATCAAGCCAAGCTCACTTGGTAAGAGTAACTATTTTCTTCTATTCATTGATGATTTCTTGAGAAAGATATGGGTGTATTTCTTAAAGTATAAATCAAAAGTGTTTGAGAATTTCAAGAAGTTCAAATTTTTGATTGAGAAAGAAATTGGACTGGTGATCAAGACCATAAGATCTAATCGCGAAGGAGAATTAACATCAAATGAATTCCAAAAATATTGTGAAGACCATAGGATTCGTCGAGTCTTAACAGTGCCAAGATCCCCTCAACAAAATGGAGTAGCAGAAAGGAAGAACAAAACATATTTTGACATGACAAGAAGTATGCTTAAAAGCAAAAAAAATTGCCAAACGAGTTTTGGGCAGAAGGAGCAGCATATGCAATCTACCTATCCAAGCAATCTCCATTAAGAATCATATATGGACAAACACCAGAAGAGTCATAAAGTGGAAGAAAACTTAGAATTTTTCATCTTAGAGTCCTTCGAAGCATTGATCGTGTGCATGCACCAGATGAAAAGAGAAACAAGTTGGATGATAAAAGTGAGAAATACATATTCAGATAAAAAGTTGGTTATGACTCAAATACCAAAGGCTACAAGCTCCACAATCCAGATAAAAAGTAGGCAATCCTAAGTCGAGAATGTAGTATTTGATGAAGAAGGAGAATGAGATTGGAGACGACATGATGAAGACTACAACTTCTTGTCGTACTTAGAAGAAAATTATATGGAGCAGACAAATACAGTGCAAACAAGAGAGGAGCCTTCTACACCACAACCTTCATTAACTTCAAGTTCTCAAGAAAACAAATGCTCAAGTGAAAGTGTTCAGCTTTCTTTGGTTTGTTTTCTTGCCAATTCGGAGCCCATGAACTTCCAATAAGTTTTGATGAATCCAAATTGAAACATTCCTATGGATAAAAAGATTAATGCAATCAAGAGGAACGACACATGTGAGCTAGTTTCACTATCAAAAGATCGCAAGACGATTGGTGTGAAATAGGTTTACAAAGCCAAGAATAATTCAAGAGGAGAAGTTGAAAGATACAAGCCATAAATAGTAGCAAAAGGTTATAGTCAAAAAGCAGGCATGGACTAAGATGAGGTATTTGCTCCCGTTGTTCGACTTGAAACTGTTAGATTAACAGTTTCATGACAGCTTAAAACAATTAGAGAATCCATCAAATTGATGTGAAATCAGTTTTTCTCAATGGAGTTCTTGAGGAAGAAGTCTACATTGAGCAACCTCAAGGCAATAAAGTTGAGGAAAAAGAAGAAAAGGTATTGAAGTTGAAAAAGGTACTCTATGGGTTGAAGCAAGCTCCAAAAGCTTGGAATAATCGAATAGACAAGTATCTACACCAAAGAAGTTTCATCGAATGTACATATGAGTGCACACTAAACATCCCAAAATTTAAGGTAATTTTTAATTTTTAATTGTTAACTTAATTAATCTACGTTTAAGTGGGATATTTAATTTTGTTTTGTTTAAATGTTATTTGTTTTATTTTGGAAGATTTCGAGAAAATAAGAGATTTTGGTTTAGTGAAATTTTGGTGTGGAAAATAGATATGTGTTTGTGTATTCCTTTAAAATAAAGTGTTGTTGGAGGGAGAAAGTAATTATTGTTGGTGAAAAGATGATATTTAAATGAAGAGGGAGAAGATGGATTTATTTGAGGTAGGAGAAAGGTTTATTTATTAGAAAAAGTAAAAAATATAATAGTAATAATATTAAACTTATTAATATTAATATTATTATTATAAAAGAAAATCAAGTCTTTATGGATTTGCATGCAACTTATTCTCCTTCCTCTTGATTAGGGGTGTGAAAAAACAGAGAAAAATCGACGAACCGGACCGAACCGAACCAAATCTTGGTTCGGTTCGGTTTTAATAAAAAATATGGTTGTTATCGCTAGAAATATCAATTGTTATCGGTTCGGTTCTAAGTAATAGAACCGAGAGGTTCGGTTCGGTCTTCGGTTCACCACCTTAAAAATCGTGAAAAATCGAACGAAACGGTAATCTATTATATTAATTATGTCAATATTTATATTAATAAAAATATATATACTAATCTACAAAAAGTTCGGCACAAAACCTTTTATTATAATTTTTTTCTTTAGGCTCATGCCCAACTTAAGAATGATTAGATGTTTTTTTTTCTCTTTTTTCTAAACGGTTTGAACCAAACCAAACCAATCTAAACCGAAGAAAATTGGTTCGGTTCAACAACCAAAATCGATGAAACTCGGTTTTCAATGGTTCAATGTGTAGAAAAATCGAGAGGTTCGGTTTGGTCCTTGGTTCGACCTAAAACCGGACCAAACAGAACCATGCACACCCTTTCTCTTGACCCTGCGCCGCCCTCCTCTACTTTCTTCATGTGACTTTCAGATTTAGCTGTCGTGACCTCCACGCCGCGCAGAGCCCTAAAAACTGAAGCGTCACGCCGAGCCGCTGCTAAGCTGCCTGTGTTTGTTTTCGTCTTTGCCGACCATGCACCTCGTCGATCTGTCTTTGTTAGATCTGTTTGTGACACGTCGCCAAGCCGAGCCGATGCTCAGTCTGAGGTCGTGCCTTCCATATGCACCACTCTTCGTCTTCTGCCAACGATCCCAGCTGCGATACATTTAGAGACGTCGGTTCTCTCCCACGCCGTGTGTTTCCAATTAGATCTGAACCGCAAGAATCGTCATGTTGCTGTCGATTGGTTGAGTGAGATTTATTTGTTGTGGGTAAGTTTTGGGCATCATTTTAATTGGGTTTTGATTACCCATTGGATCTTAAATTAAAGAATTTATTTTTAAGAATCAATATGGATTTACTTAGTTGTTTGCTTCGTTGATTGAAGATCAATTTGAAAGTTTTTCATCACAGTTGATTTGTAGAATTCTCTACAGAATGGGAAGAAGTTCGAAGAAGATTGGTTAGTTTGATGAGGAACCAAATTGAAAGTTTAAGGTTAATTTCAATTATTAATTTTATGAAAATATTATTAATTAAAATGTTGTATGTCTAGGTTCGATTTGGGGGTTATTTTTTGCAAGCTGCGAGATCTTCATTTGAGGTAAGGAATATTCCTACTGGATTCACGTTTGTAGAAAACATAAGCTTATGGGTGATTTGATTGGGTGTAGGATGACATTTAGGTGATAAGTTGACTGTATTATCTATTTGTGCCTTATGTTATGAGTCAGTGGATTGTGGCTTATTGTGTTGAATTGATCTGTATGATACTGCTAGTGATACTTGATTTTCTTATTGCTTGTTACGTTTTATGGTGGTTATGGGAAACTGTAAAACATGACAACTATGCAAGGTGGGTAGAATTGTGCATGAAACTGCTTGTTGTTGACAGATATGGATCATTTTGGATGGCGGTAACTACTAACTCTACTATTAGCCATATTGTAAGGCCCAAAATTTTGTTCTATTTTTCAGGTTCTATTATAATTTATGTTGTCATTGGATCATGAAGTTTTCTTGAAAGAAAATTTGTGAAATTATGGATACAAGTATGTGGACTAATGGTGACACTATTTTGAGTTAACCTATATAATAAAAGTTAATATAGGTAACAAAGAATTAATTGAAAAAAAAAAGATAATGTTATCAAGGAATGACTAACCATTTAAGTTGTGAAAGGACAACTAAGTAAAAGTTAAAGGAAGTTGGAAAAAATTTAATTGGTGAATTTAAATGAGTAAGTAGGCTGTTTTGTTTGTGATCCTTTAAATAGGTGTTGGAACACAAGGATAAAGGAGAGAAAAGAAAATAAATTACTTCAAGCAACCTTGGGTTAGTCTCCACGCTTTAGTCTTTAATTAGGAGGTGTGTGTAAGTAAAAAGAATTGGATTAGACTTCATTTTCTTGAAAGTTTAAGTAAATTCTTTTTTTTTTAAGATACCTAAATGTGTGGTTTTAGGGTAGAAGAAGAGCAACACTCGAGTAGTTGAAAAAGAAGGAAAGGAGGAAAGAGAGGGAAAGAAGAACTTCAAGGATTTTTGCAACCGAGAGAGAGAGAGAGAGAGAGAGAGAGTCGACATGAAGAGGTAAAAGAAACATGAAAGCTGATCAGCAACTCGGACAATACTGAAGCAGTCTGGTGTTTTGAAGCTCCCGAACTATAGAAAACTAATTAGAAGCTGAAATTTGGAGGTTAGTAAGATCAAAGGCTTATCTACAACTTTTTTGAAGGATATGAGACGACATGTGTGCACACTAAAGTGTTTCGTTATTCGCGTTGAGTTTGGTCCATGAGAACGATGATGTTGGAAGTGTCGGGCATGCCCCACTACGGTAAAGACGTTGGGAGTACTGGACTTGTCGTAGTACAACGTAGATAAAGAACGAGTAAAGATAAGTCATGCAAGTATTGTTTTAAAAGTGTATTGCTTGGATTAGATTTCTTATTGTATGTTTATTAAAGTTACTCACTCATTGAGTTTTAGCTCACCCTTTCAAAATGTTTTCCACTTTTCAGGCAACGATCGAGATCACAAAGCGTGACCTATTGCTGCTAGTCTGCTGCTAGTCTTAGAATTTTGTTGTATGTCATGAACTCGAGAACATGTATTATGGTCTATAATTTAGTAATGTGTAAAGGTTGAGACATCAGTTAGATGTATGTAGAGATAGTAAGTTAACTTGTTATAGGTAGGGTGATTGTGTTATGTTGTATATATAAGTATTACATACGTAAATTTGAGATTTATTTTCATGAGCTAGTAAGAATAGTTAAGTAAGCGGTCAGTGAGTGTCGTTAGGATAAGAACGGTGATTGCTGGCTTCACGCCATCTCTTAGACTTAGAGAGGAGAGTTTGGGCGAGGGTGTGACACATATTATACCTCATATGTGGGACGGGTTCACTAGAATTTATTGCATGTGTCTCGATGATACACTAGGCTGTTTTGCATGTGTTTCCACATATTCACTTGGATGATCTTTGCATTTGGGTTGATATGGACATTCATACTGAATCAATAGACTGTGTGGCACGAGGTATAGGCTTAATAGGGAGTTAACGATCACCTAATGGTCTAGTAGTGGGTCCCGTACTACGTATGTTTATCCTCATCATTTTCGTGTTTGTGTTTTCAAGACGAGGTAAGAGAAAACCAGCAAAGAACAAAAATAACCGGTGACCATACAGTGGGGACTACGAGACATGTCGCTTCTGCACTTTTCTATTTGGTTTCGCAGAACTATATTGTTTTATTTATTTATTTTAGTTATTTCATGTAAGCAATTATTTGCATGTTAGTAGGAATCCCGTCTAGGTTGTTTTCCGTATTCATCTAGTTATTTATTTATTTTGAGTAAACCATTTACATCGTATTTATATAATAAAAGCGTTTCTTTTTTGCTTGATTTTGACATTCAAAATTTACTGTTTTTGTTTAAGTAACGACCCCAACTCGATCTTGGAATTCGGGTTCTTTCACACACTCTACATGACTTGATGTACTTTTGTGCTTGTATGTTGATGACTTGATTTTTATAAGTAGTAATCAAAACACATTCAACAAATTCATAGAAGTGATGGCAAACAAGTTTGAGATGACAGACATCAGACTCGTGTCTTACTACCTTAACATTGAAGTAAAGCATGAAGATAAAGGGATTTTTGTCATACAAAAAGACTATGCTAGGAAAGTGATCAACAAGCTCAAGATGGATGATGCAAATCTGGTCAACACAACCATGGAATGTGGAATTCCATTGTCATGTTGCGAGCAAGGAGAAAGCGTGGATCCAACACTCTTTAAAAGCTTGGTTGGAAGTTTACGATATTTAACATAGACAAGATCCTACATTCTCTATGTAGTTGGAGTTATCAGTCGCCTTTTGGAGAAACCAACACACACTCAATTGAAGGCAACAAAGAAAATTCTTCAATATATCAAAGGTACTATAAGTAATGGCACGTACTATTCTATTTCTTTTAATTATGAGCTCCTGGGATTCATTGATAGCGATTGTGGAGGAGATGGGAATGATTGCAAGAGTACAACTTGTTTTGTGTTCTACATGGGAAATATGGCCTTCACATGGATATCAAAGAAGCAACCTATTGTTACTCTCTCCACATGTGAAGCATAATATGTGACTACTACCTCGTGTGTCTGTCATACTATTTGGTTGAGAAATCTATTAAAGAAGATGAGCTTGCCACAAGAAGAGGCAACAAGATTTTCGATATAGCAAATAAGAAATTTATTTGGCCAAACACCTAGTCTTCGAAAAGCGAAGTAAGCTCATCATTACACATTATCATTATGTTACAGAGTGCATTCGGAGAGAGGAAGTACAGTTAAAGTACGTGAAGACTCATGATCAGGTAGCTGGAATTTTCACTAAGTCTCTTAAGAGGGGGTGTTGAAATATAAACTTGATTTTGAGTTAACAATATTAGACCCAAATAAAAGTCCAATTTCTAGAAGTAGTAATTACTACAATATTCTAAAGAAATTAATTTGGGGAGATATTTAGAGAAGATTGAAAAAATATCTAAAAAATAGAAGAAAAGAGTGTAATTAATAATAATATTGTAGAGAGGCGCTTGTAATCATTAGATGAAGAATGTGTTGGCACAATCCTTGCCATAAATTTAGATGTGCAACTAGTATAAATAGAAGGGATATCCTACCATTTCTACGAGCCAAAAAAATTAGAAGTGTCTAATAACACAAGTAGCCTCTTTCCTCATTTCTCTTTTCTAAATTTACTTCGATCTCCAAAATTTATTTCCAGCAAACAAAGCTTCAGTTATCTAGGTTTTGATGGGTTGTGTAGTAAGACCGTGTCCAAATGGAAAAAGAGGATCATAGTGTGGATCTCCAAAGTTCATTGGCAATTGATCAACAGTCTTGAACCACGT
>JBBPDJ010018459.1:0-24299 GCA_037974625.1 Cucumis cinereus | reverse complement strand
ATTGCTAAGAGTGGGTTTGATCAAATGTGAGCCTACCACCTTTGGAAATATAATTGTCATTCCAACTCTTAAGGCACATTTCAACCTTCTCAATGACGGATTCCTAAAAAGCAAATGTGAAAGGGTTTACGATTCAAGAGCAAACCAAGATAAGTTGAGGGCCAAGTACCAACCATACAGCCAAATGAAGCAACCAGAGAAGCAATTGTACCATTGCTTAAGTGTATGCCCATGAATTCTGACTTCTGAGTTATTAATGCGAAGACAGTATATATGTATATTCTCAAAATGATTTCGTATCTTTTCCTCATCTGTTGAGGAGAAAAGGATGGAATCACCCACAAACTATAAATGGTGAATACTAAGCTCAGAATTCCTGAAAACAAAGCCCTCGATGAGATCGGAGTTTAGTCCCTTTTTGTTTGCATTCTACTAAGTCAATCAACCACCAATGTGAGTAAGAATGGGGAACAAAATAAAAGCCACCAAAGAGGATCTTTTTTTTTTTTTGTTGAGATTCTTTGATTTCTTCTATCGAGGGCCTCACTCATGTACTCCTCACACCTTTACTTTCACCCTCTCTCTCTCCCTCTCCCTCTCCCTCTCCCTCTCCCTCTCTGCTAATCCAAAATAGTCAGATTAGATGGATCAAATATATCATTATCTTGGTAGGTACAATTTGCTTCCACATTTTACTTTTTTCTTCTCTAAGGAAGCTTGATATAAGCTAACTAAGTGTTTCGAGGTACGAAAAACACGTGACCAACACCAGACATCGGTAGCAAACTTCTTCATTCTCTTTTGTATTTTTATTTTGTGGAGCTTTTTCTTTATGATCATCGTTCTATGTAGCTCTTTTGAAATTTGGATTATTAGAATGACCACCACGAGCATAATAATTATTTCTTCTTCTGCCACGGTCTATACCTCGATCACAACCACGACCCCGTCCACGATTAAAATTTACAACATTCGCTTCAGAAAATGATATTCTTTCAGTTGGTCGGAATTTGTAGTTTTTCATCAATAACTCGTTGGTTTGTTCGACAACAAGAAGACATGAGATGAGTTCAAAATATTTTTTAAAATCTTTCACCTCGATACTGCTGCTGTAGGAGCATACTCGAGATATGAAAAGTAGAGTGTTTTTTCCAACATATCCGCATCAATAATTTTGCCTCCACATAACAACAATTTTGACCTAATTCTAAATAGTTTAGAATTGTAAGCACTTACTAATCTAAAATTTTGTAGCCTCAAATGCATCTAATTATAACCAGCTTGAGGAAGATAAACTAATTTTAAATGATCATACCTTTCTTTCAGTTTACTCCACACCATATGAGGATCTTTTAATGTTAAATATTCTGATTTTTAAATTCTCATGAATGTGATGACAAATGAAAATAATGACTTTCGACTTTTCTTGATTGGTTATTGCATTTTCTTTCTTAATTGTATCTCCGAGATTCATGGCATCAAGATGCATCTCAACATCAAGAACCCATGAAAAATAGTTGTTACCGTTAATGTGAAGAGCCGTCAATTCTAGTTTTACAAGATTTGTCATGGTAACTCTATTATAAAATATGATAATTATATTAGAAATTTAACAAACATCAAATATGCTAAATAACATTTATTTATTAATTATAATAAAGTGAAAGAAAATTTGCCCTACCTTTAGGACCTACCTTCGACGTAGGAGACGGTCGGAGCTGGATCTAACAACGTGTTGTGAAATATGAAGCATAACGAAAACACGGATATCGAAAAAAATAATATTAAAAAAAATACAAAATAAATAAAATAAAATAAACAAAATAAAAAATAAATATGCTTCCAGCATTGTCAATTGTGAAAAACACTTTCTACTTGTAAGTATTGTATGTGTGGTCGCACTGTCTACTAAACATAGATTTTCTTTGTTCATAATTGAGTCATTCGACATGTGAAAATGATGCATAGATCTTTATTAAAAGAAAATATTTACAATTAGAAAGTTTAACGTTTGAAATCTACAAAACATAATATTTGCATAAAGATAGATAAAAACAACAAGATCAGTCTAAATATTTTCAAAATTAAAAGAAACATTTGATGTTCCACAAATTGGGTCAATCTTCTCTTCAGACGATTCAAAGAAGTCTGTTACGTCCAAATTTGTCATATGAGACGGATCAATCATGTCATTATCCTGGTATGCCAAATTTGTTTCCACATTTTTTCCCATTTCTTTTAGAGAAGATTGGTATAAATCAACCAGATATTTAGACGCACGACAAATTTTTGCCCAGTGCCCGATCATTCCACATCTGTAGCATTTATTATCATCTCCATTTGAATTTTTTTCTTGTGGAGTTTTTCCCATATGATCATTATTTTGAGTGGTTCTTTTGAAATTTGAATAAGTAGAACGTCCACCACGAAAATGATAATTATTTATTCCTCACCCACGGTCACAACCTCGACCGCAACCACTACCTCGACCTCGACCTCGACCTCGTCTTCAATTATCATCTAGATACACAACATTCACTTCTAAAAATGGCATTGTTCTAGTGGGTCGAGATTCATGGTTTTTCATTAACTCGTCATTTTGTTCAGCCACAAGATGACATGAAATTAAATCACAATATTTCTCAAAACCTTTCTGCCGATATTGCTGTTGTAGAAGCATGTTTAAGGCATGAAAAGTTGAGAATGTCTTCTCTAATTTATTAGCATCAGTAATTGTTTCTCTGCATAATAACAATTTTGAACATATATTATGTAAGGCGGAATTATATTCACTTACTGATTTAAAATCCTGGAGCCTCAAATGCATCCATTCATAACAAGCTTTAGGATGAATAACTATATTCTGATGATGATATCTTTCTTTCAAATTTTTCCACAAGATACGAGGATCATTAATTGTAAGATATTCCATTTTCAATTCCTCGTGGAGATGATGCATATAAAGATCATTATCTTTGTTTTATCTTGGACTGATGTTATATTCTCTTCTTTAAGCCAGATGAAGGAACGGGAAGACCTAGAATGTAGAAGATCGCCCCCAGACTGCGTATTTTTTTGAAACGAGGCCCTCTGTAACGCGACATAAAGACTGAATAAACGAGTATCACCTCTAGATGGAAGCATATTTTCTTTAAAAATTAGTTTTGTACCATCTGCTAATTGTTTCCCCAAGGTTCATGGCATCTAGGTGAATTTCGACATCAAGCACTCATGGTAGGTAATTATTTCCACCAATATCAAAAGCAGTAAATTCTAATTTTGCAAGATTTTCCATGGTAACACTATTTAAAAAAATTTGTATTTATATTAGAAATTTATTGAATATTAAACATGCAAAATAATAACATCTTATTTATTAATTATAATAAATAGGAAACATCGACATACCTTTGACCTACCTTCAATGGGAGAAAATGACGTGACCTCGTATTGATAACGTGTTGTAAATATAGAGAGAATAACGGTGGCATAACGATATACGAAAATAGATATAACATAATAACAATAATAATAAAGAATAGCAATTTATCAAAATAACACTTTCATAAAAATCTACTAACTCCAACAATTTAGGAACTTTGACCAATTGTGTGTGTCCCTAAAAAATCCCCCATAACTCACTATTTATAGGAGAAATGGCAAGTAGGAGGTGGTCCTAATGGACACTAAAATGGTGTAGAATTTTGACACATGGTTAATACAAGGAGTTCAATGATGACACGTGAAAAATGCCACTAATCTTTATCATCTAATGGACATCTATATTTTAATATTTATAATACTCCCCCTTAGATGTCCATTATACATATGAAATATATCTCGTTAAAACCTTACTACGTAAAAACCCAATGGAAAAAAAAAATCTAGTGAAGGAAAAAGAGTACATATTTCAATATATTCATTTCTCCTCATGAAAGCAGCATTTGAGATCTTTGAGTCGTCGCATTCCAATGGTGTATACAAACTTTTCAAAGGTTGCAGTAGGTAATGACTTTGTAAATAAGTCAGCCAGGTTAATCTTCGAACAGAATTGTTGTACCATGATATCGCCATTTTCTTCAAGGTCATGAGTGTAGAAGAGCTTTGGTGAAATATGCTTTGTTCTATCTTCTTTGATATATCCTCCTTTGATTTGGGCTATGTATGTGGTATTGTCTTCGTATGGTGTCATTGGAAGACTTTTACTGGAAGATAAGCCACATTTTTCACGAATGTCTTGAGTCATCAATCTTAGCCATATACATTCTCGACTAGCCTCATGGAGTGCAAGTATTTCAGCATGGTTTGAGGAAGTAGCAGTTATGGTTTGTTTCACTAATCGCCATGATATAGTTGTACCTCCGCATGTGAACAAGTAACCTGTTTGAGATCTAGCGTTGTGTGGATCAGATAAATATCCTAAATTTTCATAATCAACTAGATCAAAACTTGTTTCGTTAGAATAAAATAGCCCATATCAATTTTTCTTTGGAGATAACGAAATACATTCTTAATTCCATTCCAATGTCCTTTTGTTGCAGAAAAACTATATCTAGCAAGTAAATTTACTGAAAATGCAATATCTGGTCTTGTATTATTAGCTAGATACATTAGAGCACAATTTCTTGATTATACGATTAAGAACATTCGACTTGATAATGCTGGTGAATTCACATCCCAAGCTTTTGATAATTATTGTATGTCAATTGGGATAAGTGTTGAACATCCTATAGCTCATGTTCATACACAAAATGGTTTAGCAGAATCATTCATAAAACGTTTGTAGTTAATTGCTAGTCCACTACTCATGAGAGCTAAGCTTTCTGCATCTGTTGCTTAGGAGCATATCAATTGCTAGACCATTACTTAGGAACATATCAATTGCATGTAGCGTCACTTGTAGGCAATAGGTCAGTAGCTTATCATAAGTACTCGCCATTACAATTAGCATATGGCCAAGAGCCAAATATTTCCCATATAAGAATATTTTGATGTGTAGTACATGTTTCAATTGCTCCATCACAATGTACTAAGACGGGTCCTCAAAGGAGACTAGGAATATATGTTCGATATGATTCCCCATCAATTATTAAATGTCTGGAACCCCTAACAGGCGATGTATTTACTGAACAATTTGTTGATTGTCATTTTAATAAGACAAATTTTCCAACATTAGGGGAAGAAATTATGAAGTTGGAAAAAGAAATTACATGAAATGTGTCGTTATTGTCTCATTTACATCTCCGTACATATCAATGTGAACTTGAAGTTATTGATAAAAAACTACGAATCCCGACCAACTGAAACAACACCATTTTCTGAAGCAAATGTTGTAAATTTTAATCGTGGACGAAGTCGTGGTTGTGATCGAGATAGAGACCGTGGCAGAGGAAGAAATAATTATTATGTTCGTGGTGGTCATTCTAATAATCCAAATTTCAAAAGAGCTATACAGAATGATGATCATAATGAAAAAGCTCCACAAAATAAAAATACAAAAGATAATGAACAAGTTTGCCACCGATGTATGGTCGGACGTTGGTCACGTGCTTTTCGTACCTCGAAACGCTTAGTTAATTTATATCAAGCCTCCTTAAAGAAGAAAAAAGGAAAAAATGTGGAAGCAAATTGTACCTATCAAGATAATGATATATTTGATCCATCCAATCTAACTACTTTGGATTAGAAGATTTCTATGAATCTCCTCAAGTTGATCGGCACAGTTGATGAAGCAACAAGTGTTTCTTTTGATTTTAAAAATATCTAGAATGACGTTGTTATATTATCCATCTTCATGTCTTGTTTTTGTTAATATTAACATTTGTACATTTCAAGTGTTGTTTTACCTAATGTAATTATTTTCTTTTAATCACGAAAGATGCATCATTTTCATACTTTGGTGATTCAATATGAGAAAAGAAGATCTATGTCTGGCAGACAATGCAACCGCACACACAATACTTACAAAAAAAAATATTTTTCCAAATTGAC
Source organism: Cucumis cinereus (assembly GCA_037974625.1). NCBI lineage: Eukaryota > Viridiplantae > Streptophyta > Magnoliopsida > Cucurbitales > Cucurbitaceae > Cucumis > Cucumis cinereus. Next base: position 18,308 of record JBBPDJ010018459.1, on the reverse strand, counting down.
AATGTAAAATGCAAAAGTAGATACAATATCAGGTTCTGCAAACCTGATTGAAGGCTTTGTAAAAACAAATGTAATTTTGCTAGAGGAACAAAATTTACTATTGACAATGCATTGTTCTCTAGTCAATCAAAGAAAATCTACTGAGTTTTAAAGATATACGTTGCAATGACTATCATATTAAGACTGATAGAAAAAATAAGATAAAATATCTTTATATTATCTCTAATGTCTCAAATGAAAAACGTATATTAGAAAAGTTACCTACTTTATCTTTAGGATTATATTACACTCATATACGAGTAATTGAAACATATGCAACAATGAACCTGAAGTTCATGAATCCACATATATTTGCTATTTGACATAAAAGATAAGGTCATCCAGGGTCCATAATGATTAGAAGAATTATTGAGAATTTTAATGAATACCAATTAAAGCCAAAAGATTCTTCAATCTACTGAATTATCATGTGATGCTTGCTCTCAAGGTACATTAATAGTTTGACCATCACCAACTAAAGCGAAAATAGAATCACCTACCTTCTTAGAATGAATTCATGGTGATATATGTGGACCTATTAACCCACCAAGTAGACCATTTAAGTATTTCATGGTCTTAATAAACGCATTCAGCAGGTGATCAAATATATGCTTATTATCATGTCAAAATATTTCATTTGGAAGATTACTTGTTCAAATAATTAAATAAAGAGCACAATTTTCTGATTATTTAATTAAGAATATTCGACTTGATAATGCTGGTGAATTTACATCTCAAACATTTGATAATTATTGTATGTCTATTGGATAAGTGTTGAGCATCTTGTAGCTCATGTTCATACACAAAATGGTTTAGCAGAATCATTTATAAAAAGTTTGCAATTAATTGCTAGACCATTACTTATGAGATCTAACCTTCTTACATCTGTATGGAGACATGCTATTTTGCATGATCCATCACTTGTGAGTATTAGACCAGTAGCTTATCATAAATACTCGCCATTACAATCAGCATATAGCCGTGAACCAAATATTTCTCATTTGACAATTTTTTTATGTAAAATATATGTTCCAATAACTCCACCACAACAAGTTGTTATTAATGAAACTGAAACACGCCAGAAGCGTGGTAGACCAGTAGGTTCCAAAGGTAAAAAGCATCGAAAAAAAGAAAATCAATAAATCAATTAGAATACAGATGTTTCAGAAGAAATTGAAAATTTGAATCCTGACATGAATATTGAAGAAGATAAAATAATTATCTTGTCAAGATTCAAATTTTTTCATGATTCAAATTTTATCTTCGTCAATAAAATAGTTATCGATATAATTATTATTCTCGATTGTTTTATCTTCTTCAATAATCGTGTCAAGAATCAAATTTTGAATTTCTTCTGAAACATCTATATCCTTAATTGAGTTATTGATTCCCTTTGTTTTTCGATGATTTTAACCTTTGGAACCTACTAGTCTATCACGCTTCTAGCATCCTCCAGATTCATTAATATTACCTTGTTGTGTCGGAATATCAATTTTTTATGGGACATTTGCACCTGGTATATGTGACTTCGTTACTTATTTTGCATCTTCAAATGCAACTAGTAACATATTTGCTATATTTTGCAAATTAATTATTTTCTGAACTTCATGTTCACATTGATCTGTACGAAGATTTAAATGAGACAATAATGATACATTCTATGTAATTTCTTTTTCCAACTTCTGAATTCCTCACCCTAATATTGAAAAATTTGTCAAATTAAAATGACAATCAGCAAATTATGCCGTAAATATATCACCCGTCAGAGGTTCAAGATCTTTAATAACTGATGGAGAATCAAATAAAACTTATATCCCTAGCCTCCTTTGAGGACTCATTTTACTGCGTTGTGGTGGAGCTATTGGAACATATTCTGCACACCTAAAAATTCTCAAATGAGAAATATTTGGTTCATCAGCATACACTAATTGTAATGGTGAGTATTTATGATAAGCTGCTGGCCTAATACACACAAGTGACGTAACATACAAAATAATATGTCCGCATACAGATGTAGGAAGTTTAGCTCTCACAAACAATGGTCTAGAATCTAATTGCAAACGGTTTATAAACGATTCTACTAAACCATTTTGGGTTTGAACATGAGCTACAAGATGTTCAACATTTATCCCAATGGAATAACTATCAAATGTTTTGGATGTAAATTCACTAGCATTATCTAGTCGAATGTTCTGAATTGAATAATCAGAAATTTGTGCTCTTAACTTAATTATTTCAGCAAGTAATCTTGCAAATGCAAGATTTTGACTTGATAATAAACACACGTGTGACCATCTGCTGGATGCATCTATTAAGACCATGAAATACTTAAATAGTCCACTTGATGGGTTAATAGATCCACATATATCATCATGAATTTGTTATAAGACGTAGGGTTTAAGGTTTAGGGTTTGAGGCAGTAGAGATAATATAAAGATATTCTATCTTATTTTTTCTATCAGTCTCTATATGATAGTCATTGCAATGTATATCTTTAAAACTCAGTAGATTTCACTTTGATTGACTAGAGAACAATGCATTGTCAATAGTATATTTTGTCCCTCTAGGAAAAATAACATTTGCTTTTTCAAAGTCTCCAATTAGGTTTGCAGAACTTGATATTATATTTACTTTTGCATTTAACATCGTCAATTTGAAAAAATATTTTTTACTTGTAAGTATTATGTGTGTAGTTGCACTGTCTGTCAGACAGAGATCTTCATTGCTCACTATAGAATTACAGAACGTATAAAAAGATGCATCTTTCTTCATTAGAAGAAAAAAATTACATTAAGCAAAACAACACTTGGAATGTACAAAGGTTAATATTAACAAAAACAAAGCATGAAGATGGATAATATACAACATTATTCTAGATATTTTTAAAATCAAAAGAAACACTTGTTGTTCTATCGACTGTGTCGATCTTCTCTTCAAGAGATTCAAATAAATCTGTCACATCAAATTAGTCAGATTAGATGGATCAAATATATCATTGTCTTGATAGGCACAATTTGCTTCCACATTTTTTCCTTTTTTTCTTTTCTAACGGTGCTTGATATAAATTAACTAAGTGTTTCGAGGTAGGACAAACACGTGACCAATGTCCAGTCATATATCGGTAGCAAACTTCTTCATCATCTTTTGTATTTTTATTTTGTAGAGTTTTTCCTTTATGATCATCGTTCCGTGTGGCTCTTTTAAAATTTGGATTATTAGAATAACCACCACGAAAATAATAATTATTTCTTCCTCTTCCACGGTCTCTACCTTGATTACAACCACGACCCCGTTCATGATTAAATTCACAACATTCACTTTAGAGAATGGTATTGTTCCAGTTGGTCGCAATCCGTGATTTTTCATCAATAACTCGTTGTTTTGTTCGACAACAAGAAGACATGAGATGAGTTCAAAATATTTTTTAAAACATTTCTCTTGATACTGCTGTTGTAGGAGCATATTCGAGATCAGAAGAGTAGAGAATGTTTTTTCCAACATGTCCTTATCAGTAATTTTTTCTCCGCATGACAACAATTTTCAACCAATCCTAAATAGTTCAAAATTGTAATCACTTACTGGTCTAAAATCTTGTAGCCTCAAATGCATCTAATCATAACGAGCTTGAGAAAGATAAACTAATTTTAAATGATCATACTTTTTTTTAGTTTACTCGACAACATATGAGGATCTTTTACTGTTAAATATTCTCATGAATGTGACGACGAAGGAAAATCATGGTTGTGGTCGTTTCTTGATTGGTTGTTGCATTTTTTTCTTTATTGTATCTCCGAGATTCACGACATCGAAATGCATCTCAGCATCAAGAACCCATGACAAATAGTTGCTACTGTTAATGTGAAGAGCCGTAAATTTTAGTTTTGCAAGATTTGCAATATTATCCTAAAATATTATAATTATATTAAAAATTTAATAAACATCAAATATTCAAAATAACATTTATTTTATTAATTATAATAAAGTGAAAGAAAATTTGCTCTACCTTTAGGATCTACCTTAGGCGTAGGAGACGGTCGAAGCTCGTGCTGAACAACGTGTTGTGACAAATGAAGCACAACAGAAACACAGATATCAAGAAAATAATATTAAAATAAAATAAACAAGATCGACAAAATAAAATAAAAATTTTCAAAATTCTCCACTTTCACCCATTTCTTTGGATTTCTCACCAATGTGTGTGTAGTTACCATGTCCACCAAATTCCACTATTTATTGACAATTTGGCATGCATGAGGTGGCTTACATAGACACTAACCATGAATATATGGATGACACATAGTTAACATATGTGTCGATGTTTGCAAGCCTCGTGGAATTGGACACTAAGCATATACAATAATGGGACATCCATTATATAATATGTATAATACTCTCCCTTAGATGTCGATTACGTATATGGAGTATACCTCGTTAAAACCTTACTAGAAAAAAATCCAATGAAAAAAAAACCATAGTAAAGGAGAAAGAGTATATATTTTATATAATTAATATATTTTAAAAAAAAAAATCTCCCCTCATGAAAACATTATGTAAAATCTATGAGTCATTGCATTTTAATGTTGGGCACCAATTTTTCAAAGGTCACGATAGGTAATGATTTTGTAAATAAGTGTTAGATTGTCCTTTGAACAAATTTGTTGTACTGTGATGTCGTTATTTTCTTCAATATCATGGGTGTAGAAAAGCTTTGGTGAAATATGCTTTGTTTTATCACCTTTAATATAACCTCATTTAATTTGAGCTATACATGTCGTGTTGTCTTCGTATAGTGCCGTTGGAAGATTTTCACTAGAAGACAAGCCGCATGTTACACGAATGTGTTAAGTCATTGATCTTAACCATACACATTCTCGACTTGCCTCGTGCATTGCAAGAATTCTAGCATGATTTGAGGAAGTAATTGTTATGGTCTGTTTCACTAATCGTCATGATATAGCAGCTCCTCCATATATGAATGGATAACATGTTTGAGATCTAGCTTTATGTGGATTAGATAAATATCCTGAATCTGCAAAACCAACTAGGTCAAATTTGATTTATTTGAACAAAACAAACTCATATCAATCGTTCCTCGAAGATAACGAACCATATGCTTAATTTCATTCCAATGTATTTTTGTTGGAGATGAACTGTATCTAACTAATAAATTTACTGAAAATACAATATTTGGTATTGTATTATTAGCAAGATACATAAGTGCCCCAATTGGACTAAGATATGGTACTTTTGGACCAAAAAGTTCTTCATTATCATCCCGTGGTCAAAATATATCTTTCTTCATATCTAGTGAACAAACTTGCATTGAAATGTTTAATGGATGTGTTTTATCAACATATAATCTTTTCAAAACTTGTTGTGTATAAGTTGATTGATAAACAAATATTTCATCTGCTAAATGCTCAATTTCCAAGCCAAGGCAAAATTTATTTATCCGAGATCTTTCCTCTCGAATTCTTTCTTAAGATATGCTATAGCCTTTGAAAGGTCTTCATGAATTCCAATTATATTTAAATCATTAGCATGTACAGTAATAATAGCAAATTCTAACTGTCATTTCTTTATAAAAACACATGAATATATCAGAATATTTTGATATATTTCTTTCAACAAATATCCACTCAGGCGATTATACCACATCCGTCCTGATTGTTTTAATCCATATAGTGATCTCTGTAACTTTATTGAATATAGTTCTCGAAAACTCGATAATTAGTTTCTTTTTTCAACTTCTGAATTTTTTCCCCTAATGTTGAAAAATTTGTCTCATTAAAATAAAATTGATAATGTGTTGTGAAAAATGATGCACAACGAAAACACAAATATCAAAAAATAAATATTAAAATAAAATAACAAATTAAAAAATAAAATAAAAAATAGAAATAAGAAAATATAAAATTTCTCAAAATTCTCTACCTTTCCCTCTGTTTTTGAAAATATCTAGAATAATGTTGTTATATTATTCATCTTCATGTTTTGTTTTTCTTAATATTAACTTTTATACATTTCAAGTGTTGTTTTACTTAATGTAATTTTCTTTTAATGAAAAAAGACGTATCGTTTTTCATATGTTGGGTGATTCAATAATGAGCAAAGAAGAACTATGTGTGGTAGACAACGCAACCACACACACAATACTTACAACTAAAAGCATTTTCCAAATTGACGATGTTAAATGTAAAAGTAAATACAATATCAGGTTCTGAAAACATGATTGAAGGCTTTGAAAAAGAAAATGTTATTTTGCCTAGAAAAACACAATTTACTATTGGCAATACATTGTTCTCAAGTCAATCAAAGAGAAATCTACCGAACTTTAAAGATATAGGTTACAATGGCTATCATATTGAGACCGATAGAAAAAGTAAAATATAATATCTTTATATTATCTCTACTGTCTCAAATGAAAAACATATATTAGAAAAGCTGTTTACTTTATCTTCAGGATTACATTATACTCATATACGAGTAATTGAAACATATGCAACAATGAACCTGAAGTTCATGAATCTAGATAGATTCTATTTGGCATACCAGATTAGGTCATCGAGGTCCATAATGATGACAAATTATTGAGAATTCTAATGGACACCCATTAAAGAACCAAAAGATTCTTCAATCTACTGAATTATCATGTGATGCTTGCTCTCAAGGTAAATTAATAGTTAGACCATCACCAACTAAAGTTGGAATTGAATCACCCACATTCTTAGAACGAATTCATGGAGATATATGTGGACCTATTAACCCACCAAGTGAACCATTTAAGTATTTCATGGTTTTAATAGACGCATCCAGCAGATGTTCACACATGTGCTTATTATCAAGTCAAAATCTTGCATTTGCAAGATTACTTGCTCAAATAATTAAGTTAAGAACACAATTTCCTGATTATTCAATTAAGAACATTCGAGTTGATAATGCTGGTGAATTTAAATCACAAACATTTGATAATTATTGTATGAAAATTGGAATAAGTGTTGAACATTTTGTATCTCATGTTCATACACAAAATGGTTTAGCAGAATCGTTTGTAAAGCGTTTGCAATTAATTGTTAGACCATTGCTTATGAGAGCTAAGCTTCTTACATCTGTATGGAGACATGTTATTTTACATGTTGCATCACTTGTGCGTATTAGGCTAGCAGCTTACCATAAATACTCGTCCTTACAATTAGCGTATGGCCATGAACCAAATATTTCTCATTTGATAATTTTAGGGTGTGCAGTATATGTTCCAATCGCTCCACCACAATGCACTAAAATAGGTTCTCAAATGAAGCTAGGGATATATGTTGGATTTGATTCTCCACCTCTGACGGGTGATATATTTACTACAAGATTTGTTGATTATCATTTTAATGAGACAAATTTTCTAACATTAGAGAGAAGAATTCAGAAGTCGAAATAAAATGACATGAAATGTATCATTATTGTCTCATTTAAATCCTCGTACATATCAATGTGAACATGAAGTTCAGAAAACAATTCATTTGCAAAATATAGCAAATATATTACCAGATGCATTTGTAGATGAAAAAAATAACTAAGTCACATATACCAACTAACTACAAATGTCCCATAAAAAAATTAATATTCCAACAAAACAAGTAGTTGTTAATGAATCTGGAGCACGCCAGAAGCATAGCAGACTAGTAAGTTCCAAAGATAAAAATCCTCAAAAAAGAAAGGGAATCAATAACTCGCATAAGGATATAGATGTTACTGAAGAAATTAAAAATTTGAATCCTGACAAGAATATGGAAGAAGATAAAACAATTGAGGATATCAATGAGATTTCGATAAACTATGTCATGGCATGAAAAAGATGGAACCGAACTAATGTAGTTATTGATAACATTTTTGCCTATAATGTTGCTCTTGATATTATATCTGAGAATGAGGATCCTAGACCAAAATCGTTTGAAGAATGTTGACAGAGAAAAGATTAATCTTTATGGCAAGAAGCAATTGAGGCAGAATTAAACTAACTTTCAAAACGTCAAGATTTTGGACCAGTAGTTCAAACACCAGAAGGTGTCAAACCTATGGGTTACATATGGGTATTTGTGAGAAAAATATATGAAAATAATGAGATCATAAGATATAAAGCAAGACTAGTTGAACAGGGTTTTTTACAAAGACTTGGTATTGATTATGAGAAGACATATTATCTGATGGTGGATGCAATCACATTAAGATTTTTAATTGGTCTAGCTGTTTATGTCAATCTGGACATGCATCTTATGGATGTAGTCACAACATATTTATATGTATCTATTGGTAATGATATTTATATGAAAGTCCTAACAGGATTTAAAATACCTAAAACATATAAATCAAGTTTCTAGAAACTATATTAAATAAAGTTAGGGTTTAGGATTTAGGGTTTAGTAAAGTTTTAACGAGGCATATTCCATATACGTAATAGACATCTAAGAGGAGTATTATAAATATTCTATAATAGATGTCCCATTACTGTATATGTTTAGTATCCAATGTCACATGGCTTGTAAACATTGACACATATGTTAACCATGTGTCATCTATATATTCATGGTTAGAGTCCATGTAAGTCACCACATGCATGCCAAATTGCCTATAAATAGTGGCATTTGGTGAACATTGTAAGAAACACACTGGTGAAAAATCCATTTTGAGAAATTTTATATTTTCTTATTTTATATTTTATATTTTTTTATTTTTTTGTTATTTCATTCTAATATTATTTTTTTTCGATATTCATATTCTCATTGTGCTTCATTTCACAACATATATCTAATTTCCTTCTTTTGTTTTTTATTTTTGTTTTTTATTTTTGTTTTTTATTTTTGTTTTTTAATATATATAAGTCTACCTTTTTCAATCTCAATGTTCTCAAATCTTCCTCCTCAATCTATCTCAAAGTCCTCAAATCTTCCTCCCCAATCTTCTAGCTAACAATTCTTTTGTTTTTTATTTTTGTTTTTTAATATATATAAGTCTACCTTTTTCAATCTCAAAGTTCTCAAATCTTCTTCCTCAATCTATCTCAAAGTCCTCAATTCTTCCTCCCCAATCTTCTAGCTAACAATAAATGTATTCAAAGTCTACAAATGGCATATTTTTTCTAATGCTTGTGTAAGAGAATTAATCTAATGCATGAAGAATGGGAGATAAGGCCACAACTAATTATGGTGGATCAAGCTTAGAACAATTTGGTGGATTTTTGTGTTTTTTATTTCATTTTTCAATTTTGTAAATGAAAATGTACTGATTTAATGATTGTACTTCTTTTTCATTTTTTTTGTAAGTACACATCGATTATGTGGTTTTTTCTTAAAGCAAATGAGATTATTTCAGATGTTTTCGTGACCGGATAGATCAGATATTTATGTAAGTAGTGAAAGAGGCGCGCCAACAAATAGGCTTAATATAAGGTTTGAAATTTTAAAAAAAATCATTGGTGGATTTTTGTGTTTTTTATTTCACTTTCAATTTTGTAAATGAAAATGTACTGGTTTAATGATTGTACTTCTTTTTCAATTTTTTTTGCAAGTACACATCGATTATGTGGTTTTTTCTTAAAGCAAATGAGAATATTTCAGATGTTTTCGTGAGCGGATAGATCATATATTAATGTAAGTAGTGAAAGAGGCGCACCAACAAATAGGCTTAATATAAGGTTTGAAATTAAAAAAAAAAAAAAAAAAAAAAAAAAAAAAAAACACTGCAAAGATTTTAAACAAATCATCCAAATAATTAAAGGATAATTATTATAAAATTTTATTAAAAAAGATAGAGAGGTCATAATTTTTTTAAACGTAAGTTTTAAATTTAAATTAAGAAAATAATGAAAATAAAATAAAAATAAAAATTTTCCATAATTGTATTTCCTAATTTTGTATGTTTTAATTGAGATTAGTTTGGATTATTATGTAATACATTTATTATTATCAAATTCTAAATTTGCATAATTATTTGTGTTTTTTAATTCTCTATAGGTATCTCCCCTCTCTCTTTCCTTCTAATTTTGTTAAGTGTTTTTTTTTTATATAATTTTTATCATAGGTAGTTATCACATCTTCATTTTCTTTCATCGGCTGAGTTTCTATTTTTTTTTTTTTCAAAATTGTGTTTTTTTAAATATCTGTATGAATTGAGATTTAAATTTAATAATTTAAAATCAAATAGTCTTAATTTTCAACTTATTATACATGTAAATTTGAAGCACGTAGTTCCTACTAGTCCTTCCTTGAAGTATCCCTTGCATCACCCAATAAACAATCCTTGAAGTATCCCTTGCATCACCCACTAAACAATCGACGACTAGAGAAAAGAAAGGGACCTTCCCAAAGATTTGCTTTTATCCCACTCACGATCCAAGTGATGAGCATTCGCACCAATAAATATCAAGTCTTGAACAAGGTGATCAGGTTCAGAAAAAGCTTTCAAACACAGTTAAATAGAACTATTTCGTAAAGCTAATTCTACCAAGAAAGAGATTGACATATGAATTAAAAACCCATCATATGATATTATGATTATGCTACCTTCAAATTTTGTTTCTAGATCTTTTGGTTTTGATTTACCAAAGCTCTAACAGATTTACCATGAAATGCGGTCACAAATCATGTAAAGAACAACGAGAAAAGTGAGCTGATGACTTACATGTCCATTTGAATTTGAGACTCAACATTCTGCAATTGCCAACGAATACTCTCTGCAACTGACAACAGAACCTCTGAAGACTTCTCAATAGATATTGACAGATGTTTTACCTTTCAGCTTCTCAAATTCTGAGAGAAACAGTTTTGCGGCCCTAAATAGAAATAGAGGAGAACACTTATACGATTTCACTTGATACATTTTGTGTGCTGATTCTTAGAACAGCCCCCCAAAACCTCAAAACGAAGAAGAAGAAGAACAAACTTGAAGGGGGTGAAATTACCTTGCAAGCCCATCCGCTTCATTTGGGACTAAAATTTCATTAGGCCGGCCAACTACTTTCTCCAGGCCCTGCCCATTCAGACGGTTTAAGTGATTGTTAGTTTTATTTTGTGCGCTTATGTCTACATTTCTAGACAAAAATCTTTAATCATAAATATGCAAACACAATGCTGAGACAATAAAACATGATTGACAACCAAAAATCACGTATACTTCAAGTTAAATTATATTCTTTAAAGAGCAAGAACATACCGCTGAGATAAAATTCATGGTTTTTCTACATTACGTGCCCTCTTTGCTGGACGAAGAGTAGATTTGAATTTCTTTATGGCACCAAATTTCTGGAGAGGATGCGTCTTTTTTACTTCAATCAACATCTATACATGAAAATTTATATGAATGAAAACAAAATGGAGATAAAATGAAAAAAACAAGCATCAGTTCCTGAATATACCTTTCTTTGCTCATATATATAAAATTGGGACACAAGCTGAACCTAGTAACTGGACACTAGCTGTCAAATTTATAATTCTGTTTATCTTTCTTCATTGTTTTTTCTTCTTATTTGAACCTCTGGTCTCAAAGAAAGTGTTATGCCTTAACCATAAAGTTATGCTCGTGTTGGTAGTATTATTCTGATTTATATTCTTGCAAAATACCAAATTAGCCTTTACATCAAATGCAGAAAATAAGCTGATAGTTCAAATCTCTTATTACTCCCATTTTGTCTTTCACTGATTCAGAAGAAACAAACTACTTAAGTTCTTAATACAGCTCCGGAACCTGGAAACCTTCCACAGTTACTGCTCTGTTACTTCAACTTGCCAATGGTACCAAACACAATTTATCAAAGTACCAGTATATGTGTAAGCAAATCTAGTTCAGATTTGAGAATAGAAAAATCCATGAAACTGAAGCATCAGTAAGTAATGTTTATGAAGCAGGATATAGTGTGGTGCAGATGAATTTCAATATAGAACTAAGTAGGAATGACATTGAAAGTAAGGTGCATATTAATTTCAAAGTATAAAAAGGAAATAGGCAAACCTTCTGAAGAGCTTTCACAGCTGACGTCCTCAGATGACGAATCAGACAACCTATAATCTGCTACTCCTTTAGTTAAATCAACTGATGCTTTCTGGGGTAGAGATTGCTCAATCTCTTTATCACCTTCCTGAAGGTCAATAAGGAAAGACAAAATATAGAGACATGACAATGAGGCTCAAAGATTGTTCCAAACAAGAGACTTGCAACAAGAGACTTCAGGAAAATGATAGTTGATAATAATCGTAAGCTCTACACAGTAACCAAGAATACTGAAAACTGTGGTTTTACATATGATCTGTCACAATCTTTTTCTGAAGTCCGCAGCGTCCTGAAGCTACAAATATTCCTGGTAGAAAATATTTCCCCTGCTGAGCCAGGACTTGAAGATTCACAAACTACGTTATCTGCTTTTGGAGTTGAAGTAGGGGAACTGCAGACAGGCGTTTTCATTCTAAATGTTGGACTTTCTGTATGACTCTGCCGGTCTACACTCTTATTCAGGAATTCATTCTGTAGCGACACCGTCTTGTCCATCCGTGGAAATTGATTGAATCCCTTACGTTCGGCTTTTTCAACAATTACATGGTTCACCTTAGGGGTGTGCAAAAATCGAGAAAAACCGACGAACCAGACCGAAACGAACCAAATCAATTGGTTCGGTTTGGTTTTATTAAAAAATATGGAACCACCGGTCTCTAAGTAATAGAACCGAGAGGTTCGGTTCGATCTTCGGTTCAACACCTTAAAAACCGTGAAAGACCGAACCAAACCGTAATATATTATATTAATTATGTCAATATTTATATTGATAAAAATATATATACTAATTTACAAAAAGCTCGGCACAAAACCTTTTGTTATAATTTTTTCGTTTAGGCTCATGCCCAACTTAAGAATGATTTTATGTTTTTTTCTCTTTTTTCTAAACGGTTTGAACCAAACCGAACCAATCTAAACCGAAGAAAATTGGTTCGGTTCAACAACAAAAACCGATGAAACTCGGTTTTCAATGGTTCAATGTGTAGGAAAACCGAGAGGTTCGGTTTGGTCCTTGGTTCGGTCCAAAACTGGACCAAACCGAACCGTGCACACCCCTAACTTCACCTGGGTTTTTTTTGAGGTGTCAGTTCTTCAATCCCAGTCCATTTAGGAAAAGTTCCCATCTTCTCTTCCTTTCAAGGAGAAAATTTTTCGTGGCTGAAGTTTGGAATTCTTTTCACCACTCTTCGTTCTTGTACACTTTGACCAAGCCCCTTTGGTAGCAACATGAGTGCCTTCAGACACTCCTTCAACGACAACAACATTTCCCTCTTGATGTTTCCCTTTGTTGCCTGGAGGGGTCTTAGAATTTCGGGACTGCACAAAAATGCGAGATCTTTTCCATGTTATAGAACGAACTATTGGCCTCTTCAAAGTCTGGCCGAATTCTCAAAATGAGTTTCAATCGTATCTGAATTATGTTTGAATTCGACAACTTTATCACGCTTCTGCACAACAATTTCTTTGGTTGTTAACTGATTGCATTTTGCTCATGGTTTTCACATTCCCAGTGTTGTTCATTAGGTACAAAAACAGTTCCAAGTATCTACCATAGCTTCATTTTCAAAGTTTCAGTTTGATTTTCTGATTTATTTGCTTGATCCTTGATCACCATTTTATCTGACCGGACCTCTACCATGATGGCAAATGCAAACTCATGCAACTCCTCGTTGGTTGTATCCCTCACTCCTTGCAGATGAGTTGCGTGGATTTTTCTAAACAGCTGTAAGAAACAACTTGTGCATTTGGCACCATGGATTTTTGTTGTTTTTTGCCTCTTGATCTCCCATTAGCTGGTGATTCTAGCATAACACCAATTGAGATCTTTGTTGATTGGCTTGAAGGAAGAAAATTGCTACCAAGACTCCGAGAATCGCTTAGTCCTGTAGTGTATGTATGACAACATGAGGAAATTAGATTGCAATCAGCCCCAGTAATTGATCCTTATAATGTCTTTTTATTCATCGTGTTACACAATCCATAAGTGAACTCAAAAGTGATGAACATAAAAGTTGCCAAAAACTAAAACCATTAGCAATGAAGTTTAGGATGGAATAACAATTTGATCAACATTTCCCACCTATGGATACCTACTGCTTTGCTTATAAGGTTCCACAAGTAAAACAACCTAATATTTTCTGACCACAGAAATATGACCAAAAAGTATCCGATGGGCAAAAAGGAAAGTAAAGAAAAGAACTCTCCAAATTAACAAGACAGCGGAATCATAATTCTAGAATGGATACGTTTAGTGAGTAACATGAATAGGCGAGATTTTGTAATCTTAAAGGAACATGAAACATGAGTCCGCAAAAGAATTGAATACAGAATACAACTAAGGATTTGATTTCCCCGCTGCCTACCGATCTTGGCTTGCGTCACTTGTTTCTTGGGAGACAAAACCAAAGAGACACCAATTGCTGATACAATATGCTAAAATATCAGCGACAAAAGAAATAAACATCAAATATAAGATAGGAATGCCTCCATTAGGTCTTGAAGGAGTAATAAACAGTTGGAGATTCACAAACTTCGTAGGTCGTCAGATTTATTCGTCTTCCAAAACAATATTCACATCCTTGAGTTGTGGTTACAAAATAATGGCAATCTGGTTGTGAAGCGGAATAAGGTGGATGAAGATGGTGGAAACAATGGTTGTGGCGCCAAAAACAGAAGGGCTTACTATCAACAAACATAATAAAATTCCGCCAACATCTAGCTTCATGGATTTCAATTGTACCATTGTTGTAATGGTGTTTTGTTCTTGTGGAACATGAAAAGAAAAAGAAAAAGGAAATCAATAGTATGAATTTATGGAAGCACCACGTGGATTACACCCTTTGTTTAGAAACAAACACGTTTCCGAATCGTGGCATTGTTGTTTGGTTCTTGTGTTGGGTAAAACACAACCATTAATATATTGAAAAAGGTATTTTCAAAAATATAAAAAAAAGACAAACTATTTATCTTAGAAAAAATCGTAAATTACGCTATTTTTTTTTTTACAAAGTATAAATATTTTATTAATATTTTTTTTTTTTGACAATTTTCTCTGAAAAAACAAACCATGTGTTTTCTTTTTTTTTTTTTTATAGATAAATTTAAGTGTTCTGAATTGTGTATTAAAAAATTGCATTTTCACCAATTTTATTCCAAATAAGGACAATATTTTCAGACTTACAAAAGGAGAGAATTAAGGTAATTCTCAAAAAGAAAAAAAAGAAAAAAAAGTAAAAGCCATTGTCAGTCAGGGTTCTAACGGTGTTCTGCATAATGGACATGAGTTGCTCCTTTAAGAATGCACGGTGTGTGATACACGTGACCGCATGGGATCCTACTCACTTCCTTCCCCTTCTCTTTCAGATCTTCGCAACAAACACACCAATCTCCCACATCTTCTTCTTCATTCCCATTAAACCCATCAAATTTCTGCTTCTTTACCCTCTCAATCACCCACTCCGGAGCCCCTTCCGGTGAACCACCTTCTTCAAAAACAATGTCAACCCCTTCCTCTCTCACATTCCAGATCAAGTCCTTCATTTAATCGATGTTGGCTTCTATTTTGAAGCTCCCATTACTGGTGTCAAATTTTTGTGCAAATGACAGAATCTTGTCACAGATGATTTCGCACACAGAGGAATGAAGGTTGAGGGAATGAAGAAACCCACAAACCCCAACTTCACTGTCTGCACATTAGAAAAAGGGAACAAGGCTTCCCCCATCAGGGTTTAGGGAATTTGTTGAAGTATTGTATCTGGGATGATTTTCGGAAAGGAAGAACGAGAAATCAAATGGCTGCAATACCCATATCGAACTTCCATGATTTGATCGCTGTTTGGAATGGCACGGAAACGATATTCCAGGTGAAGTAGTCGAGAAAGACATTGTCAAATGATCAAAACAGAGCATCGGTCAGAATTGATCGAAACAGAGCAATGGTCGGAATTGATCAAAACAGAGGAACGTGGAATCAGAGCGTTTTAGAATGAACAATTTGAAACAGAGTTTTGTTTGGAATCCCTCCACCGCCTCGTCGGAAATTCCACGTCACAACATCCCAACGGCTCTTTTTGCTTCCACTTCTTCGTCGTCGGTTGTCGGTTGTCGTGTTTATTGCAACGGTTTGTTTCCCCATCTGCCCGTACATCATCTTTGGTCTCGGACCTCGGTCACAATCTTCTGTTGCGATTTTCCTTCCCACTTTTATTTATTTAACACACTTTTCTTTTTCTCTAAAACTAATAAAAAAAAACCGAATATATATATTTGGTGAAAATGAGCTCTAAAACGCCATATCCATGAAATATAATATTCTGCAAAAATCTCTACTATCACCGATTTCTAATTTCAACTAATACTTATCTAACAAAAATCATCAATTGGCATGGGAGGTAGATTACATGGACACTAAATATTGATAGATGAATGACATCTGATCAACACATGTGACAATAGAAAAATATTACATGACTTTGGACACTAAGTATAGTGGACATCTATTTTAATAATATTTATAATACTCTTAATTAGATGTTTATTACCTACCTGAAATATGTCTCGTCCAAACCTTAATAGGAAAAAATCTAATGAAAAAAAAATCTAGGGAAGAAAAAATAGTTTATATTTCATATAATTTATACACTAACAAATATACAATGTACTCTCCCTCATGGAAACATTGCTTGAGATCTTTGAGTTGCCGCATTCTAATATTGTGCACAAATTTTTCAAAGGTTATGGTAGGTAATGATTTTGTAAATAAATCTGTCAGGTTATCCTTCGAACAATTTTGTTATACTTTGATGTTGTAGGTTGTGGTAGGTAATAATTTATTTTTCAAAAGTTGTGGTAGGTAATAATTTATTTTAATATTCTAATATTAAATATATTAAAATTAATTAATTAATTAATTAATTAATTAAGAAAATAAATAAATAAATCTTAAAACCCTAAACCCTAAACCCTAAATATTTTAATTAATTAAGAAAATAAATAAATTAATGAGTAAGTAGTTTATGAAATTCTTATTGATGTAGTTTATGATGCTGATATTTTTTCAACTTTAACAGTTGATTAAAAATGTCGATGTGTCCTGAAGATCTAGTTATTATTGAACCTGGTAATAATGGTGACAGTGATATTGATATAGAAGTTGATGAATTGTTTGGGAATGAAGAGATTACTAAACATGAAAATGAACCGATACAATCTGAGATATTTACGAAAATAGACTGGGACATTACTGATTCTGTTTGTGAACAAGGGTCTACATTAGAAGCTAGGAACGCACCTGTAGATAATTCAACCTTAATTAAAAAAGGAATGCTATTTAATAGCAAAGAAGATCTTCAATTAACTGTTAAAAAATATTGTGTGACAGAACACTATGAAATTGTTGTAGTAGAGTCCAATCAAATTATTTGGTACGTGAGATGTAAAAAGGCCAATGAGAGCTGCAAGTGGAGGTTACGTGGAAGTAGACGTAAGACTCACAACATGTTTGAGATTACAAGGCTTGATGGGGAACACTCATGTCTGTACTTTGAACTAACCCAAGATCATTCTCAGCTTGATTCCAACTTTATGAGTATTGAAATTCACGAAAGTTCGACCTAATGCAGACCTACTTAGGGAGGCTGGTAGACCAAAAACTACTCGAATACATAATGAAATGGATTAGAGAGAGTCTACCAAAAAAGTTAGACGCACAATATGTAATGGAGAAGGACATAACAAGCGTACATGTCCAACACGTACATCGGGTGCATCCTCTTCAAGACAGTAATTTGTAATAGGGTAGTTTAATTTACTGTATTACAATTTGTATATTTTTATTTAAATTAATTTTATGTACATTTGTTTGTAATTAACTATTAATTTAATTTGGTTGTCATGATTTAATTTAATTTATTGATCATCTTTAATTTAATTTGTTATGGTTGATTTATTATAATTTTATTTTTTTTAGTCATTTCGATACTATAGACCCTGGACCCGTTGACCCTACACAATTGTATCAACAAGTGTCTCACCGTTCAAAATCGGTGTGGGACACTTCCTCTACCGAAGTTTTGAGCTGTCGTAGGAGAGAGGCAGCTGTTCAGCGTTCTATTCCATTTGATCCACGTATTGCGCCATATGTAGAAGCTGCTGGGTTTTTAGGAGTGTCGCAGATAGGGTTTATCCAACTAGATTGGCACCTTGTTACTGCTTTGGTGGAGCGTTGGAGACCCGAG
>JBBPDJ010018280.1:0-24391 GCA_037974625.1 Cucumis cinereus | reverse complement strand
CGAGCTAGGAAGGGGACCTCATGGACCTACAGATCAGAAGCTACAACGATATGAGATTAATTGGCTAAACTCATTAAACACATTAATCGATATTTGTCAACTGTGTGTACACTCCACTATAGACTCACAGTTGAACTCTTCTCACTATAGATATATTTATGTGTCCAAGGATGAAGACCAATAACAGCAAGTTAGTCCTTCACAAGTATTCATAACTTCAGCTTGATCAAATTACCGTCGTACCCCTGGGTTACTTCTTAGTCCTTAAATATCAGTGCTCTTCTAACGAACAACCTACTTATGGTCCAACCAATGAGCTGAAATTCCTCTCATCCCATAGAGAGGATAAGACCCTTTGTTCAAGTTTCGAAGACACCAATTAACAGAACACTCATCTACTTACCCTAAAGTCGGAAATGAGTGAATTCCATATTGTGTGATTATGTTTCCAGCTCCACACTCGATCTTATCTCCAAAATGGTAGGCCTATTGATTCGGAAAACTGGCCACTCTCACCCATACAAATCAAAAGACAATTTCACGTAAACAGGAGTACATAATACACTCAGGATTAAGATCAAGTTTAATAGGTCATGCTATTTGAAATAGAAACCTAACGAGTTGACGGGGTTACATCTAGTGGTTACTATTTCGTGGTCCAGTCCTATGCAAACTCATTGCATAGGATACCCCCACAAGCATGTCACCTACACGAACATGTTGGATCATTGTGTTTGTATCAAATACAAAGTGGGTCGTATCCATAATGTTACCAGGATAAGGTACCCAACCTTATCCTTATACTATAAATCTTTTAAGTTGTATCTCGAACATTGATCCCTGCATGTCTCCAGAACATAGTTCAAGACTCATAAAAGAGCTTAGGATGTTATTTTATTCGATTTGGGTTAATTAGACAAAAATAATCAATAACTATTTATTTAAATTGAAATAATAACTCTTTATTAATAACGGTCAACAATTTTCATTTACTATCTACGAGTTTTAGAACATAAAATTCAACAAATTCTCCTACAATATTCATTTCAAATTCAAACTTCATTAGTTGAACAAAGACATCCACCATAGAGTGAGAAAATCCTCCAAAAATAATATCATCAACATAAATTTGTTGAATAATAAACTGATCTCTTGTACATTTGATGAAGTTTTTTTTGTCAATTCTTCCTCAAGAATATCCTTTTAGAGAATGAAATTCAGTCAAGTAATCATACCAGACCTGTGGTGCTTGTTTAAGACCATATAATGACTTTTGTAGCTTGTATACATGATTAGGATTAATGGGGTCAATAAAACCTTTAGGTTGAGCCACAAACACTTCTTAATTTAAATACCCGTTAAGAAAAACACTCTTTACATCCATCTGATACCCAACGGATTACATTTACTATCTATGAGTTTTAGGACATAAAATCCAACAAACTTCCACTTGGACTAAAACTTTAGTCTAGTGTTGTAGTCTATTGAATGTACATAATAAAGTAATCCACAAATATTGAAATAGTAAAATGTCATAGGTATAAATCTTCCACTTGGGCATATATACAAATACAATAAACTAGGACGTCCGTATACCCATTTCACATTTTCCACTTGTCCTAGGTTACCTATGTTGGCTTTTTGGCCCTTAATCTTAAATTAATTAATTTTAATTAATTAATTAATTGGTGTTTTGATTATAACAAATCTAAATCTTTTATTGACAATTTTATTATTTTGAATAGTTCATAGTGTAGAGCTCGGAACAATGATTTTGACGTCTCTTGAATCACCTAAATCGGAGTTCAAACGAAGAAGATATTGTTGAAAGAAGCTTGACGGAAAAATACCCGAGATGGTGACGTGACGGCCAAATAATCAAATTGAGCTAGTTAGAGAAAGCCACTTGGAGCAATGAAAGAGTAACATGTGACTTTTGATTTTTTTATTGGCTTTAAAAGAAAATGAATTTAAAAAGAAAATGAATTTAATATTATTTTATGTTTGTGTATAACGGCTAGTTTTTTTTTAAAAATGGTGGACTTGTTTTTATTGGGATTTAAAAAAAATGGTTTTAAAAAGATACATATTATTATATTATTATTCGTGTATGTGTCTTACGGCTAGTTGAAATTAAATCTCCACCATTCAATTTTCTTTATCTTCATCCAATGACTCAAAATGATTTTTAGATTTTGATATCCTTCCTCTCTTTTTAAATACTTCATCTTTCCCCAAATTTTTTTCACTTTACAATCCTCAAAAAAATTGAAAAGGCCAACATTGTTACTCTCTCTAAAGCTTCCAATTTTCATTCTTTTCATTTTGTTCTTGAGAGAATTTTTATTGTATTGTGAGAATTAATTGTGAGCTCATAATTGTAAACTTGCTCTTTTTTAGAGAGTTTTTCCTTTGTGTGATTTAAAGCTTCAAATATTGTGACGGTTGGATCCTAATCCATGGAAAAGATTGGGTTTGCTCTTGAACCCGAAAAAGGAGCAATGTAGCGATTCGACTCTAATCCGTGGAAAGAGTCAAAAGACGGTTTTCAATCAAAATCTCAAGAGGTGCTTGGGAAAGTGGATGTAGGTCGAGTTTGACCAAACCACTATAAAATTACGGTGTCTTCTTCTCTAACTCTTTTCTAATTATTTTTGCATTTAATTTTAGTTGCATATTTTTGTTGGTTGAAATTGATTGTATGCTCTATTACACACTTTTATCAATCTTGTTATTTAGCATAAATTAGTTAGAGTTTTTATTTTAATTTTAAAATTATCTAATTAGTTTAACTTGGACATATTTATTAAAAAGTTTAATTAAACCCTATTCACCCCCCTCTAGGGTTGCCATATCGATCCAACAACCTAATGCACATATCTCGTAGACCTAGACTTTCTAGATGATCCTCGAACACTTTAGACGTGAGAGTCTTCTTAAATGGAGCAACAATGTTGTGCTCCGAAGCGATCTTGGTTACGATCACATTCCCTCGTTGCACAACCCCTCGTATCATGTGATAATTCCTCTCTAAGATACTTGGGGATAATTTTAACCATCGTCCAGTGGTCTAACTTTGGATTGGACTGGTACCTACTAACTATTTCCATTGAATAACAAATGTCTGGCTTAGTGCAAAGCATAACATACATTGAGCTGCCAACAGCTGAGACATAGGGAATAGGTCTTATATCTTCAACTTCTTGAGGTATCTTAGGACATTGAACCCCATGTCTGGAAAGTAATAAATCATTCTTAGAGTTCTGCATCGAATATCGAACAAATATTTTGTCGATATAAGTTGTTTGAGACAATGCTAGCGTTTTGTTCTTGCGATCTCTAATGATTTGGATCCTAAGTACAAGTTATGCCTTTTTCAAATATTTCATTTGGAATTGGGCTGCTTGTCAGGTTTTAACGTCAGTCAGGTATCCGACATCATTTCCAATAAGAAGGATATCATCCACATAAAGTACTAAGAAAACTACTTTACTTTTGTTGATTTTCTTGTATGCACCATAAGATTGATCGTAGTATCAAATCTAATGTTTCAAGATCTCGATGCTTGCTTCAATCCAAAAATGGATCGATTCATCTTGTAAACTTTTTGCTCCTGACCTTGCGTTATAAACCCTTCGATTGAGACATAACGATACTCTCTTCAAAATTGTCATTCAGAAAAGCAGTCTTGACATCCATTTTCCATATTTCATAATCATAAAATGCGGCTATAGACAAGCGAATTCTTATAGAAAGTGCAACAAAGAAAAAAGTTTCCTCAAAGTCAACATTTTCCATCTGGGTATAACCTTTTGCTATAAGCCTAGCATTGAAAGTATGTACCTTCCCAGCTAAATTTCTCTCTCTTATAGATCCATTTGCACGCTATGGGTTTCACCCCTTCAGGTAGATCTAGAAGCTTCCACACTGCATTGAATTACATAGACTTCATTTCAAGGTCCATGGCTTTGACCCCATTGGTCATTGTCTTCATCATTCATTGTCTGTTTAAAGAACAATGGATCCTTAATGTCATCATCTGCTATGACAACCTGAGTTTTAGATAAACCTAAGTAGCGGTTAGATTGTGGTACAATCCTTCCACTGCGTCGAGGTACTCTCATCGATTAAGAAGGACGAGACTGACTTAATGTGTTGGTTTCATCAACTCTTGATGAGGGACCAACTTTATCAATAACTCTTGCTGATGCATTAGCAGCTTCAGCTAATACTGTTTTGCTTCGTGGTTTATGATCTATCATGTGGTCTTTTACCAAGAAGGTGGCATTTATCGATACAAACACTTTGCATTTATCCATCGACATTGCAATAGAAGCATTTTCCCGCAACAGTTACATTAGCTTTCCCCTCACCTTTTGCAGCAGTAGTAGGACCCTTCCCCTTTCCTCCTCTCTTCTTTTGGGTTTTCTTGGTTTCAGATGTTGAAGGTGCAGACTTGGTTCCAGAGGATGAACCCTTCTTAAATCTCCTGAAGTGAGCAACATTTTTCTCTCCTTCTTTCCGTTGCTTATTTTCATAAGAGACTAAAAAGTTTGTATTTCGCTGAGGAGGATAGTCAAGTTATACTCTATCTTGTTCATTACTTCATTACTCCGAAATTGAAGAAAGCTTTTTCGAAGAGATTTCATGATAAAGGACATTTGACTGTGTCCGTCAATGATCGTCCTGTTAATCTTTGTCACGTTGAAGTAAACTTTCATGTTGAGAATATGTTCTCTAACAGATTGGCCCTCAGTCATACAGGCATTATTAATGTATTTAGTAGCCTCATGTCGGATCTGAAAGGACGATTGTCCAAACATCTCCAGGAAGGAATCCATGATTTAACGTGTAGTAACCAAGGACTCATGCTTCTTGCTCAGTACATGAGACATACTAACAATGATATAGACGCGAACCTTTTCATTGGCCTTTGTGCAACACTCATATGCATCTCTGACAGTCGATGTATTTTGAGCAGGGAAAGGATGACATTTCTCTGTTAAGACAAAGCAAAGGTCATCGATAACTAGAGTCATATTCAAGTTTGATTTCCACGTCCCATAATTTTCACCGATTAATATTTATTATTTAGCAGTTGAATTATATAGGAAGATATGTTGAAAGGTTATAAATAATTGAGCGTATTAGTTATCTTTGTCTTAACCCATTAGATAAGTATCCAATCAATTAAACAAAAAAACAATCACAAAACCTTAATCAAACAAATGATTTAGTTTTTGCAGCTATACTTCAAAAGTTTAGAGCAACAATCTTCGAAGGGTGATTAACTACTCCTCTCCTGAATTGAGACAGTGACAACTAATTACTAATACCAAAATAACTCTTATTCCTATGGTTCTTAGCTACCATTGTTTGGTCAAGGATTTATTAACTAACTTAATTCATCTCATTGTTTGTTCGAATTAGAAAATTACGGTCAAAGTAGATTTCATGGCTACGGGAAGAAACTTAGAGAAAAAGAGAAGGAAAAATGAATGGTGAGATTTTTAGCTTTGATGCAGTATAGAGAAAACATGCCTTAAAGCATTTTCTAGTGTTTAGTTGTTAAGTTTATATGTGTTTAGTATTAGGTTTTTATTACTTTGACAAATGTTGTGGTTATTTCATAAGTTTCTTTTGATAATTAAAGATTGACTAAAACACTTTTAGTTCTTTTAGTTTTTTCTCTTAGTTTTGATAAGCTGACAAACATGAGTTGATAAGTTAGTTTATGGTTTATATTGAGTTTTATTTTAAATGCATGATAGTCATAGCATGAATATACTAAATATATATAAACTTGAAACTTTAGTTTGTTATAAGGTGTTGAATTAAGTTGCATTAGTCTTTTATCTTTGCTTTGATGAGCTTTACAAATTTGGATTGATAAGTTATTTATAGTTTGTTGATTAGTATTGAACACATTTTGCTTCTTTTGGCTAGTGTTATTAATGTACCAAACTTCAATTGTTTGTTAAATAATGCAGTAGTTCAACTATTATTAAACTTTATTTGGATACATAATTGTTTATGCTCAATTTTTATTTTGTTCCATAGGTTTTTTTTTTTGTAGGTTCAAGTTTGATATATAATGTTAAATTTTGATTCCCATGAAGTTAGAAAGAAAATAAGAAAATTGCACTGCACATATTTTGCTAAGTTCAAGAATGTTGACAATGAGAGAAGATACATCGAACATAAAATGGAAACAACATTAATAAAGTAGTTTTATTCTGCCATTCCTTGTATCTTATTGGCAGATATGATATTCAGTTAAAAATACTATATTTGTTGAAGGAAAACATTTGCCCATGTGAGATTCTTTCTTAATCTCTTTTTATTTACAATCATGGTATTTTGGTTATTTGATGGAGGATTGGTTTGTAGTTGCATTTCTTCTTTCCCTAAACAGGCAAATGAATTAGTAATTAACATACAACCATGTTGCTCCCTTTTTCTTTTTTTCTTATTCAATGGACAAATCTAGGTATTTTATTTTAGTTGAAAATTTATTGTTTGCTGTGATATCGCAAGGGTGGAAGCAAAATAGTGTATGTTATTATTAATTGTCTAAATAATATTTCTCTTCCAAAGTATCTTAAATTTTATCTTCCAAAATAATATAAAATTTTGAGATTTAGATTTGATTCCAAGAATTGTGAAAGATATTTTATCCTATTGGAAGAATCTTAATATCTTTACAAGAGATATTAAGATATTTAAACATCTTTGATAAAACATAATTCAAAACATTCTTGAGATAATTCGTTTAAGAACCTATAAATAAGTAAACTACGGTTGAAGGAGATTGAGAAATTAGAATGAAAAAATCGATGAAAGACTGTAGGCAAAAATTCTCTCGAAGGTATGATGTTGAAGTTTTAATATTTCGCATTCATCATGCATACTGTAGAAGTAATGTTGATTGCTCAGTCATTAACTTTATGATAAAAGATGAAGGCTCATATATTTACCAGATCTAGCAGCTTGTTATAATTATGTGTATATGAGCACTGGTTGATTATTTTCGAACCTCATAAAGATTATCTCAAAGATGTATTCTGAAGTTGAAGCCTTGTTATGGTTGCTACTGTATATGCTTTGTTGATTCTCTAGTCTCTAACATCATAACGAAATTGAAGTGTTATTGTGATAAGCATATAATACATTGTGTGGTTAGAAGTGTGTATATGATGTTGCTTGTCTAGCCATTGACTATGTGAAGAACTTACATTGTAAGAGTTGAAAGAATTAGATGGAGCCTAATTATTATTATACATCAAATATTAAAACAGGAGGAGTCTGTCTTCAACCAGATAGGGAAGCCTATTTCAACATTGTATCTCATTTAATAAATTAGGAGGAACCTGTATTTTTTAGATGTCTGTTAATTGTGCAGCATTTAATATAGATGTTGCTTAAGTCTGTTTTAGTTATCTAAGTTGATTGTGTAGATTTTAACAACTTTATTCTCACTTGATTGTAAGCATAGAGACTCTTGTTAATTAGTGAAACATTCTTCTTTTAGGGCATATGTTCCCCCCAAACGTAGGTGGTATCCATCGAGCTGGGTTACCAATTTCTTATGTTCTCTATTTTATTATTTTATGCATCCTGTGTTACTCGTTCAGTTAATAACTATATAAATAACTAAGTAATTTCTGGAAATTGGGTATATTTATTTTTTTCATTTGGTATCAGAGCGGGTCACATCTACTACAAAAACAACAATGGATGCAATTAGAGAAGGAAGTTCTACTACTAGACAACCCATACTCGATGAGACAAATTATGCATACTGAAAAGTTAGAATGACAGCCTTTTTGAAGTCGATTGACAACAAGACTTGGAAGGCAATATTAACTGACTAGACCACTCCTCAAATCACTGGAGAAGATGGTGTTGTTACACCTAAATCTGAGAGCTCCTAGACTGAAGTACAAGATGATGCAACACTCGAAAACTCACAAGCTCTTAATGTTATATTTATGGTGTTGACAAGAATGTTTTCTGTCTCATCAATACTTGTTCATCGGCAAAGGAAGCCTGGGATATTCTTGTTGTTGCTCATGAAGGGACTTCCGAAGTAAAAAGGTCTCGATTATAAATTGTTACATCGAAATTCGAAGCTCTCGGAATGCTGGATGATGAGACCATCTCAGAGTTCAATGTTTGTGTGTTGGATATTACAAATGAATCTTATGCACTTGGTGAGAAGATTTCTGAAGAAAAACTTGTCAGAAGGTTTTGCGCTCGTTGCCAAAAAGGTTTGACATGAAAGTGACTGCTATCGAAGAAGCAAATGGTATAACTACAATGAAAATGGATGAGCTGTTTGGTTCATTGGAAACTTTAAAGTTAACCTTTAGTACTGACCACTAACAGAAAAGGGAAGGGACTGGCATTGCAATCTGTTACTATTGAAGAACCTACAACAGAGAAAGACAAGGAAACTGATGAAAATCTTGCAGACTCTATAGTTCTCTTAACAAAAAAAGTTTCAAAGTTTGTCAAAAGATTCAACAAAAGAACCAGTAGTCAGGGACAAGGGAGGCAAATACTTCCAGATATATTAATTCAAGTAGTCGAAAGAAAGAAGTAGAACTGAGAGGAAACAATCACCTGTCTAAAAGTAGTTGATGTTTTAGATGCACGGAATATGAAGGCTTTGGACATTTTGAGGATGAATGTCCTACCTACTTAAGAAGATAAAAAAAGGCTGGTTATAACACTTTCAGATGAAGACACAGGTTCATACAGTGATAGTGATGGAGAAATTTGTGCCTTATTAAGTTATGACTTTGAAGATAATACCAACAATGATGACGATTCTGAACTACTAAACAGAGAGAAAATATCTGGAGCGGTGACAATTGCTGAAGAGTATGCAAAATCAGCTAAATATGAAAGTAATGAAGAAGATCCAGTTGTTTTAGAATAACAGAAATGCAGAATACAAAATCTGATAGAAGAAAATCATAGATTGTTGATAATAATCTCCGATGTCAAGAAAGAACTAAGAGATACACATCATGAACTGGAAACTATCTCGAAATTTGTACGAATGTTAAATTCAAGAACATAAAATTTAAATGAAATACTCAATTTAAGTATGACTTAGGTGGCAAGAGAGGAATTGGCTATGATCAGTCTAACCAAATAAATGTTTCTCAAAAGAAGGCTACTCCAGTTCATGTGAGAAATACTGCTAATCAAATACAGAAAACAATACCCGTGACAACAACAAGTAAATGAAGATGGGTGTGAAATTACTGTGGAAAACAAGGACATAATCGTTCTTATTGTTTTCATCTCTGTTCTGTTCATATTTACAAAAAAAATAAAAGTTTATTCCAGCAAAGACTCAGAAAAATCAAAATCACAGTGTCACCAAAACTAAGTTTGAATGGAAAGTCAAGACAAAATGCAATGTTGCTTTAACCACAATGCATCAATCTTTCAAAGAAGATTGATATTTGGACAGTGGCCGCTCACGACATATGACAGGTAATCAAGCACTTTTGTCTGGATTGAATGTAATGTCAAATATGTAACATTTGGAGATGGCGCTAAAGAAAAAGTTCTTGGCAAAGGTGACATTGTTACGTCAAACTTGCCTTCTACATGATGTACGCCTTGTGGAAGGACTCACTGCAAATTTAATCAGTATAAGTCAATTGTGCGACCAAGGATATTAGGTTACCTTACCTTCTCAAAAGATAAATGTTCTGTAACAGACAATAATCACACTGTAAGCATGATTGGAACGCGTCTCTCTGGTAATTGTTATCACTGAACTCCTCCAAAAGATCATGAAGTCTATAATATGTCTAGAACTGTGGAAGCAACTTTATGGCATAAAAGATTGGGACATGTTAGCATAAGTTTTATCAGACGAGCTGTTAATGAAGAAGTAGTGATTGGGATTTCATCTTTAAAGTTCGATACAGATATTTTATGTCACTACTATAGAAAAGGGTTTACTTGACAGTGAAAAACTGTCAAGTAAGACATTACTTGACGGTTTTAAATCCGTCAAATAATCCAGTGTCAAGAATAAGCATTTTTTTTTTACAGTTGAAAATTGTTAAGAATAAGAGTTTACTTGACAGTAATTCACTACCAAGAATAAAGGTTTACTTGATAGTTTTTCACTATCAAGTAATCCAGTGTCAAGAATAAGGAAAATTTTAATTTTGATGGTTTTTACTGTCAAGAATTCGTTATTCTTGACGGTTTATCATTGTCAAGTTTTACACTATACTAGACAGTGTTTCACTTTTAAGTTAATTTTGTAATTTTTTTAAAAAAATTAATATTTATTGTACCCTGTATTTGCACCTGTATACATTCATTGCATTTTACATATTCAACGCTTGAATCAAATTGATAAAGTAAACCACATAACTAAACTTTAAATTTCGGATATAAGTATTCTACTACATAAAACATACTCTACATTAAACTTCAAATTTCAAAATATGCATGTCAAAAGCTTGAAACAAATTGACAAAGAAACTTAACCTTAACTAAACCTCCCCCCTTACACAAAGTCAATCTTGTTATGTGAGAACCAGTTAGAGGGGTGCCTTCTTCATATGAATGAACTACAACAACTATATCGACCTCTCCTTCCTGTCAATAGAAACCAAATGATAAGAGGAAATCGATCTAAATCCAAGGGCGTCAACTAGAAACAACTAACCCAAAAAGAATTATTATATGCTTATATTTGAACCTAATAAAAGAAGCTGCATGTGGATCCACAACAAACCAGATCAAGAATACACAACAAAATAGATCAAGAATACATATTACACAAAAGATTTACACTAATAATTTGCTTGATTAAGAGTTAGTGTAAAATTTGCACTAATAATTATACAAATCAAGTCCATAATGGTTTGCAAATGTAAAATTTGCCAATGGCTGCATGTTCACAAGATAGGATATAACTTCATGTACAAACAGAGAAAAGTGAAGACTTGAGTAAATTACAAATGGAAGCAAACTATTTAACAAAAACCTTAAGCATGGCACTATGTTCATTAGGCCTTAGTTCTGTACTTTTTTTTTTTTTTTTATCTTCCATTTATCTTAATCAAGGTTGCAATTTTTTTTCACTTTTAAAAAAGATCTTACTTCTGGCACAAAGATATCTCTGATATTTAAAAGAAAGAGGATTTTAAACATAACTTCAAAGAGTAGCACATGATTGCATCTGAGTGATGCCAAAGGGATTTCAAAACGGATTATCTTCATCCATTTTTCAGTAATTCCATGCCCATATAGCACCTGTATGGTAGAATAAAAGTTGATTGGAATCCTTCTATTAGCCCCTTGGCTTATAACATATGTATAAGAGAACAAAGCCGAGGAGGGATGGACGAGTCTAGCTCACTATATAGTAACTATGAAAATTCAACAACATCTAGAAAGGTTTCTCGAACTCGATGAACTCCCCAATAGAAGACCAAATAATTCGTATAACTTATGTTAAAAAACTACACACATACAAATCAATTTTCATAAACCAACAATGCCCATTCAACACTTGACTACTTTATCGATAAAAAGCAAAAGAAGGAAATTCTAAGGGACATCATACAGAGCTTCAAGTCATTTAGATACTCATCAAACTCCAAGTAATTAAACAAATCCCCTCAATGAGACTTAAACAACTTCCAATTGCAAGAAAATGTACAAAGCATGGATGAACACCAATCAACTAAGTGAAAAATCATGTCCAAAGTTCTGTTGGATACAAAAATGAAATGTAATAATGATAAGGGGTGTGACCAGAAATTAATGTAAAATTACAAAAAGATTTCAGCATTTAACATTTATTTAGGTAAAGTTTGTGGGTTTGACCTTATTAATTAGATTTGTCTAATTTATAGATTGGACTCAACTTAGTATGCTTCACAAAAGATTCAATCAGGAAGATAAGATCATTTGTGTCTACTCAAAGAATATATATATTTTTATAGGAAACACACATTAATCAAATAAGATTACAAAATGAGGAATCCAACAGAACGTTAGAGTACAACATTCTTTTAATTCAACATACTTTATCATTTGGAGCTGCTGCATGTCCATAGTGAAGAGCAACACTGGAACATAGAATATCACCCATACATAAGCAACACTCTCACAAATCTAAATTCAGTTTTCAGAAATACGTTTTTCAGTTGATTTTCTTTCATGCCCACTTTGATATTTCTCTTAACCTGGAACAGACACATGCTTGAAAAGATTCGTCTATTTGAAAAGATTTGTTACCTGAACATGAACTTCTCAGCTAATATCGTTGACAATTGAATAAGAGCAAACTCCAATTCATACTTCAAGACACGACATTCAGTCAAAATAGGATGCAAGGTATTCAAATCAGTCAAATGTATCGATACACAATCTGACATATGTTGGCTCAAATACTTGTATTCAAATCACTAAATAATAGACTTAAAAGGTACTTATCAAGGAAAAAAACATCTAAAAATTAATTTTCACCATGCAGTGCCAAAATTTTGAGAAGTATTTAGAATCAACTAGTTGATAAGTTAATAATCTATGGTATACATCTCTATTGTAGGAGGTCTACTAGGTGATACTTAGTTGAAATTTCTCAGCATTGATTCTACCATACAACTTATTAAGTTATGGGCTCTCATCATCTCCTTGAGCCTTCAGCTTAAACCATAAATAATGAAACAAAACTACTGTTATTCAGTTATTTTCTTTCTCATTTTTCCTTCTACTACATCTATTCATTTTTAGGCAGAACTACTAAGATATATGTTGAAGAGTATAAATACCAAACTGATCAACTACTTCCTGTCAACAAGTTGTAATATAAATAAGCTTTATGATTTGGTCATGCATCTCGAGGTCCATAGAAAGATTGTGTCTTTCTTAGATTCAAATGAAGGCCATCGTGAATTTTGCACAAGAAGTCATTTGTTGAGTCTACTTGGCATGCTGTAGGCACTGGCCAATGAGTTCTGAAACATCCTTATATTGGTCAACATGAGTTCATGGTTATTCATATCGGTTTGATGCATTTTCCAATTAAATGACTACTAGAATTGAATCACATTCATTTCATGAAACAAAATTCTCAAGAAAAATATCCCTCCTATAAAAAAGAGGCGCTGGAAGAAGGAAAAAAAGTAAAAGAGAGATACGCCCTACAACAACTAACTACCATATTATATATTCGAACTCAAATAAAAACTAAACCATATAGTTGAATAATATTTTATTCCTAACTTCCGTATAGGCACACATGCAGCTACATGGTACATAACCCATACAACACTTACAAGACTATATAGGAAATGATAAATACATGTGAGAAAGTTATGGAAGAGTAGTTGTTCATCACAGTCTTTGCAATCAACATTCATTAAAAGAGATGAGGGCAAATAAAATGTCAAGCTAGGGTGACAAATAAAACTGAACTCACGGTAGCTTTAAGTGCATTAAATTGTTCTTGAGTCGTGATTCTAGACCAATCTATTCCCATTCGAAACACATTGCTACCAGTATTTTTAGCCAGTTGCTCTCATCCAAAACATATTGATCCCACCTCTATATAAAAATGAATTTCAATAATACATAATACAAAATCAAGCCATTCCATGAAGTAATTAACTTACAATAGCGCCATAAAATCCAAGCTCTATGACCCCAAACAGATAAGCAAAATAACTCTCTTGCCTGCAAATAAATAACTGCACATTCAAACACAATAGAATCCCTTTAAAACATCAGAAATTCGTATAGAAAACTCAAATTCTAGCTACTGCAAATCTCTTCTTCTTCTCCTGATTTTTCATCAGTTTTCTTCAAAAATTCGTATTCAAAACTCAAAATCCACGAGAAGAAAGTTGATATTCCCTCCGTTCACGTGCATATTTACCCTCTTCAGCTGCGACATTGACGGGAACATCGTTGATGTAATCTAGTCTGCATAATAGTATAGTTTAACTAGGAATCCACTTTATTCCATCATGAAAAAGAAATCCTAACATGCCTAAAAGACAGTCTTAAAATTCCAGTTTCAAAAAGTTCGAGTTGATTACTGAAAGGGTGAATATACGAAGACTATTGTTCTCGGAGCTTGTTAGAAAACACCACCTATTAGGTAACCTATAATAAGTTATAACAACAAAATTTCAGAAGAATGAAGAGTAAAAGAGTAGAATGAACAATAGAGAAGATAGGAAACACATGCAATATATCATTTGACGCCCTTGAAGAAGTTGTTAGGGTTCGGACCAGTCAAAAACTGGTTGTAGAAATGGACACATGAGGCTCGACGAAGAAATGTTTTGAAGCGATCCCTAAATTGGGTCCCTAAATTCAAAGCAGATCTACGCAACGAACGACACAGACCTACGCAACGAACGATGTAGATCTACGCGGCGAAAATAGCTCTTCACAGCAGGCGATGGAGTATGAGCGTTGGACGACAGATCTCTTTGTGCTGGACGAGGATCTGAACGTTGGAGCTCTTCAGGACAAACGTTGCAGATCGACGGCTTTGAGATGAGGGTTTGGGTGTTGTGGTTTGCGAGAAGTGAGATGAGGAGTTTGGGAGTAATTTTTTGCGAAGAAGAAATGGAGGCGCGCGGACGAAAAAGTAAGAAAAAATTAATTTTCAACGTATTTTTTTAATTGAACCCTATTTATTGACAAATGAAATTCGTTAAGAATAAAAAACTACATTTGACGATTAAAAACCGTCAACTATTGTAAGAATTCTCGAAAACAATTCTTCATTATTTTGTTTTTTGTTTATTCTTGACGATTTTTAACATTACTTGACGGTTTTATATCAAACCGTCAAGTAATGTAAAATTAAAAGTGTCAAGTAAAGTCCTTTTTGTAGTAGTGTGTGGAGATTGTCATATAGGGAAACAAATGAAAGTCTCACATAAAAAGACTGGTTACTATAGTACAACAAGAGTCTTAGAACTATTGCATATTGATCTAATGTGCCTATGCAGACAGAAAGTCTAGGAAAGAAAAAATATGTCCTCGTGTGTGTTGATGACAACTCAAGGTTTAGTTGGGTTCGCTTTAACATAGAGAAGTCTGAAACATTCAAAGTTTGTAAGACATTGTGCTTACAACTACAAAGGGAACAAGGAAAAAATATTGTGCGCATTAGAAGTGATCATGGAAAAGAATTTAGAATGATGCGGTTGATGAATTTTGTTGTTCTGAAGGAATATTTCATGAATTCTTAGCTTTTATTACACCTCAGCATAATGGAGTAGTTGAAAGAAAAAACAGAACAATATAAGAAATGGCACGGTCCATGATGCATGCAAAGAAATTGCCTCTATATTTTTGGACAAAAGCAGTACATACAACATGTCACATTCACAATCACATATCTCTCCGAGCAGGTACTTCCAAGACTAACTATGAACTCTGAAAAATGGAAGAAACCTAACATAAAATATTTTCATGTTTTTTGAAGTATATGTTACATTCTAGCTGACAGAGAATATCGTAAAAAATGGATGTTAAGTCTGATGAGGGAATAATGTTAGGTTATTCATTAACCAGTCATGCATTCAGAGTGTTTAATAAAAAAACACATATTGTAGTAGAATCTATAAACATTGTAGTCCATGATCGATGGTCACCTGATGCAATACAAGATGATGATGAACTACTAACGTCATTGGACAAGCAAGACAGTACCACCACAAAGCAATGTGAAGCCACTCATACTGTACCCACTGCTGATTTTAATAATAATGAAGTATGTTCTTCAACTAATGATAACATAGTTGGCAATTTCGAGCAATCAAGGTGTGAAGACAGTTCTCTAGAATCCTTTACAAAGATACAGAAAACTCATTCCTTGACTAATGTAATAGGTGATTCAAAATCTGGAATTACAACAAGAAGAAAAAAGAGAATTGACTATGCACAAATGATAGGGAATGTGTGTTTTACTTCTTCTGTAGAACCAACTAATTCTTTTGAAGCCCTCAAAGATGAGTTCTGGATAAATGCAATGCAGGAAGAGTAACTTAAATTCGAGAGGAATAAAGTCTGGACTCTTGTTCCAAGACCAGATGATGTTAATATAATAGGTACTAAGTGGATATTCAAAAATAAAACAAATGAATCTTGAGTTATAATCAGGAAAAAAAAAAAGAAGCTAGATTAGTAGCTCAGGAGTATAATCAAGTTCACATAGTAGATTTTGACGAAACTTTTGCACCAGTAGCTAGGATGGAAGCCATTCGCTTACTGCTCAAAATATCCTGTCTATTCAAATTTAAGTTGTATCAGAAGGATGTTAAAAGTGTCTTTCTCAATGGGTACTTAAATGAAGAAGTTTTTGTCGCTCAACCTAAGGGTTTTATAGACCCTAACAATCCATATCATGTTTACAAGCTCCAAAAAGCTTTATATGGTTTCAAACAAGCCCTTTAGGCCTGGTATGATCGTTTGGCAGAGTTTTTATCTAACAAGGGATATACTCGAGGGAGCATACACAAAACACTCTTCATCAAAAGACTTAAGAAACAGTTCATTATTGCTCAAATTTATGTAGATGATATTATTTTTGGAGGATCTCCTCATTCTATGGTGAATGAATTCGCTCAACAAATTAAGTCTGAATTCGAAATGAGCATGGTAGGAGAATTGACATACTTTATAGGTTTACAAGTCAAGAAGCCTACAAATGGCATCTTTATTTCTCAAGAAAAAGTATGTTAAAAATATGATCAAGAAATTTGGGCTTGATAAAGTTCAATGCAAACAAACTCCACCTGCAACTCATGCGCAGATGTCCAAAGGAGTTGATGTTCCCAAAATAGATGGAAGTACCTACAGAAGCATGATAGGAAGTCTTCTCTATTTAAGATCTAGTAGACCAGATATATCCTATGTTGTAAGGGTATGTGCACAATATCAGTCTGATCCACGAATTTCACATCTAGCCTTAGTAAAGTGCATTCTAAAGTACATGCATGGGACAACAGACTATGGTCTCTAGTACTCCTTTGATACTAATCCTTCACTTGTAGGCTACTGTGATGCTGATTGGGCAGGCTGCTCAGAGGACAAAAAAGTACACCTGGTGGTTGTTTCTTTCTTGGAACCAATCTCATATCATGGTTTAGCAAGAATCAAAATAGTGTCTCTCTATCAACCGTCGAAGCAGACTACATAGTAGCAGGGAGTAGTTGGGCACAACTAATGTGGATGAAACAAATGTTGAAAGCTTATGAAGTTTATCAGGATGTCATGACTTTGTATTATGACATATGAGTGCAATCAATATCTCAAAGAATCCAGTACAACATAGTATAGCCAAACATATTGACATTCGACACCACTTTTTCGTGAGTTAGTTGACAATAAAATAATCACCCTCGAGCATGTCTAGACACTCAATTAGCTGATATTCTGACCAAACCCCTTGATATTGTGACTTT
The DNA here is from genome assembly GCA_037974625.1 of Cucumis cinereus. Taxonomy (NCBI): domain Eukaryota; kingdom Viridiplantae; phylum Streptophyta; class Magnoliopsida; order Cucurbitales; family Cucurbitaceae; genus Cucumis; species Cucumis cinereus. Next base: position 6,911 of record JBBPDJ010018280.1, on the reverse strand, counting down.
TGAAACTCTACGGGCAGGCTTGAATATTTGCGAACTCAAGTTTTGAGTTATTTTCTTTATGGATCGTAAATAGTAATCAGCAGAAGATCCATGAGCCCATTATTTTTCCCTTTTATCTTTGTATTTACTAATGTCAGAGGGTATTATTTTTTAATTAAATAAGAACGTCTCCTCCCATTCCCTCGTTTCACCTGAAGAAGTAGAGTAAAGAGAAACTCTGTTTGCATCAAGGGTAACAATGATTTCAACTCGTCGTGGATTCTATGATCAAGAAGAAATTATACGTTCTCAGCTTTGTAGAAACATTCATGGTGTTCACATGTGTGGTCCTTCATCCTCTGTGAGTAAGAAGAAGAAGGTCAAGTTTGTGCAAATTGAAGATTCTTCACTTGTTGCTCTTGGTAATGATATCTCAAATACTAATATCTTTAGTACGAATGTTGATGATAGAGTGACTGACCTAGATGATAACGCAAGTATTTCAAATTTGCATGAGTTAGCATCTGCATCCATTACGAAGTTTGAATCTGTTTCAGTTCCTCCAATTACTGAGTCCATTGTCCATTCACCTGTTGAAACTCCAAATTCTTCTATTACGTCTGTTTCTGATTTTCCTGTTGATTATACTTTGTCTGACAATGTTGATCCTAAAGTTAGCACAAACCCTCTTCCTGATAATGCATCACCGTCAACTCTAAAAATATACTTAATTCATCTCCTAATCACTCTCATACTGAAGAGCCACTAATATTACCTGAGAAACCATTAGTCTCTGCTGACTTTGTACCTTCTGATGATGATATTTGTATTGTTGAACTTATTAAGCCAATCAAACGTTTTGATGTGTCGTCATCCTCAAAGAAAAAGAAAATCCAAAAAGGGAAAGGAAAACAATCTGCACCTGAGAAAATCCCTCCTAAGATCATCAAGGGTACAAAATTTGTTGCTACTAAATTTAGCCGTCGTAAAATTCCACCAAATGTTCCCTCTGTGTCTTTAGATGGAGTCTCTTTTCACTGTGACGAAAATGTTGCAAAATGGAGGTATGTTGTTCAAAGAAAAATAGTTGAAGAGGTAAATATTTCTGATAAGCATCATTCCTGTATAGAGATTATGGATCTAATTCATCGAGCAGGGTTCACCAAAATAGTGTCAAAAGTAGGACCTTACTGTTCACATTTGATTCGTGAGTTTATTGTCAATCTTTGAACTGGCTTTGATGACCCTAGTGACTCAGTGTATCGTAGTGTTCATGTTCATGGTCTAAGTTTTGATATATCTGTTACATCAATTTATGATTACCTTGAGTTGGAACAGACAGCTGATATTGCCTCTCAATTTTCTTCATCTGAAGTATTGGCAACAAAATGGACTGATGGAACTATCAAAATCTAGCCCGCCTCTGAACATTTTCATGCTGGTGCCTTGAGTGTTAAATATGTCATTCTCCATAAGATTGGTATAGCAAACTTAATTTCTTCGACCCATGCATCCAGTGTATCAACTGCTCTTGGCAATTTGATTTATCAGATTTGCACTTATACTCCAGTGAATGTTGGGGAACTCAGATTATGCATCATGTTGAGTCTTTTGGATTAAAGATTTCTATTTGCTTTCTTCGGTTATTATGTTGTTTAATGATCTCTCAACATCCAAATGTACTCACTGCACAAGATCTCCCTGGTCCTGCTCCAAAAGTTCTACAGTTACGCTTGCGAATCTTTCAAGCGACGGATGTTCCAGACATTCTTCACACAATGAAAGCTCCAGTCTCAAATACAGATGATCAGTCTGATGATACTCAAATGTGTAGTGATGGCACGTAACATTGTTTTACACATCTTGGTTACGAAATCTAGAATGCTAAACAACACAATTCGCACGTTGTTTGATAGGAAGTCTGTTGTGGACTCTCTGATGATTATTTTACAATTATTGCTACCTACTCCAGTAACTGCATCTACTGCTGATCCTTCGGAACCCCCTCCTACTGTTGATCCTTTGGAACCCTCTACTACTAGTGATTTATCATTTCTTTCAAGCAACCAAGGGGGAGAAATGGTATTCTGTTTTGGTGTGTGCTTAGTATTTTAGGTGTATCACACTTATCTATCTTATAAACTATCTACCTTTTGTTATTATTCACCTAATGTTGACTCTAAACCTGTCTTATAAACTAGTTATTCAAAACTCATTTCTCCTTAGCCTTATTACATCATAATTTTATATGTCCATGATAAGGGGGTCCACGAATACATAATTAGATTAACATTGGTTCTCGAAAGAGTAATATTCTTTATCAAAGGGGAGATTGTAATTATTAACTGGCTAAATAATATTTCTTTTCCAAATTATCTTAAATTTTATCTTCTAAAATAATATAGAATCTTGAAGATTTAGATTTGATTTCTTGAATTGTGGAAGATCTTTTATCCTATTGGAAGAATTCTAATATCTTTAGAAAGGATATTAAGATATTAAGATATTTAAAAATCTTTGATAAAATATAATTCAAAATATTCTTAAGATAATTCTTTTAAGAACCAATAAATAAGTAAACTACGGCTGAAGATGTTGGCTTTTGGGCCCTTAATCTCAAATCAATTAATTTTAATTAATTAATTAATCAATGTTTTGATGATAACAAACCAGATTTTATTTATTAACAATTCTAGTGTCTTTGTGAATTATTATATAGAGCTCGAAATTATAAATTCAATGCAATTTGAGTTGCACAAATCGGAGTTCAAACAAAGAAGTTATAGTCGAAACAAGCTCAACGAAAAAATATCCAAGATAATGACGTGGTGACCAAATTATCAAATTGGATTCAATTAGTAAGTTACATGTGGAGCTTATGGAGGAGAAACACATGGTTTGATTTTTTGGATTGATTTAAAAAGAAAATGAATTGAATAAGAAAATGAATTTAACATTATTTTATGTATGTATCTAATAACTAGTTTTTTTAAAATGATGGTTTGTTTTTGTTGGGTTTTAAAAGAAATGATTTTATAAAGATATATATCATTATATCATTATATCATTATTTTTTTATGTGTCTAACGGCTAGTTGAATTTAAGTTTTCACCATTTGTTTTTCTATAATAAAATCCAGTGGACCAAATTGATTTGAGATTTCAACATCTTTTTTCTCTATTTAAAGACACTTTCTTCTTCAAATTAATACATACATTTGGAGTATTTTTTTTCATAACTCACAAAACTTCCATTGTTGTTCTCTCCAAGCTTCATTATTTGTTCATTTCAACTTATTCTTGAGAGAGAAATTTTGCATCGTGAGGAATCAATTGTCGAGTGATTTAAATTTGTAAATCTACTCTTTGAGAGAGTTTTCCTTGTATTGTTCTTCATTTCAAAATCTATTTCTAAAAGGGTTACTCTTAATCCATAAAAAGAGTCGTTTGTAACGGTTTCATCGTGATTCGAGAAAATAACTGTGTTTGCTCTTGAACTCGTAAAAAGAGTGGTGTAGCGGTTGTCTCTAATCCGTGAAAAGAGTCAAATCGAAGTTTTAGTGACATGCCCAAGAAAAGCTTCGAAAGTGCATATAGGAAGGTTGCGCCGAACCAGTATAAAATTATTGGTGTCAATTTTTATATCTCTCTCCTAATTAGTTTTGCAAATAATTTGTTGATATAGTTTATTGCATAAAATTAATTGCTATAATTTGTACTTGAATTTTTCTGTCACTTTATATGATATTTTGATGTGAATACATTTGTATGAATTTCTTGTGTAGATCACTTATTAGCAAAAACTTTGTTAATTTGTTTAATTGGACCCACATAGTTAAAAAGTTTCATTAATTTGTTAAAAACCATATTCACCCCCTCCCCCTCTAGATTGCCATACTGATCCTACAAAAGGAAATTAAGAAATTAACATAAAAAAACGGAAGAAAGACTGCAGGCAAAAAATCTCTCGAAGGTACGATGCTGAAGTTTTAATATTTCTCATTCATCATGCATACTGTAGAAGTAATGTTGATTGCTCAGTCATTAACTTTATGATAAAAGATGAAGGCTCATATATTTACTAGATCTAGCAACTTGTTATAATTATGTGTATATGAGCATTGGTTGATTATTTTCGAATCTCATAAAGTTTATCTCAAAGATGTATTATGAAGTCAAAGCCTTGTTATGGTTGCTACTGTATGTGCTATTTTGATTCTCTAGTCTCTGACATCATAACAAAGTTGAAGTATTATTATGATAAACATATAATACATTGTGTGGTTAGAAGTGTGTATATGATGTTAATTGTCTAGTCATTGACTATGTGAAGAACTTACATTGCAAGAGTTGAAAGAATTAGAGGGAGCCTAATTATTATTATACATCAAGTGTTCAAACAGGAGGAGCCTGTGTTCAACCAGATAGGGGGAGCAGAGCCTATTTCAATATTGTATCTCTTTCAATAAATCAGGGGGAGCCTGTATTTTTTAGATATATGTTAATTGTGCAGCATTTACTAGAGATGTTGCTTAAGTCTGTTTTACTTAAAGCTGATTGTTTAGATTTTAATAGCTTTATTCTCACATGATTATAAACATACAAACTCTTGTTAATTAATGAATCATTGTTCTTTTAGGGCATACGTGCGCTCCAAATGTAGGTGGTATTCACCGAACTAGGTTACCAATTTCTTGTGCTATCTATTTTATTATTTTATGCATTGTGTGCGACTCGTTTAGTTAGTGTAACGCCCCGAGTTTTCAACCTTAACCCAAGGTCGTTACTTAAGAAAAAATCATTAAACCCATTTTAAAAGACGAAGACAAACAAAACAAATATTTTAATTAAATCCAAGTAAAGTAACAAAGGGTTTCCAAACGTTTAAATCAAACTAATAATGAAAAGATAAGAAAAGAACCTAGACGGGAGCCCTAAAATAGTTTTCTAACCAAAAACCGTTACAAATAAAGAAAAACCAACAAAAGTTTGAACAAAAAGAAAATAAATGCCCAAAAACCATAAGCGGAAGCAAAATAGGTCTCCTGGTCCCTCCTGATATGGTCACGATTCTACTTGACTCTCGCCGATCCATTCTTACCTTTGCCTGAAATAAAACATAGAAAGAAATGATTATAAAATATACCCAGTAAGAAAAACCACTACAGACTCCACTGGGTGACTGTTAACCTTCCTTAATGACTTGTACTTTGCGACACACAGTCGGGTGGTTGAGTATTGACAAATATGTCGGAACAGGCCTCGTACAGACCCCCTTCACGACCCTATCACAGCAAAATGCCACACAGGCTTGCCCTCAGAACGAACGTCAGAACAGGCCTCGTATAGACCCCCTTCACGACCTTTAGTGACGGGTGCCACACAGGCTGGTCGACTATACGCCACACAGGCTAGTCGATGGTTGCCACACAGGCTGGTCACTGGCTTGTCAGAATCAAGTCAGCCATACGACTTGAAAACTGACCTATCGTCTCCCACCAAGTACAAACTCATTAAGTGAGTTAACAGAAACCGTATCCAATCAAATCCATTACAAGCATTATGATCATAATAATCCAAACATGTCTCAAGCAGCAGATAACACAGGTAACAATATAACAAATCATGCATAACCCAAACAGATTTATAAACCAGATACCTCGAGGCCAAACCCTATAGCAGTCACTTAAATCATCTTAACACCTTATACGCCAAAAGCGTAGATTCGGTAGAAGCAATCCTTACCTCAAGTTTCAGAGTTTTCCTTACTCGAACTAGCCTCCACTCGACCCAACAAACCAAGAACGAGTAGTGGCAGCGGAGACAGGAAGTGACAGAACACAACTCGGCTCAGCGGCTCGACTTGGCGGCTTGGCTTGGGAGAAGCAGATCTGGCGCGGCGAACGTTGTAGTTGACGTGGCTTGCAGATCTGGGCGCACGGAGCTTTTTCGAATGGAGATGGCGTGCGGCGCGGCTGAGACGACGACCCTGACGTGCGACGCTAGATGACGCACGGCGGCGGCTTGCAGACAGGGAGGCAGCGTCGGACTTGGCAGATAGAGGTCGGCTCGAGCGTGGAGGTGGCATGCACGAACGGGTGGGTGAGACGCAGATCCAACACAGAGCGTGTGGCTGTGCGTTCGGGCGGTATCATGTAGCGGAGCTAGGCGTCTTAGAGTTGCAGATCCAGCGCGAAGCGGCTGGCGATGGAGCTTCGACGTCCGCAGCGGGCTGAGCGAATGAAGAAGCGTGAGGGAGGGCGTGCAACGGCTTGGGGAGCAGATCCACCTCGGGCGTGGCTTCGAGCGGCGCGTGCGGCGGCAGCGTCTGAGGACAGCGATTGAAGAGGAAACTATTGGGCGGCGACGGCAACTGAGGTTTGAAATTAGTGTTTTTCTTTTTCAAGAGGAGGAAGATTGGGGAAGATGAATTGCACGTTTCCCAATGTGCATTAAATAAAACAATAATAATAATATAATTAATATTATTATCACTTATACTATTTTATTTCTATCCAAAAACAAAATCCAACATTCTCTTTCCTAATTAAAACCACCCTTCTTTTTTTCTTTCCCCAATCAATAACAAACAACCCTCAACAATTGAAATTAAACCCAAAATAAACATCCCAAAATTACAATTTTACTAACAATTAATAAGAAAATTAATAATAAAAAAATTACAAATTATCTTAAAAATTTGGGATGTTACAGTCTTCCCTTCTTAAAAAGCTTTCGTCCTCGAAAGCTCTATCTAATCCTCGTACAACTCCGGGTATCGGGCTCTCATGTCATCTTCCCGCTCCCACGTGGCTTCTTCCACATGGTGATTCCGCCATAAGACCTTTACCAAGGTGATGCTCTTACTGCGCAACGTCTTCACCTCTCTAGCCAGAATCTCCACTGGTTGCTCCTCATAGCTCAAATTCTCAT
>JBBPDJ010018259.1:0-24398 GCA_037974625.1 Cucumis cinereus | reverse complement strand
TAGCTGACGATATAACAAATATAAATTAATTACAGTTTCATAAGTGCACCATTCAAGTTAATTACACTACATTGACAATGCGACACGCTTTTTAGCAACTAATTACAGTATCATAATCGCAAAAACGAAATAATTCTTCCTGAATTACAATGAGGGTATTTTCGTGCTAATGAAATTGTGAATCACGTGAGCTACATGTGATTTGCTATAAATCAAAACAAAAATTCGCTTTGCCATTTTTCAAAATGGCCTTAAAAAAAGTCCTACATACCTGACTATCCCTTATAATAATATATAAACAGACATATTGCAAAATTTAATACTCAAAAATTGAAATATAAAAAACAATTAATGTACATATTGAAAATTAAAATAAGATATAAATATAAATATTATATAATTTTAAAATTCAAAATTAAAATAAAATATAAATATAGAAGAATTATTTAGTAAATAATGAAATTAATAATAAAAAATTATAAAATATGGAAACAAATATAAAAGGAAAAAAATAAAAATAAAAGTGTCAATCTTGAAACCCTAAACCCTAAATATAAAAAAGTTAATTTACATGTTAATAATTAATTAATATAGAAAAATTTTAAAATTAAAAAATAAAATAAAATATAAATAGTGGAGAATTATTTTTGTAAATAAAAAAATTAATTAAAATAAAGTAAAAATAAAAAATGTTGAGAAACACATTCTACAAAAAAAATTAAAATAAAATTGAAAATGTAAAAAAAAAAAAAGTTGCTTTAAAGGGGATTCGAAAACATGTTTTTCAAAAGTATCATTGCTGTCTGATACCAATACACAAAAAAATTCATATTTATTATTTATGGAAATAGTAAAATAGAATTTGAAACAGAAACAGGAAAAAATATTTTTTTTTTCTAAATTTTAGTCCATTTTTCAAGAATGTTTCTCAAATTTTTAAAAACAAAAAACGGAAACAATTGTCAAACAAAAGTATTTCTTAAAAAAATGAGAATCATGAGAAAGAAACAAGAAATGAATACGTTATCAAACGGGTCCATAATATTTCACTTAAAATTACCATCAAAATTTTATGTGATCATCTCCTATAATGGTATATTTTTGTCCTAACAAATTAAAGAAGAAAATGATGAATATGTAGCGTGGTCATAGTTTAATACAAACTCACATATTCTATTTTCATTGATGTGATTCCATGTAATGTTGCTAGGTCAAGTAAACCTACAACCTTTATAAGGTAGATTATAGGGGTGTTCAAAAAACCTGACAACCTGACCAACCCAAACTACCTGGGTTGGATTACATATTATTTTGGGTTGGGTTGGGTTGAAGTTTTGGGAAAAACAGAAAATGGATCGAGTAGCTAGTTTTAGCAATTCAGGGGTCGGGTCAACCTGAGTGTAATACCCGACTTTTTATTTAAGTTGTTTGTTGTAAATATATTAATAAAATAATCGGAGGGTATTTTAGTAATTTTTGATAAAGGATATTTTAGTAATTTTGTTGAGAGTAGTAAAAATTTAATTTTGTAGTTTTGTTTAAAAATAAATAAAATAAGGTTTTAATAAAAGAAAAGGGAAAAAGAAAAAGAAAAGGAAAAAGAAATTGAAATTTATGTATTATTTATTTAATTATTTATTTTATAATTATCTTTAGTTTTTTTAAAAAAAGAAAAATAAAAGAAAATTTATTTTTTAAAATGTGTGCCTAAGGTGAGGATGGAAGAGAAAATGAAAAGTTATTATCTTCTTCTCCAATTGGGCTTAATTTCGGTGGAAGTTCTTTTATAGCAAGCTGCTGCTCGACAATTGGTGTAGGAAAAGAATTGCGGAATAAATTGAAGAAAAAGAGAAGAGAAGGCGGAAGGAGAGAGGGAGAAAATCTGGAAATTTTGTTTTTGAACACTTGGAGGAAAGTGATGATTTTGTGCTCAATTCTTAACCAAATTGAGTGAAATTTGTGTCTAAATTACTTAGAGAGGAGAGAGGAAGCTGAAGCACAGCTCAATTTAGAGAAATTTGGCCGAAGAGACCACTGAATTTGAAGAAAAAGAGCTCGGGCTGCTGGAAAATGCAAAAACAAACGGACCCAAAACTTTGAAAATTAAATTCTCCATCTACAGGCCGAATTAAGATCTAATTTTTGGAGAGAAGCTAGATTATTAGATCATTTAGAGTTCTGTAAAAGGAATTGAGTTAATTTGGTCTTTGTAGGAAGAAATTGAAGTTGCAATTCTCGGTTTTAAGCTCGTCGGAAAATTGAGCAAGGTGACTTTCAGAAGCAAATTCAAGCTATCCACGAGGAGTTTAAAGCTAATTTTTTGAGGTAAGCAAATAGACTCATGTAGAAATCGTTTGGCATAGGTTAGAGCTTCTAATTGTTAGTAGATTGAGAGAATTGCCTCGCCGAAGTAGAGTTATTGCAGTTTCCTAGAAAACTGGGTAAAGAAAAAAAAATAAAATGTTGAACCTATAGAAGATGAAGAAGATGATTTCTTTTAATTTTATTATTATTATTATTATTATTATTACTATTATTATTATTAATATTATATTATATTTGTATATATATATGTATGTATGTAATTATATTTATAAATAGTTGTTTAGGAGAAGGAATTAGTTTAAAAAGAAAAATTAAGAAAAATTCAGTTTTCCTCGATTTCCGTACCAAGTGATTTAAGGATCGATTCTGAATTTATTTTCAGGAGATTCAGAGATTGGGAAAAGTTACGAGCCAGGGATAGCCCGTCAATTTTGTGAGTGATAGTATTATTTTAATATTTAATATTAAAATAATTAAAGGATTGCACGTTTTTCAAGAATTTGCAAAATTTTCAGAAAATTTCAGAAAAATCATGTTGTTCATATTTTTCGATGTACTTTCACATGGTAACTTGTTTGAAGCATGATTTAATTGTTTTAAAGCATTTTTGGTAGTTTGAATATAATAATATTATATTGACACGTTTTACGAGGCAATGCCTGTTTACGAAATAAGCATGTTTTATTATATGTTAGACCCTGTTTATGTTGACTGAGATGATTTTCATGATTTTCATAACTGTTTGAGCATGTTTCAACTGCTATAGGGCCTACGTACGTTTTGCACGTTTTACGAGATTTCTCGAAATCATAAGTTATGATGGTTTAATGTGTTTATAAGATTTCTACCATGTTATAAATGATGTTTAATCATGCTTTCGAGTACTATAAGTTTCGATGATTTGTTTTTAAGCATGTGTATCCATGTGAGCCTAAGGCTACTATATTAGGTGTGCACACTAGGGTATGCGCTGCCTTATGTGAGGGTTCGCCCCACCATGGCAAAGTCGTTGTGGGCGGTGGCTCTGCTACTTCGTAGATATACGTTGTCATGGTTTTGAGATTACTCCACCATGACAAAGACATTGCAAGTGTTGGCCCCACTGCAACGTAGATTCGCTGCCTTATTGCTGGGTTCGCCCCACTTTGGCAAAGGGGTTATAGTTGTTAGCCCCACTATAACGTAGGATACCGTCGTTGTGTTGAGCTGACTCCACCTCGATGAAGATGTCGTTGGTTCTGATCCAACCACGACGTAGATTTAGCTGTCGTTAGTGTGAGATTACTCCACTGCGCCAAAGACGTGGCTAGTGCTGGATTTCTCCATTACTACGTAGTTCAGTTCGATACACATCGCTTACATATTTTTAGATATTCATGTTTTAGCATGATTTCAGTTATGCATAGTTTTACCATGATTTTCAGATAAGTATCGTGCAAGCAGTTTTCAAATGATTTCTAGCTATGCTATATATATGTTTTAAGTATTTTCTATTAAAGTATCACTCACTGGGCGTTTTAGCTTATTCTTTCAAATTGTTTTCAACTTTGCAGGTAGAGATCGTGATCCCGGAGCCTGACCTACCACAGACTGTCTGCTACGCGAGAAGTTTTTGTACTATTGTACGTTAGTAGTAAATCATGTATGTTACTATTATAATAAGTTTGATACAGTGAGATGGGTTGTATAAAACAGTATGGGTTGCACTGTGTAGAAGATATTTGTTTAGTTTCCCCTGTTTTGTGTTAAGTTTGAGTTTGTTTTTCTACACTTTTTAAGTTATTGGTTTTGTTTAAGTCAGAGTTAAGTTAAGATAGTCAGTGAGGATCGTCAAGGTAACGACGAGATTCACTGGCTTCACGCCGTCCCCTATGCTAGGAGTAGAGAGTCTGGGCGAGGGTGTGACAACTTGGTATCAGAGCAAGAGTTTAGTGCTCTGGGATGTTCAGAGGAGTAAAGAGTATTTAAGAGTCTAGTAAAGAGTGTTTAAGAATCTACTAATGGCCCGATTCGGTTTGGAAATTAGGGGCATTACCCAATTTCTCTCAAGTTTGGCCATCTTCCTCTTTCTTTCTCTCAGTCTGGCGCTCTCATCTCCTTCACCCTTTCTATCTTGGTTGTTCGACGCCAGTTAAAGAAAGAATTGCAGATTTATTCTCTTCTCAGTTCTACTCTTTGTTTATGATTTTCACAACGTCAAACATAAAAACAAATCCTTTGTGTATGTTTATGATTTGCACAGTGTCTTAAGAATATTTGAGATTTTCCAAAACTCGTCACCACGGACATAGATTCGGATTTAGTGGAATCACCCTTATACAACTTTACGGTGAGTTAAATATTATAATCGTTAACTTTTGGTTGATGTGTAAATTGCAACTATCACTTGTTAGGTAAGAAAATTGAAGATAGAGAAAATAAATACATATGACATCAGAAAATTTATAGAAACAAATGATGGAAAATAAAGTCATGTGAGGCCACAAAAATATTAGGAGAAAGCTTATAACATAACATCTATAAGGTGGGGGAAATGTGGAGGAAGCTCATGATAATTTAGGAAATAAAGCAAGTCAACGCAATGAACAACCATTGATATAGCCTAAATAGCCACAAGGAGTAATCCTCCAAAAATCAAGCTTGTGAATCTTTTATAAGCATAATTCTGAGGAAATTAACCTATATTACCCAAATAACCCCATTCTTCCTATATCAACTGTAACACCCCCAGAATTTCTCGAACTAAACTAGTCATTACTCAACCAAATCCATAAAACATTTTAAAGCCAAAGATGAACGACTGATTTCATTTAGAAATACACTAGAAAAGGTTCTCAAGAGAAATTCAGATTTTTTTTTTGAATCGTTGAAAACAAAAACCTATGAACACATCCTTATCGGGATCCCTTATATTTCAAACAAGTTAAAAAAATAACAACAAAGTTTCAGAAAAGAACAAAAAAAACACAATCAAACGAGTGAAATCATCTCATCCATGTGGTCCTTATGGCTTGGTCACTAGTCTTTCTCTTGTCCCTCGGCGATCTCCTTTTACCTTTGCCTGAAAAACAAAACACACAGATGGATGAATATATAAATATACTCAGTAAGGAACACTCTCTACTGGCCCCACCAAGTAGCTGTTGATTCTTCATTAAATCAGTACCCTGTTTTGTACAGTAATAACACTCCACAAGGAAAGCCCATCACAGCCTAAACGCAAGGGTAAACTTAGGAACCTGTGGGAACACATGCAGAACAACCTAGTGTATCATCGGGTCGCGTGCCACACAGTAGCAAATTCGTCCCACTACAGAGTACGACAAGTGACCCCTAGACGAAAACAACGTCTACCCTAGTTCATTCAATGTCAGCCAGTAGTCATACTTTTATGTTCTACACAGTCATAAAGCAAAGTACCACACAAATATTAGTCAATATGCACCGACATAACTATTCCTTGGGATATAAAGTCCACACAACATATATAACCTAGAAAGCATCGTGTCAGTCTTTACGCATAATAACAATAACTATACTACACGTTATAAAGTCCACACAGCATATAGAACATTAGTAGTATAGCGTCAGTCGTTATGCATCGCGACAAACCTAGTCGTCCGACATTACAACTACATTACCCCTTTAACCTATCTTATGGTTTTTCCATAGTAAACCATAAAGGCATAACACCACCTAAACTTATAAGTTTTTTCCATAGCAAGCCGTCCTAACAGATCGTCACATAACCCTTCAGTCCATCTCAACACAGTTATCTCTTTTGCAACCACAAACTTCTGAGTTAGTCCCCTTCGATTACCTCAACACAAAACCAATACTAACAGTTAGCTAATCCATTCACATTCCATATTTGCCATGCTTTACGGTTTATCCATAACAAACCATAAAAGTAAAACAAACGACGATTTAAAAGATAATTTAGTCACACCAGCAATACCACCTAACTTTGCTTACCACATAAGACAACCGTTTGGCTATCCCATACTCCATACATCAATACTACACAGCTTGACATAATACCTAAGTCATAACCGACACCTTATCACATAAGTCCTAAACAGTCACATAAAACATACCACCAAGTCTGCTAAATGATCGTTAATGCCCTATTAGATCTACACCCTATGTCGCACAGTCTAAGACTCAGTAGGAACGCCCATATCAACCCAACACATGGGTCACCCTAGCAAATCTATCCCACGCACGGAGTACAATATGGTCAATAATTAGAGCTAACAGACATCCCAATCCAAACTCACAAATATCAGAACATACTAGCGGTAATTTCCACACTGCTGCACAAGCCAAGATCTACTGTTTCCATATCAACCAGTAAAACATAATAAGTAATACAGAATCCAGTCTCAGCATTTCACCAATCAACCTCAAACAACGTGTCCAAACTAACAAACAATCCATCTAATAACATCCCAACATTTCAACTATGCTATTAGATTTTATGTCCTAAGGCTTTCCATGATAACCAATAAAACATAACAGTAAAGATCAACCTAGTAATCATCAATCATGATATAAAGCGCACAGTTCGACAATTCTACTACTAAATCAACCACAAGATCACACGAACGAATCAGTTCATCTTTTACACCTTATGCATCTAAGACGTGGATTCAGTAGAACTATGTCTTACACATTCAATTTTTAATTAATAATTCCACATTAAAATAATCAATTAAAACAACTTAAACTTGTCACTTAATCAGTTAATTCATCTTATCGCATAATCGAGCAATTCAGATGTCACATTCCTACTGTCACGTAAATATCCTTAGTCGAAGAACCAATAGTTAGTTCCTTACCTCGAACAACGGTAGAACTTTGACACGAAAGCCCTTCCAACAAACCAAGCCCTTACGAAATTTCAATCTAATTCATAGAGGTGACTCCACGAATTTCTCACAACGGGACACTTCCAAGTCGCCCTTCAACAACCAAGTGAATGACGAATTAAAATTCCAATGTAAACTCTAAATAGCTCTATTGAATATCCAAAACTCCAAGTAATTAGGCCAAAAAAATCTTATCGAGCTTACCCAAGATTTTCAAGAAAAGCGACAAAAGGAAAAGGATCTCGGCTCGGCTATACAGCACGCGGCGTGACTCGCGTAGCGGCTCGAGATCATCGTAGACTGGGGCGTCGATGCGAATATGGACAAGAGGCTCCCGACGCAGCTTAGATTGGTTAAGAAGAAAAGTAGCGTCGATTAGGGCAGCATGCGACGTGGGGATGCAAGAGCTAGCAACATAAATCATGGCAGCTTGCGGTGCTTGAGCGCAGATCTGTGCGATCCGGAGTAACGTCGCGAAGGAACAGGTGGCGAACCCGCTGCTCTTCACGACGTGGGGCAGATCTAGAGCGACGGTGCAAAGAAAACGCGTGAGGCGAGGAGGCGACGCGTGCGGCGTATAGTGGATCTGCACAGTGCGAGTGGTGTGACGTGCAAAGGGAAGCAGATCCAGCCGGCGTGTCTTGAATCTTGAATGGCTAAGCATAAGCCGCTGCAAGAGATCCGACGCAGATGGCGTGGGGTGGTGGCTGGCGCGGGCAACGCGACAAGTGCTGGCTGAATGGGGGCCGGCAGCACCGTCGGCACGTCATTCGAGAGAAAAGAAGTGCGATGATTGTAGAGAAAGAGAGAGAGAGAGAGAGATTTGCGCGACGACGTTGGGGAGAGGAGCCTCGCGTAGAAGAGAAGAGAAAAAGAAAAAAGAAAAGAAAGAAAAGAGAGAAGAAAAGAAGAAAGAAAATAAAAAGGAAGAAAAAAATAATATTAATAATAATAATTATATATTAATATTAAAATTATTACGTATATATATATGTATATTTTATTTTCTTTAAACCAATTTACCTTAATAAATTATGGTTGTTACAATCTTCCCTCCTTGAGGAACTTTTGTCCTCGAAAGTTCTAATGCTCAAACAAAACTTGATAACGTGCTCTCATGTCATTCTCTCACTTCCAAGTAGCGTCTTCAACTTGCTGATTCCGCCACAAAACCTTTTACTAACCCAAAAGGTTGTTTCTCATAGCTCAAATTCTCAATCAACTGAAGTGACTCAAAATCATTGAAGACCAGCTCCACGAATCTAATTCAACAAAAACTAGCATACCTTTATGCTACCACAATATTAATTATGATCAGTCACTTTTCGAATTTTGAGTGTCCAACTCAAGGATATTCCAACAAAAGAAAAATCATTTACCTTGTAGTCATTGTCAAATCTTCACTTTAATGCCTAGCAACCTTAAGGAAACAATGGTCTCTCGTTCTCTTCTATCTTATCTCAATAAACTGAAATCACACATATAAGTATGTGTCTTATTGTGAAATAATTTAGTGTAACTCCACTAGTCTCATTCCTAAAAGCAAAGCACAACATAGTTCCTTGAATTATCATTCGGACAACTATTTTCCAAATAGCGTTTAATTTCCATCCACAAAGTCTAAACTCTGTACACCATTTAATGTGATCCAAAACACTTGAACTTAACACATGTGCTTAATTTCTCTTTGGCACCACTACGTAGCAACATTTTCTAACCATAACCTTTTCCATAAGGTTCTCCATCACACAGATAGTCCATCTTAATTTCTGTTTAATCAGGCAGTTTATAAGCGTACTTGGCGGGGACAAAAGGACCACAGTAACCATAGGGACCTAAACCATAGACTTACTCCGTAAGTCAGTCTACAGAACCTAAAACTTAGGCTCTAATACCAACTGTAACGTCCCAGAATTTTTGGAACTAAACGGGTCGTTACTCAACCAAATCCATAAAACATTTTAAAGCCAAAGATGAAGAAAACGACTTATTTCATTTAGAAATACACTAGAACAAGTTCTCAAGAGAAATTCAAATTTTTTTGAATCGTAGCAAACAAAAACCTGTGAACATATCCTTATCGGGATCTCTTATATTTCAAACAAGTTAAAAAATAACAACAAAGTTTTAGAAAAAAAAAACACAATGAAACGAGCTGAAACATCTCATCCATGTGGTTCTTATGGAGTGATCACTGGTCTTTCTCTTGTCCTTCGTCGATCTCCTTTTACCTTTGCCTAAAAAAAACACACAGAAAGAACTCTCTCTACTGGCCCCACTAGGTAGTTGTTGATTTCTCATTAAATAAGTACCCTGTTTCGCACAGTAATAACGCTCCACAAGGAAAGCCCATCACAGCCTAAACGCTAGGGTCAACCTAGGAACCTGTTGAAACACATGCAGAACAACCTATTGTATCATCGGGGCGTGTGCCACACAGTAGCAAATTCGTTCCACTATAGAGTACGACAAGTGACCCATAGACGAAAACAACGTCTACCTTGGTTCAACATTCAACGCCAGCCAGTAGTCATACTTTTATGTTCTACACAGTCATAAAGCAAAGTACCACACACATGTCGTACTTAGGATATGCACAAAGATAATTATACCTTAGGATATAAAGTCCACACAACATATATAACCTAGATAGCATCGTGTCAGTCTTTACGCATAATAACAATAACTATACTACACGTTATAAAGTCCACACAACATATATAACATTAGTAGTATAGTGTCAGTCATTATGCATGGCGACAACTTTAAAGTATGTTACAAAGTCCACACAACATATATAACATAAGTATCATTGGCCCAACAATTATGCATAACAACAACTGCACCCTATGTTACAAAGTCCACACATCATATATAACATAGGTATCATTGTATCAGTTGTTATGCATAACAACAATATAGTTCAGTTATGAAAATCAATAATCATTAACACACAACAGTAACCTCAATAGTGACCCCACACGACCTTAAATTTTAAGAGGTAAACAATAGTGACACATAAATATCACATCAACTTAACAATCATACGAATCAAAGTGTTAACGCGTAAGACAGAAGGAAACCCCTTACCTCAAATGAAGATCTCGCAGCTACGCAAACAACATAAGCCCTCCAATCAAACCTAGACGTTCGATATTACAACCACATTACCCCTTTAACCTATCTTATGATTTTTCCACAGTAAACCATAAAGGCATAACACCACCTAAACTTATAGGTTTTTCCCATAGTAATTAGTCCTAACGGATCGTCACATAACCCTTCAGTCCATCTCAATATAGTTATCTCCTCGGCAACTGCAAACTCATGAGTTAGTCTCTTCGATTAACTCAACACAAAACCAATATTAACAGTTAGCTAATATATTCACATTCCATATTTGCCATGTTTTACAGTTTACTTATAACAAACCATAAAAGTAAAGAAAGCAACAATTCAAAAGATAATTGACTCACACTAGCAATACCACCCAACTTAGCTTACCACGTAAGACGAAATCGTTTGGCTATCCCATAGTCCATACATCAATACTACACAACTTGACATAATACCTAAGTAGTAACCGACACCTTATCACATAAGTCCTAAACAATCAATTTATCACATAAAACATACCATCGAGTTCGCTAAGTGATCGTTACCGCCTTATTAGCTCTACACCTTGTGCCGCACAGTCTAATGACTCAGTAGGAACGCCCATATCAACCCAACACATGGGTCACCCTAGCAAATCTTTCCCACGCATGGAGTACCATATGGTCAATAATGAGAGCAAACAAACATCCCAATCAAAACTAACAAAGATTAGAACATACTAGCGGTAATTTCCACACTACTGCACATGCCACGACCTACTGTTTCCACATCAACTAGTAAAACATAATAAGTAATACACAATCCAGTCTAAGCATTTCACCAATCAACCTGAAACAATGTGTCAAAACCAACAAACAGTCCATCTAATAACATCCCAACATTTCAAATATGCTAATAGATATTATGTCCTAAGGCTTTCCATGATAACCAATAAAACATAACAGTAAAGATCAACCCAGTAATCATCAATCATGATATAAAGCCCACAGTTCGACAATGCTACTACTAAATTAACCAAAAGATCACATAAATGAATCAGTTCACCTTTTACACCTTATGCATCTAAGACGTGGATTCAGTAGAACTATTCCTTACAGATTCAATTTTTAATTAATTATTCTTATTAAAACTATCAATTAAAACAACTTAACTCGTCACTTAATCAGTCAATTCACCTTATCGCATAATCCAGCAACTCATATGTCACATTCCTACTGTCACGTAAATATCCTTAGTAAAACAACCAATATTAAGTTCCTTACCTCGATTTACGGTAGAACTTTGACACGAAAGTCCTTCCAACAAACCAAGTCCTTTCGGAATTTCAATCTAATTCATAGAGGTGACTCCACGAATTTCTCACAACGGGACACTTCTAAGTCGCCCTTCAACAACTAAGTGAATGACGAATTAAAATCCCAATGTAAACTCCAAATAGCTTTAAAAGATATCCAAAACTCCGAGTAATTAGGCCAAAAGAATCTTACCGAGCTTACCCAAGATTTTCAAGAAAAGCGACAGAGGGAAGGGGATCTCGGCTTGGCTGAACAGCACGCGACACGACTCACGCAGCGGCTAGGGATTATCGCAGACGGGGTCGTCAGTGCAGATTTGGACAAAAGGCTCCCGACGCAGCTTAGACTGGTTGAGAAGAAAAGTGGTGTCGACCAGGGTAGCGTGCTACACGGGGACGCACGGGCTAGCAGCGTCAACCATGGTGGCTTACAGTGCTTGGGCGCAGATCTGTGTGATCTGGAATGGTGGTTAGCGCACGACTCTTCACGGCGTGAGGGCAGATTTAGAGCAACGACATGAAGAAAATGTGTGGGGCGAGAAGACGACGCGCGCAGTGCGGTGTGGATCTGCACAACGCAAGTGGCGCGACACACGAAGGGAAGCAGATCTGGTCGACATGTTTTGAATCTTGATTGGCTGGGCACGAGCCGCTGCGAGAGATCCTATGCAGACGGCGTGGGCTGGGTGTTGGCGGGTGCGACGCGGCAGACGCTGACTGAGTGGTGGTCGACATCGTCGTCGGCACGTCGTCGGGGATAAAGGACGTGCGACTATCGTAGAGAGAGAGGGGGGAGAGAGAGATGTGCTCGCGGCGACGTTGGAGAGAGGAGCCTAACGCGGAAGAGAAGAGAAAAAAAAATAAAAGAAAGGAAAGAAAAAATAAATGAAAAGAGAAAAGAAAAGAAGAAGAATAATAATATAAATGAAAAGAGAAAAGAAAAGAAAAATAAGAATAAGAATAAGAATAAGAATAATAATATATTAATATTAAAATTATTATATATATATTAGTTTTTTCTTTAAACCAATTTACCTCAATAAATTGGGGTTGTTACATCGACCATGCCACATTTGTATTATGTATTCAAGGTGTAACTTGCCACATTTGTAGGTAAAGCAATCCAATTCAACATTAACCTTTGTTAGATTAGAAAGCATCAAGTTACATTTAATGTGTCAATTATATAATGAACCCTCGACAAGGGATTTTGAATCTAACAAACATTCATGTTAGATGATGATGTGTAAATGACTGATTTGTCGATGTGTAAATTGTGGTATGTAAATTGTGACATGGTTAATGATGTGTAAATTGTGGCATGTAAATTGTTGACTTGTTGATATGTAAATTGTGGTATGTTTAATGATTTGTAAATTGCGGTGTGTGTCATTTGCTTGTTTTAATTCAAAATTTATGTGTTTATAAGTTTCCTTTATTTTATAGATGTATAGTTGTAGTGGGAGTGCTAGTGCTAATGGTAATATTGAAATTTGTTCTCCTCCTAATACAAGTGAAACTTCGAACCATATACCACATCTACCTCCCAAGTCCAAAAGAAAGAGACCAAATAAACTTACTTCTTCTGTGTGGGATCATTTCACAAAAATGGAAGTGAGTGCTAACGATGGAAGTGTAACTATTGTAGTAAGGATTACACATGCAACATTAATAGTTGTGGAACTAGCACTTTGTGGAAGCATTTAAGAAATCAATGTAAAAAGTATCCATACAGGAAAGAAAAAGGACAAACCACCTTAACTCTTGTACCTAGACCTATAAATGATGGGACAGGAACCGGTGCTAGTAATTTTGTGACTACTTTGTTTAGCCAACAAGCATGTAGACTACTACCATGTGCTAAGATGATAATTATGAATGAGTTGTCATTCAGATTCGTTGAGACTGAGGGTTTTTGACACTTTTGTAGTATTGTTTGTCATAGGTTTGATGTTCCATCGAGAGTAACAATTGTTAGGGATATGTATCAACTTTATCTTGAAGAGAAAAAAGAAATGAAATCATCTCTAGTTAAAAGCTCTCAAAGAATTTGTCTTACTACTAACACTTGGACTTCGCTACAAAATGTAAACTATATGGTAATCACGACACATTTTATTGATTCCGAATGCGTTTTGCATAATAAGATTTTGAGTTTTTGTCAAGTTGCTAATCATAAGGGGGAGACTATTGGGAATGCAATTGAAAGTTGTTTGTTTGAGTTGCAGATTGAAGATTTTTTTACCATCACTGTTGATAATGCAAGTGCCAACGATGTGACTATTTCTTATCTTAAGAGAGGACTCAAAAGTTGGAAATCTATTGTTTTAGATAGAGAACTATCACATATGAGGTGTTGTGCTACATATAATTAATCTTTTTGTAAATGATGGGCTAAAAGATATGCATGATTCTATTGCTAGTGTTCGTAATGCTGTGAGATATGTACGATCATCGCCTAAGAGAATGGCAAAATTTAAAGAATGTGTGAAGCAAAAAAAAAAAAATCCAGTGTAAAGCTTTTGTTTGTTTAGATGTGGCAACTAGGTGGAATTCTACATATTTAATACTTGAACATATTTAAATTTGAGAAAGCTTTCAGAATTTTAGAGGAAAAGAAAGATGACTCAAATTTTGTTGAGTATTTCAAGGAAGATGATCGTGGAAATAAAAGATTTGAGCCCAATAAGTGTATCTGATTGGTTGACTGTTAGTGTGTTTTTTAAATTTTTGAAAGGGTTCTATGAAACCACCACAAAGATAAGTGGATCCTCGTATGTGACTTCTAATGCTGGTTATAAGAAGATTAATAAAATTTAGTTTGCTTTGAACAAATGGAGCAACAAAATCAACTATGTTCTGAGTATGATGATTATGAATATGAGAACGAAGTTAGATAAGTATTGGGGTTCGCTTGAAAAGATGAATAAATTGATGTTTGTGGCTATGGTGATAGATCCTTAGTACAAGTTAGAGTACTTGTATTAGTTTCTATCCAATGTTTATGAAAGTGATGTTAATAAGGATACAGTTGAGAGTGTGAAGATATATTTGTATCGTTTATATGACTTTTACAAATCACAACATAACCCTTCAACTCGAGTTAGTAATAACACAGTTGATCTTAATTCTCAACAATCAAACATTGTTACTTCAAATGATTTGAGTTGTATGAAGGAGGAAGTAGTTGATCTATGGATAAATTTTTGTGCTTTAAGAGAAGAAGAAAGAACAATGAAAGTGGAGAATTATTTGACTTCTTATTTGTGTGACAAGTATGTCGTAGATAAATATGAGTATTATATTCTATATTGGTGGAAAGTTAATGATACAAATATCCCATTCTATCTACAATTGTTCGAGAAGTTTTAGTGCTTCTGATATCTACGATGGCTTCTGAATCTGCATTTAATTAAAGAAGAAGGATTCTTAATTCCTTTCGTTGTTTTTGTCTCCTAAAACAATAGAGACCTTGATATGTACACAAAATTGGATTTAGAGCAGCTCGGTGTTATTAGATCTTGATCCACAATTTGAAGAGTTAGAGACCTATGAGAATATTGAGACAAATAATTGATTGTTTTCTTTATTGTACATATCTAATATGTATTATGCTAAATAATAGTTATATTTAGTTTTGTTGATTTGTTTTGTAGGGAACATATTGATTATTGATTATTGAGTGAGTTTTTATAGCATAACATAATATCTTACTAGTTACTTTATATGCAATTCTTATGTGTTTGTATTTGTTTTGTAGGGAACCCGTCATGGCGTAGCACTTTGAATGCCAAGTCTGGGATGTCTTAGAATACTTTTTAGTGAACTTTGAACTTGTGTTTTCTAATATAATGCTTTGGACTTTTTTATTATATATCTTTGTGGATATTGTATAGAATACTTTGGACTTTAATATCGTTATAGTATTGAAATTTGAACTTTTTTATTCCTATTCTGTTTGATCATAATTTTTTATGCAAAAGGAAAGAATGAAAAAATAGTATAAATTATGGATTGAAAAAAATATACAACCCGCCAACTCAACCTGGCCCAACCCAAATTTTAAGGGTTGGATTGAGTTGACCCTTTCATATTGAATCGATAAGGTTCAACTTTTGCCAACCCGATGACTTTGGGTTGTTCCATAATTTGACTCTTACTTGGCCCAATCTGACTTATGTACACCCTAGTAGATTATCTATATTAGATGTTGTCAATTTGAGAATGATAAATAACCTACTTTTAGATTAGTTGTACATAAAGAGAGTAAAACAATATTTAGATGGCTTGAAGTTAATTTTAACTTTTTTCGAGCTTATATTTTGGATTTAAGATTTGATTAAATTGAAATTGGAAGGAAAGGCTAATTTGTGGGGGCTCCGTGACTTTTGGCGAAAACAATCTATTTAATAAGTTTTATAGCAAATCACGTGTGTCGCACATGCCACATATTTTCAATATTCCTGATTTGACCTTGATATGGTGGAATTTATGACTTTTCGAATACTTTGTATTTCATTCCTAGACAGTGTAAATGGAATCGTCGGGAACGAGACCGTGCATTGGTTTTCTATAGATGTATAGTCTTATAGTAAAAAGCAGGTATGTATTTTTCAATCCAACGGACTTAGAGAACGGTGTCATAGTTGCTCCTATTTTAAATTTCGAATTGGTTATTTTATAGTGATGGTTGCAAATATAGCAATTACATTCAAAATATTAGCAAATATAGCAACATTTTTTTAAAAAAAAATTGCAAATATAGTAAAATATGTCAAAGTCTATCAATGATAGACTCAATGATAGAAGTCTATCATTGATAGACCATAAGAGTCTATCAACGATAGAAATCTATCACTGATAGACTTTGCTATATTTTCAATTTTTTAAAACTGTTACTCATACTTATTTATTATTCCTAAAATTACTACTCATTATAATTATCATATTTTATATTATTTTTTATTTAATCTAATCAAAAAAATTATACTTTAGTTTGATTTTTTAATATATGAAAAGATTTAATTTATTTAATTTTTTATAATATCAAAAGTTTGCTTTTATTAACCGAAAATTAATTGCATTTGATTTAACAAAAAATATCTCATTAACCAACTTCAATATTTTTTTTATTTTTTAATTTTCAAAATATAAAGATATTTCATTAACGAACTTTTACAGAAAAACAAAATGGTATAGACTTGGTTTTCCATGTTTTCTAAAAAGTTTCAAAATATTATTTTTCTTTTGTTTTACCGAAAATATCAAAACGTGGCTTTGGTTAACCTAAAAGATTAGATTTATCAAATTGAAGATTTGATTTGATTTATTTGTTTAATTGTTTTTCAAAAATATCAAATATCTCATTAGTCAACTTTAAAAAATAGTAAATATTTGGTTTTTTCTAAAGTATCAAAATATTATATTCATTTTAATTTATCTAAAAGGTCAAAAGATTTTTTTCATTAATCTAATTTTTTTTTTTTGAAAAACATCTTACTTAAGTAAAGTTCAAACGAGTAGCAAAATTAGTGTATTCCTCCCCATTTTCACAAACACGATACTATCTACTTTTTCAAATTTTTCCTGTTTGCTATGGCTCGACAACAAATAAGGATGATTTTTATGGTAAATAGAATGAGAGTTCATAATATTACGATTATCATGTTGTTAATACTTATATTCCATTTGATTCTTTATTCGAACAATTTATTGATTGTATTCAAGAAAAAACTTTTTCCCTCTTCCAATCTTATTGTGTCTCATTTGACTGCTTATTTGGCTGGTTCCAAAAGTTCTAATCTTATTCGAATTGTTGAAGATAAAGATGTCTAAGGGTGTACATAGTCTAGGTAGGTTCGGGTGAAGGTAGTATTTTGGACCAACCCGAAAATTCAGGTTGGACTTACACCTAACCCCGTCGGTTCCAATTTGAACGGTAACTCAACTCAACCCAACCCAACCCAACATTTTTGGGTTGGGTTGGGCTTGGTTCTCGAGTTGTGTGTTTTTTTTCACATTGAAAATTGAAGTAGAGAGATTGAGGTTGGGAAGAGACCTAGAAAAATCAATAAAATCAACTAAGAAATAACAAAAATAATGTGATTGAAGATAATACATGCAAGGTAATCAAGAATACTTAAAAAAATGTTAAAATCAACTAAAAATAACAAAACAAAAACAACTAAAAAATAACTAAATTTCATATAGATCTAGAAAATATCAAGAGCAAAGAACAAAGAACATAAAATGCTAAAATTAGGGCTTAAAAAAAATTCAAAAAACCCTAAGAAACTAAAAAAAAAAAAACTCAAAATGTAAAAATTAAGGGAAAATAGTGTTTGACTCTTTGACAATCTCAGACGATGGCAGCGTAGAAGGCGAGATTGGGGATGAGAAGGTTGTAGGATCGATATTGTAATACACGACTTTTTATTTAAGTTGTTTGTTGTAAATGTATTAATAAAATAATCGAAGAGTGTTTTAGTAAATTTTTGAAAAGGACATTTTGGTAATTTTGTTTAAAAATTGGTAAAAATTTAATTTTGTAGTTTTGTTTAAAAATAAAATAAAATAATATTTTAAGAAAAGAAAGACAAAAAAAAAAAGAAAAGAAAATTTATTTATTTATATTGTATTTATCATTTATTAATAAAAAACAACAACAAAACAAAGGAAATTGATATTTGTTAAAGAGTGTGCCAAAAGATAGAATGATAAGAATGAGAAGGGAGTGGAAATTAAGAAATTCTTCACCAATTTCTTCAATTGGATGAAGTAGAGGTGGAAGGTATTACTTATTTTGTTAATTTTTTTGTTGAGTTGAAGAGGAAATTGAAGAAAAAGGGAAGAGAAAACCGAGAGAAAGAGAAGAGAAAAACTGGGCAAATTACTTTTGAACACCTTGAGAAAAAGTGTGAAATTGAAGCCAATTCTCAACCAAATTGGACGAAATTTGGGTCTAAATTGTGTAGAAAAGAGAGAAGAAGCTGAAGCACAGCTCAATTTTGAGAAATTTGACAAAAACGATCACCTAAATTTGAAGGAAAAGAGCTCGGGCTGCTGGAAAATGCAAAAAAAATGGACCCGAAACTTTGAAAATTAAATTATCCGTCTACAGGCCAAACTAAGATACAATTTTTGGAGGTAAGCTAGATTATTAGTTCATTTAAAGTTCTGTAAAAGGAATTGAGTTAATTTGCTCTGTGTAGGAAGAAATCGAAGTTTCAATTCTCGATTTTAAGCTCGCCGGAAAACTGAGCAAGGTGACTTCCAGAGGCAAATTCGAGCTATCCACGAGAAGTTTGAAGCTAAGTTTTTGAGGTAAGAAAATAAACTCATGTAGAAATCGTTTGCCATAGGTTAGAGCCTCTAATTGTTAGTAGATTGAGAGAATTGTCTCGCCGGAGTAGGGTCAGTGTAGTGGCCGGAAAAACTAGAATGTTGAGGAAGGAAGCTGTGAAGAAGAAGATGGAACTTTTATTATTATTATTATTATTATTATTATTATTATTTTTGTTGTTGTTATTATTATAATTATGTTTATAAATAATATTTTAGGAGGAAGAAGGAATTAAAAAAAAAGAAAATTTAGGAAAATTCGGTTTTTCTCAATTTTCGTGCCTAGTGATTTAAGAATTGATTTTGAATTTATTTTCAGAAGATTCAGAGATCGAAAAAATTTACGAGCCAAAAATTTTCCGTCAAGTTTATGAGTGATAGTATTATTTTAATATTTTAATATTAAAATAATCACCGTAATGCACGATTTTTCCAGAATTTGCAAAATTTTTAGAAAATTTCATAAAAATCATGTTGCTCATATTTTTCGATATACTTTCACATGGTAACCTGTTTGAAGCATGATTTAATTGTTTTAAGGCATTTTCGATAGTTGAATATAATAATATTATATTGACACGTTTTACGAGGTAATGTATATTCTTGAAATAAGCATGTTTTATAATATGTTAGACCCTATTTATGTTTAATGAGATGGTTTTGATGATTTTCATAACTTTTTGAGCATGTTTTTATTGTTATAGGGCCTAAGCACGTTTTGCACATTTTACGAGGTTTCTCGAAATCATGAGTTATGATGATTTAATATTTCTATGAGATTTCTACCATGTTTTAAGTGACGTTTAAGCATGATTTCGAGTACTACGAGTTTCATGATGATTTGAGAAATGATTTAAGATGATGATATGTTTTATGTGACTTGCATGTTTTACGATGATTTGTTTTTAAGCATGTGTATCCATGTGAGCCTGAGACTACTATACTAGGTGTGCACACTAGGGTATGCACTGCCTTGTGTGAGGGTTCGCCCCACCATGACAAAGACGTTGTGGGCGGTGGCTCCGCTACTTCGTAGTTATTAGGGTATCCCACAAATTTGTAGTTCAGTTTGATACACATCGCTTACAGATTTTCAGATATTCATGTTTTAGCATTATTTCAGTTATGCATAGTTTTATCATGATTTACAGATAAGTATTGTGCAAGCACCTTTCAAGTGATTTCAGTTTAAACTGTGATTTATAGTTTCAGTTATGATTTGATTTGTGAAAAGTTTCTAAGTCAACAATTTCTAGCTATGCTATATATATGTTTTAAGTATTTTCTATCAAAGCATCACTCACTGGACGTTTTAGCTCATTCTTTCAAATTGTTTTCCCACTTTTCAGGTAGAGATCGTGTTCCCGGAGTCTGACCTACCACAGACTGTCTGCTACTCGAGAAATTTTAGTACTATTGTACGTTTGTAGTAAATCATGCATGTTACTGTTATGATAAGTTTTGGTACAGTGAGATGGATTGTATTAAGATATTTGTTTAGTTTTCGCTGTTATGTGTTAAGTTTGAGTTCGTTTTTCTGCACTTTTTAAGTTATTGGTACTGTTTAGATTGTAGTTAAGTTAAGATAGTCAGCGAGGATCGTCAAGGTAAGGACGAGATTCGCTGGCTTCACGTCGTCTCCTAGGCTAGTAGTAGGGAGTCTGGGAGAGGGTGTGACAGCTTGGTATCAGAGCAAAAGTTTAGTACTCTAGGATGTTCAGAAGAGTAAAGAGTGTTTAAGAGTCTAGTAACATGCATGTAGGTAAGAGGCAAGTGTAACATGTCTAATAGATTTACGTGATACAGAAAATTATGCCTCCACGAAAGGAAAGCAGACAGCGTAGGCAGGACGTAGAAGGGATGCGAGACCCTACCCAGGCTCAGTTTGAAGGGGAATCTAGTACCCCCAGAGAACAAGCAGATTTAGAGAGCCGAATGTTTTTGCAATTCGCGTAGAGATTGGCGGAATCTCTTGGATCATTATCCCATGATCCCGAGAGGAGATATAGTATTGAACGACTCAAGGCTTTGGGAGCTACGGTATTCGAGGGCTCGACTGACCCAACAGATGTAGAAATGACTGACACAATGCACCTAGGTTATATATGCTGTGTGGACTTTGCAACCTATGGTATAGCTATTATTGTGCATAATGACTAGCATGTATAGTACTTTGCTTTATGACTGTGTGAAACTTAAAAGCATGTCTACTGGTTAGGGTTGTATGTTGGACTAGGATAGGTGTTGATTATGTCTATAGGCCATTTTTGTACTTTGTAGTGGGACGAGCTTGCTACTGTGTGGCACGCGACCCGACGATACACTAGGTTATTTTTGCATGTGTTTCCACTATTGGGTTTTATGTCTTAAAACTCTTAGATAGTAAATGTAAATCGTTGACTGTTATTAATAAAGAGTTATTATTTCATTTTCAATTAATAGTTATTGATTATTTTTTGTCTAATTAACCAAAATCCAATAAACTAACATCGTAAGCTGTTTTATGAGTCTTGAACAGTATGTGGAGACATACAGGGATCAATGTTTGAGATACAACTTAGAGGGTCTATAGTATAAGGATAAGGTTGGATACCTTATCCTGGCAACACTATGGATACGGTCCACTTTGTATTGATACAAACACAATGATAAAATGTGTTCGTGTAGGTGACACGCGTGGGAGGGTATCCTATGCAATGAAGTTGCATAAGACTGGACCACGAAATAGTAACCACTGGATGTAACCTCGTTGACTAGTTAGATTTTTAATTCAAATAGGATGACCTAGCAACTTAGTCTTAATCCTAAGTGTATTATGAACTCCTGTTCACGAGGAATTGTCCTTTGATTTATATGGGTGCGAGTGGCCAGTTTGTCGACTCAATGGATTAAATTAAATATAAGATATTTAATTTAGAAATTAATTAATTAGGAAATTAATTAATAATTTAGTTTAATTAGATTTAATTAAATTTGATTTAAATAAATTAATTAAATTAAAACTATAGGTTATGTGGGAGATATTCATTTAAATATGATTAAATATGATTTAATTAATTTAATTTAATTAATTAATTAATTTGTTATTTAATTAATTAATTAAAATTAAAATTAAAATTAAATTAAATTAAATTAAATAACTCCTTTACGGGAGTTATTTTTTAGGAAACGTGGAATGCTCCCACGTTCTCCTAATATTATCTCTAACTTCTCTTTTTTCATCATGAAAAAGAGGAAGAACAGTAGGACAGGAAAAGGTAACCTACGTATGAAGAAGGTCTGTAGAACAAAAAAAAACTCTCTTAATTTTTTTCTCCAAAAATTCCAAAAGTAAATCGTAGTTGATTCCCACAATCCTTCAACCTCCATTACTCAGAGAATAGAAGAGGTTCCTAGTGGTGGTGACTACACTTTGGTGTTTTTGTAGATTTCAGAGACTACAATGAGGGTGAGTTTTATTTTTCTGTAATTTTGTTTATAAAAAGCATGATTAGCCTAAAATGTTTATGTAATTTTTTTTCCAATGTATTAGTATTTTAATTTTTCTCAAATTAAAATTGTGAATGGTCCTGTAAGTCTTCCGTTGCGAAGGATTCTTATCTCTTCACTGACAAGTTTCCTAGGTTGACCCTTGTGTTTTGGCTGTTATGAGCTTTCTTAGTGGACCGTTTTACTGTGTGAAACAGGGTACGAGCTTAATGGGGAACTAACAACTACCTAGTAGGGTCAGTAGTGAGTTCATTACTTATTATATTTAAATACTCACCCTTTTGGTCTTTTTTTTTTTCAGGTAGAGGTAGAGGGAGATCGGCGGGCGACAAGAAAGACTAGTGACCACGCCACACAGACCACATGGATGAAATGCTTCTGCGTTTGTGATTTTGTTCTTTTCTGGAACTCTATGGATTTGTTTTAGCTCGTTTTGTTTTTGATGTTTTCCTTCTTGAACTTATTTGAAATAGGAGGGATCCCGTCAAAGATATGTTTTTTTTAGGATTTTGTTTGCTATTTTTTAACATCTGAATTACTTTTGAAAACTTGTTCTAGTGTGCTCTTTAAATGAAACGAGTCGTTTTATTCATTGTTGATTTGAAAACGTTTTACGAATTTTGTTGAGTAACGACCTGGCTTGTTTCAGAAGTTTGGGCGTTACAGTTGGTATCAGAGCCTAATTTTTACGTACTGTAGACTGACTTACAGAGTAAGTCTATGGTTTAGTTCCCTATGGTCACTATGGTCATTTTGTCCTTGCCAGGTATGCTTTCTGTTTTAAGTTGTTAGTTATGCTTATAAACTGCCTGAATAAACTGGAATTAAGACGGACTATCTGTGTGACTGAGAACTGTATGAAAAAGGTTATGGTTAGAAAATACCGCCACGTAGTGGTGCCAAAGGGAAATTAAGCACATGTGTTAAGTTCAAGTGTTTTGGAGAGCATTAAATTGTGTACAGAGTTAAGACTTTGTGGATGGAAATTAAACGCTATTTGAAAAATAGTTGTTCAAATAAAAATTCAAGGAACTATGTTATGCTTTACCTTGGGGAATGAGATTAGTTGAATTACAGTAAATTCTGTCACAATAAGATATTTATATGCGTGGTTACGGTTTATTGAGATAAGATATAAGGGAACAAGATATTAATATTTTTTCTTAAGGGTTGCTCGACATTAAAGCGAGGATTTGACAGTGACTCTAAGGGAAATGATTCTTTTGTTGGAGTACCCTTGAGTTGGACACTCAAATTTGAAAAAGTGACTGAACATGATTAATATTGTGGTAGCATAAAGGTAAGCTAGTGTTTGTTGGAATAGAATCGTGGATCTAGTCTTTAATGATTTTGAGTCACTTTAGTTAATTCAAAACTTGGGCTATGAAGAGCAAACCATTGAGATTCTGGCAGTAAAAGTTATAGTGCTACGCAATAGAGGAATTGCGTTTGTAAAAGTTTTATGGCAGAATCACCTAGTTGAAAAAGCTACGTGAAAATGAGAGGATGACATGAGAGCTCATTACCCAGAGTTGTTCGAGGATTAGAACCTTCGAGGACGAAAGTTCCTAAAGGGGGAAATATTGTAACAACCCCCAATTTTGAGGTAATTTTTTTTTTTTATTATTTGTCTCTTGTTTGAGTTTTGTTGGTGTTTGTGTGTTTAATTAAAGAAGGAAAAAAGAAAGGAAATAATTGTGATAATATTAATAAAAGGAAATAATTGTAATAAAATTAATATTAATATTAATAATAATAATATTATTATTATTATATTATTAATATTATTATTACAAACCCTTTTTTTTCTTTTTTCTTCTTTTTCTTTTCTTTCTCTTTTCTCTCTCTTCATTCTTTAGAGCACTGTTGCCCTCCTCTCTTTTTTTGGGTTTTATGTCCTAAAACTCGTAGATAGTAAATGTAAACCGTTGACCGTTATTAATAAACAATTATTATTTCAA
>JBBPDJ010018150.1:0-24454 GCA_037974625.1 Cucumis cinereus | reverse complement strand
GGTACAACATTCAACAATTTCTTTCTAAAAAAAATAAAGTGTTTTATTATCTTCACTGTTTTCATCGTAGAGGAGATAGTTCATATATATTACAAAAATAGTAATTAATTAAATGAGACGAAAGAAGAGATGACCATGAGGAATACAAGGAGCAGTGATCGATTGAGAGCTTCTGGAGTAACTGGAAAGAAGATTAAAAATCTTGAAACAACCCAAAGTTTAAGCAGTGAAGACGAGATATTCTTTTAAAATAGATTGTGATTCGGTATCTCAGCATGTTAATTGATTATCTGTGTTCATACAAGAAAGAGAGAACACAACGGAATCTATAAAAGAAATAAAAAAATGCAAAGATTTGAACAAGTTGGTGGTGCAAGTTGAACAACTAAAAGAAGGTATTAAAGAGAATAGAAAGTTGTCAACAGTCTACAGGTAAGAAAATGCGGCAAATTTTAGAATATATCAAGACTGTTGAAGAAGGCATGAATCAAAAGATAGAAAGCTTGACCATAACAGTAAAGACCACGATTGGAACAATGGAAACCAAACAGGGAGGGGCTTCTTCAAGTACCCATATATGATACGTATTGAACCTACTTTATTTAAGTATCAGTAAATAATGTGTAATTAACAGTTGTTTTGTAAACAGCATGCAGGAGAGTTTGAACAAAATTAGATGATTTAGAAAAAGAACAAGAAGAAAAAGAAGAAGAGGTTGAAACTGATTTTTAGCCAGTGGTTCACAAAAGGGACAACGATCAAGACGGGGCAGAAAATGACAACCAAAACATGAATACGAGAATGGATGACAGAGAAAAAAATAGAGAAAAGGATAAATAAGATACAAGTACATCAATGAAAAACAAGGTGAAACAAGCATCTGCAAGGTAATTAATACACATCATAATGATGCAAATTTTTTATTAAGTTTAAATTACATTATTTTAACTTGTCATAGAAAGCTGAAGATACAGATGACGCAATCAATAATGTCATGTTGTCAATTGATGAAGACAAAATATATGAAAGCGTGGGGAAGTCAAGAAAACAAAAATTGGAGAAAATGGTATATTACTAAATTCAATTATGCTTATTTGAATTGTTCATATAGTGAGTAGCTATATACTAAGTAATTTATAAACACTTACTGCCCTCTTACAGACAATTGCTCCAACAAAATTATGATGGTTTTGGACAATATCAGGTCATCATGGTCCACAACCAAACAAGTACTCAATAAGCCCCAGGTATTAAATTATTGTCCTATCATGATGGTTACTAAAACCATATGATTTCTAACACGTTAATATTATATTTGATTATACATAACAGGTAAATAGAAAATTGAAAAGGACTGATAGATTGTCAAACATCGATGAGAACAATCTTGCTACAAAAGTCATCCTAAAACTTGTAAGAAACAATCTTACCTGCAATCTGTCAATACTCTTACTAATTCTTTGATGCAACTAATGATTGTTTCCATTACATTTTTAGCTGAACACAACTAAATCTGAACTTATGGAAATTTTCATTGAAAGTGAAGCATAACAGACATGAGCGAATGTGAAAAAGGCCAAACTCAAGACGAATGTCAATCCGCAACCTGTAACAGAAGGTATATGGATAGATGCAGCAAAAAGGATAGTAAGAACTCCTAGAAGAACTGATGAAAATTCTCCTCCAGATTTCTCCTCTTTTAATCTGCATCTAAGACAAGCCTAGACTAGTTGCAAATGGCTACAGGGTTTAATAGTTGCTTCATGAAATTGTAGATGTTTAGACCGTTTCAATCATTTGTTTCGTTTTCTAGAAACCAATTGATCTACTAAGGTTATTGACTTACTGATAAAGTTATTTTGAGACATGGAGTTTTTTTTTATCAATTTGATTTCACAACAAATAGTTCTGCAAAAATTTGGGAGCTTGAAAATATTGATATGTTGTGTCACAATTCATGTACAACTTGTTTCCTTCACAACCTCAATTACCTAATCGTGTTTCTGGATATTTACATATATATGAAGTTATTGACCAACTTGCTTTAGTAACACACAATCTTGCAATTAATTCAAAGTTTTGTAATATTAATTTGTCTCATTACATTTCATATACATAGTATATGGCTGTTATATTCAACAATCAATGGACCCTAAACCCTAAACCATGAAGCCTAAATCCTAAACCCTATAGTTTGATGAGTCAAATGTTTGTTTTATAAAGACTGATGTACTGTACCAACTTTATCATATACAAAGTATTTTCCTCAAACACTTGTTAAATAATTCGTCACTCAAACAATAAACATAATCATGATCAAGTTTATGTACTGTGATACAAAATGTGAACTTGATAAAAATATAATTCATCCAGTATTGAGACACCTATCCGTCTATGAATTAACCATGGACTTTGACAATATATGTGAAAGAACATATAAAGCTTGTAATAGGTGATAGTAATTAGTGATAAACAATTCCACACATTGTTTGCTTTTATGAAGTACATTATAATTCCAGTGAAGAGAGTGCATTTTCATAATAAATTACCTGTTGAACTCGACCAATAAATTTATTACTTGTCATTACATGTGACAGAATACACTGTAGTTGATCATAAAACATAATAACTCAACGACTTAAAGGTTTCTTACAAGACCTACGATTGTGTCCCAACCTACTACACCTACTACAACAAACTGTTGATTTCTTTTCTAAATAAGAAGTAATTATTTTTTTCTTAGGCCTCCTAGCAGGAGGTTTCACTTGAGGAGAAAGAACTAGAACTTCAACTACTTAGTTCATACTTGTAAATTGTTCTACATTGCCAACTAGTCGTGTTTCCTATCAATATAATTGAGCCAAATTGGATACATGGTAGAATTGATGTGTGTACATATGAAGATAAAGCTTCCTTGAACATAATGCAATCATGGAATCAAGTCAAGATCCCAACGTCGACAAGAGCAAGTTCGATCTAGAATATTGACAAGAAATTGTTATGTCTCGTGATGAACTTCAAACTCGTGCTGATTTATGGGGTAAATCTATCAATAGGTATGAAAAAATATTAATTGTCAAAATATCATCTTACGAATAAAAAATACAACTTCTCAACAGAGAAATCACTTACATTCATTGCACGACTATCTTTCAATGCTTCTCTAATAATACCCTCTGCATGTGTGGAGAGTTGTGTACGCTGGAAACTCCAATAAGTACGACGTTCATAAAACTATTTTTGAATCAAACTCATAAACGATTCAAGTAAAGCAATGACAGGTAATTCACGGGCTTCTTTCAACCATGAATTCAAGCTTTCTGATATATTGGTTGTCATTAATGAATATCTTTTCCTTTCAAAAAATGCCATAGTCCACCTCTGTTTCCAAGACACTCTAATTCATGCCTAATCCTTGGAGAAATGTCATCCAGTTTCCTCATGTGATACTCATACTTTATAACAGTATATGCTTTAGCAGAACTATGAAAAAACCTATCAATTGGGGTTGACTTCTGATTCTTCTTTAGATTTTTTAACAAATGAAATGCACATAACCCATGCTCAGCCGAATGGTATACTTTTATGAGCATCCGATATAATAACAAGCTCATTTGGTTCTCCAAATGCAGGCTTTAGGTTACTAAAACACCAAGACCATGATGTATCATTCTCTGAGTCAACAACAGTAAACGCCAAAGGGACAGTCTTGGAATCAACATCAAGTGTGCATGCAGTCAATAGAGTACCCAAGTATTTATTCTTCATAGACACAAATACACTGTTTTCACTATACTATACTGGGTTACTTCGTATTTGATAAAAATGGATTTTTTACCAATAAGTGCACGTGAGAATGATGACAAAAGAGCATACGATGACTCAGAAGCACCACAGATAAAATTCAGTGCAATTTCATGACCTCTCCAAGCCATGCCATAACTTACATTTACAATGTAATGCCTTTTCATATAGGTAATGACATCACGTGGATGAAATGGGAGTTTGTCATTCATTTTAAATAAGGATTTGGTACATTCAGCAACCATCCAGGATGTTGGTTGTCTATGGTCATCTTTTACAATATCAACCGCACATTGGTGGTTATTTGAAACCTTACGAATAACCCAAACGCCACTCTTCTTAGACACCGATGCACGTAAATACCAAGAACAAGTCAAATCCTTACATCTAATATCAAAAGAAGTATGATTTGAACGAACTGTAATAAGTTCAAAACTATTATTAAGAGCATTCAAATAAACAACTTTCTTTAAAATAACTTTGCTTCTAAACAGTGCACCTTTTTAAATAAGGACATCAGAATATACCGATTCAAAATTTTCAAATCAAATATTCTGGAGTCCAATTCTGATGATTGCACAGAAGGATCTGCAGGAGCTTTATCCGAATTCAAATACCCTGTATTCCCCGGAGTGCCATACATCACAATATCAACAACAACGCACAAATCATTTTGATGGAATTTTGATAAAACTGCCATTAGCCACATAATGTCCTTATAATCGACAATTCTAATAAGACTAGAATTGTTAGAGGCAGCCCAATATACAGTCAACCGAGAAACTGAATTATTGGAAAAAGGAAACAACTTTCCTTGCATGCAATCAAGAAACTGTTGGAACGAAGAGTTAGTTGGAATCTCTATCTCAACAACACGATAATCGTTGTACTGTGAGCCGTCATTCATTTTGCCATAAAAAATCATCCTTACTTGTTGTACAACCATTGCAAACAAAGACCGAGGGAAGTTGACAGTATTACGAAGAACTGTAGTATATAGAAAAAATATCTTCTCATTTTTTAGTTAAAATAAGCAGACATAAATACTATAATTTCTCCACAACAAATCTAAATAATAAAATATTTAATGTCTTCCATAATCTTCATGAATCAATATTTTGTAAAATAAATAAATTGATAAAAATAAAAAATGAAATGAATAATAAAATGATAGAAAACTACATTCTAAACTAATCTACCGTTTTTTTAAGTTGACAGACTCTAAATATGTATATAATATATAATAATCTAATTTTTAATTCTGTATAGATATATTTGAAAATATAAATCAATTTAAAATCCTCCAACTAGTTATCTCCAAAACAAAGTAATATTATAATTCAAAATCTAAAGAAATTTGCAAAGAGTTTCCTAAAAACCAGTGAAAGATTTCAAAATAGCAGTTAATTATCTCCATAACAAACTAAAATTATAATTCAAAATATTAAAAACTTTGAAGATTCTCCGAAAAACTAAAGAAGAATTCAGTGCCCCATAACAAACCATTTGTATGTTTACCTCCATAACAGTTGAATCACAATCTAATTTAATTTACATAGTAACTGTTCGAGATTTAAACCATTGATGAATATCAAATAATTTGTATATCAAACAAATGAAATTTTACGCATGGGAGGGAAAAAACGTAAACTGCAAACGTGATTAACATGTGTCCAGTATTTTTTGCCATAAATCTTATGATTTTCGTTTTTTGCTATAAATTAAAATGGACCTCAAAATTTTGTCATTTTCTCCAATTTTTCTTGTCTCTATTTGGTATTTAGATTTCAAAAAAGGGTCGACTAGATAAATAGCAAATATAAAGATTTCCTTTGGACAAATGACAAAAAAAATTAAATAGCAAAAATGGCAAAAACGTGAAAATTAAATAAATAAAATGGTCTAAAATACCCCTACTACCAATGACTATCAACTTTAAAATATACATTCCCTCCAAAATTTAAAATACCCCATCATTGTTTTACACTTTTCCAACCTACACACAATCTAATCATTCACTGCGCAAGTAATCAATCCCTAAAACTTCCTTGAAACCCTAACCAATCCTTAAAACTTCCTTCAACATTTTCTTCCTCTTCCTCAAAGCAACTCGTCTTCTTCCTCTTCTGAGAAGTCAAACAACATTGTCCTTCTCCGAGAATGCCTTCTTCCTCTTCCTTGAAGCACATCGTCTTCTTCCTCTTTTGAAAAGCCAAACAACATCGTTCTCCTTCGAGAACGCCTTCTTCCTCTTCTTCGAAACATATCGTCTTCTTTCTTTTCAAACAAGACCACCTTCTTCAAAGCGAATACCAAAACATTTATGCAACACAGTCGACGAATCTCCAACAAATCTTCATCTAGTTTAATTTTTATCTCGACTGTCATCTCAAATGAAGACAACACCAACAAAGGTACTAAACTCAAAACCTCCAAACAAATTTCCTTTCTGAAAATCAGTATGCATGTTAATGTTTGAAGAAGATGAACTATAGTTGTAAATCTTTTTTTCTATTTATTATATAAACATTTGAAATTGAAATTTGAAAAAATAGAATATATATATATTTTTTTTAAAAAAAACAAATCTTATATAATGATAACCTCGACTGGATATTAGAAGATAGTTACAGAAACGAATCTTACGGCTGTCAAATATTTCTTTTCCTTTATTTTCGTTATTAATTTAAATAACTATTAAGGTTATGAAAAAGATATAAGGGAAGGGAGATCAAGTGAAAGATTTAAATCTGCTGGAAATATTGGTGCAAAAAGAAGTTCAACCAAAGAACCAATAGACTTGACCATCAACGACGAGGTATGTCTAATTGCACCAGTAGAACCAATAGACTTATATACACAACAAGACGTTTATAAACATGATAACATGAACTGTATATTTCATAGAAAAAAGAGTACACAATGGCAGGAGGGCAGACAAGTACACGTAGCCCAAAGAAAATCATGAAAAGAAAACAACAGGAACAACAACCCACAGAGACAACAGTATCGAAAAAGCCAAGAGTCAAAATCTTGGTAATCCGAATCTCTTTGCAAATACTTTTAACCATATAACATCATTGTTAACTAATTAAGGATATATAGGGTTCAAAAAAAAAAAAGAATAAAGAGCACCGAGCTAAAAGAGCAAAATCTGCCAGAAATACGAGAGGAAACATCAAATAAAAAGGCAAATGTATAATATGCACATTTTATTATGTTTTTATTTATAAATTATACTATATTTGATTGTATTCATAAGACTGTTTATCCCATATTTGATGGTCATTCATAGGATTCTACCCAATCAGAACATGATACAACAAAGCAAGAAAAAATCAACGAAAAAGAAGAAAAAGAACTTGAAGACAGTACATCATAAAATAAAGAAGAGAGGACAGAAACAAATGAAGATCTTCGAGTGATACTAAAAGACAAGCAGCTAAAAGAAACAGAAAAAAGGTATATCTGTAACTTGTAAAACATAATTTAAAAACTACTAACTAAAAAACAGCATATTTCGTATTTTAATCGTGGTTATTATGATTTCATAGGTAAAAAGTGAAAAACCAAAGGACAACAGTACTAGGTTGTCGAGAAGAAAGGAGAAGGCCCCTATGACAGATGAAAAGAATGAGGTATTCTTGATATAAAATATCCTTTAATTACATTGTATCTTAACAAGTGAAATGTGAACTGTTTTTCAAGAATGAAAGCAGCATGTGTTTTATTTT
This sequence comes from Cucumis cinereus, assembly GCA_037974625.1. Classification (NCBI taxonomy): domain Eukaryota; kingdom Viridiplantae; phylum Streptophyta; class Magnoliopsida; order Cucurbitales; family Cucurbitaceae; genus Cucumis; species Cucumis cinereus. The sequence goes on along the minus strand of JBBPDJ010018150.1, from coordinate 16,916 downwards.
AGTGAATGTACAGTGTATCAGCTTTACTATTATTATTTAATAGTTGAATCTTAAATTTTGTACTATTGAAACCCTAATACTTTAGTTGTTGATTGTTAATCAGTACTCACGTGTGAAAATACTAGGGTATACTTGATATAATATGTTATTTAATTACACTGTATTTTTCGAGTGAAGTGTGTATCTGTTTTTTATTGAATGAAAGTAGCATGTGTTTTGTTTTAGTTGATGAATAATCCTATCAGCTTTACTATTATTATTTAATAGTGCACTCCTGAAATGTTACCTTATTGGTCTAGTTGTTTTGCTAATTAAAATACACCGTATTTGTTTTAGGACTCTGTATATCTAATGTGCCCAGTTGGAAGAAATGAACCACTCAAAATAAATCTGCAAACCAAGAGCACTGTTATAGAGAACGTGAAGTAAAATTTAGAGGAAGCCTTTACAACTAGGTTTAGAGAAGGGGTTTTTGGTCATTTATTAGACTTCTCAATAACTAACCAATCATCCCAATTACTACTACACCTGATCCAACAAATGTGCAAACCAAAGTCTAGCAAGCAATTAAACTTCTTAATATGGGGGAGAGTGTTAAAGTTTGGACTAAGAAACTTTGCGTTAATAACATGACTGAACTGTAAGGAAGTCCCCAAAATAGAAAAAAGATGACCTTAAGGGAGAAGGACATTTGAAAAATATGTATTTTGAGGACTTGAAGTCGGTCATAAGGTAATAACTTGATATAATGTTCAATGTCGGTAAAGCTCGTACTGACAGTGACCGGATAAAAATAGCGAAATTATATTTCTTAGAAAGTTTTTTATACCAAAACAAGAAAATCTACAGATAGAATGGGAACATATCTTAATGGTCAATGATGAATAGTTTTTTTATAGCTACCCGTGGGGGAGGGTAGCATTTGATTTTCTTCTGGGATTTATGAATAGATCTATAACAAGTAAATGTCAAACAAAAATTTTTATGGGAGGATTTATCTTTCCAATATTGGCGTGGGCGTATGAAATAATACCAACCTTGAGCAATCCACCAAACTACTTTGCAAGGAGGATTTCAACCAAGGTTTAAAGAATCGTCAACTAGGTTGTAGACACGCAACAAAAGGTCTTTGATTCGTCCACGGTATGGAGATTTTCCTCATTATGCTATTTTAAATTCTTAAATACTACTATAATAACATAACATATCATTTTTTTTCATTGAATAGCTGAAAATATGTCTGTTGATAGCAACAGAAGAAGAACTGAAAATGCCATATTATGCTCCTTTCATTGAAGAAGAAAAAAAATTGTAAAGGAGATAGAAGATGAATTGAAAAGGAGTACACGAACAAAGAGAGTTGTTAATCTCTCAGTCAATAGAGAACAAGCATCTGGATTAGATTCAGATTGAATAAAACAGATTGTACCAAGGATACAAAAACAGAAGAAATACTGAGTCAGAAAATGATGGTCGTGTCCTTACAAAATGTGTAGGACAAGATGAACAAAAAAATTCTTCAGGAAATCGTTAACAAATTGGTTGGCCTTATTGAATATCAAAATATGGGAATCGACAAGTCATCAACAAGCAATGTCTTCATGGTATGGATACCTAAATTACACTATATTTGATATTTATGAAAAGACTACTAGTTTGAACTAGAAACCAAACAAGTTCGAGGAAAAGCTGGACAAATTAGAAAAAGAACAAGAGGGAAAAATGGAAGAACAAGATCTTGATTTAGATTTCGATACAAATGAAATGTCCAGTAGAAGTAATGAAGACAATGATGATGATGGAATCGGTAATCCAAGTACAAATTCTGCCAGTCAAAATCAAGAAAAATCATCAATCAAGACATCCGACAAAAGTTCAAAGTCGTCCACTGAACAAGAAAAATGACCAACATGCATGGTAATGTATAACCAACATACCTTTAAAATAGTTTCATACATTTTCTTTGTTTACAAAAAATTGTGAATTATAATTTAATAGGATACACAAGATGCAGATGAGGAGATAGACAGAGTCATTTGTTCAATTAATGAATAAGAAATCTATGAGAAACTGAAAGGTCTAGAACAAAACATACGGATAAAATGGTAAACATTGACATCAAAGTATATATAATTGTTATCTAATTGATCCAAGAAAATATTTAAATGCAACCTGTATTGTTTTATACAGAATATCGACTGTTTAAATTCAACGGCTGATATCCTTAGACGAGTTCAACCATCATTATTCTCAATAAGCCAAAAAAAGAAGTCAACTAACAAGGTAATAGTTCTGAAACCAATATAATGGAAAATCTTTTATTGTACTCATTACTGAAGCTACACTTCTGCTTACTTACCACTTACAGGTGAAGAAAATGGTGAAAGAAGATATATTATCAAACATCGTGAGAATAACCCTGCAACAAGGATAATTCTAAAACATGTAAGGTTAAATAGTCTTTTAATCAATAAATTTTAATAAGTAACTTATCAAATATATGTAGTTGAACACTAGCAAGGGAGAACTGTTAAAGATAATTGAAGATAAAGAAAAAGGCAAATGACAGGCAAAGGGGAAAAAATCCAAAGTAGAGCAGACTACTGGAGATGAAAGTTCAAATGAGGGGATCTGGATACAGGCAACAAGAGGCAAGACACCCACAGATTTCAAACAAGATGAAAATTCTCTACCACACATGCCATCATTCAATCTGCATTTAAGCCAAGCGTGAGATCTCTACATGAGTCTTAAACCAATAGATCTGTGAACTGATTATTCTTACATATTAGGAAGTTGATTGTTTCTAAACCTACCATTTTGTTATTGATCTAGCATTTTTATTAACGTGTGTTTGAATGCACTTTTTTTATTTATTAACCAATACACCTGTGAATTGATTATTCTTGCCAATCTTTGTTATTAATATAGTTTTATCAAGCATGAATATGCAGTTACCTTTTTTTTTAAGGTGTTTTGACAATTAACAATTAAAGTGAATACACAGTCTTCCTTGATATTAGTTAGAAAATTTATAATGTATTTCGACTTGTTTGAATGCAAACAATCTGAGACAAATAATTTATGTAGTGTAACACTTTAATGTTGACGATTGAAGAAGTTATTAAACCAAAGTATTAGAAATATAAGGTATTTTAAGTATAATTGAGTCTAATGCTACCAAGTTGGTTATAGTCATGAAAAATAGTGTATTTTACACATTATCTACACAGATGATTAAAGCTAACTTCGAAAGCAAAACTTGAGTATATTTTACTGGTATTCCAACTATAATGACATACAATTGGTAACATATATGAGTTGGCGTGTTGCTGTTGTATTTAACTATAATTGAATTTGTGTAATATAGTGTATTTTCGTAGAATCCACTTCAAATAACCAAATTGTTCTACTTTATAAAAAACAACCAAGTCTAATTATAAAATGACTAAAATCCTAAACTATGAAGAAATACTGACTATTTTAGATTTTAAATGACATTCTGAACTGGACAATAAATATTTACATAACTTAATGTCGTAGAGGTTCTTTATAGGCCCTACAATTGTGGCCTCTCCCACCACACATACTGCAACGAACAATACCTTTCTTCTCTAAGCAAGAAGAAATCCTATTTTTCTTAGGTCTGCCAACTGGACGTTTAACTTGGGACGAAAGGAGTCCATCCTCTCCAACTGGATGCATATCTCTAATTTTTTTTACAATATCAAATTGAGCGTGTTTTCTTCATATATAGGAGAACTAAATTGAAAACATGGTAGAATTTATCAGTGTACCTATGCAGATCAAGGTTTCTGTTAGACAACACTATGCATGCATGGGGACACGGTATCATATGAAGGTTCCATTGCCTACACAAGCACGTTCGATCCAAAATATTGACAACAAACTGTTCCTTACGGTGATGAATCTCAAATTCATGTTGGTTAATAGAGTATATTTGCAAAATAGTTTAAACAAATGTTAGATACAAATAATGCCTTCTACAATGATAAACTTATATTGCAACCCACACCACTTACATTCATTGCTCAACTATCCCTTAATGGTACTCGAACTATATTATTTGCATAAATAGAGAGTTATGTGCGATGGAAACTCCATTTAGTTTGACGTTCATAAACCATCTTTGGACCAAACTACAAATAGTTTCAAGGAGGCTCATAATAGGCTTATTTTAACGTGTTATTCATACTTTCAGATATATTTGTAGTCATCATGAGTACCACTTTCTCTTAAAGAATACCCTAGCCCACCGACATCTTCCAACATCCTCTAACTCATGTCTAATAGATGGGAACAAATCATCAAGTTGTCTCATGTAGCACTCATACTCCAAAGGTGTATATGCTTTTGCACATTTGTGGAAAGTGTTCTCAATTGGCAGAGACTTGTGATTTTTCTTAAGATTCTTAAATACATGGATTGCACATAACCCATGTTCAGCTGATTCGTACATAGCATTAAACCCATTTTCTATACTTTTATGTGCATCAGAAACAATTACAAGTTCATTGAGTTCTCCAAATGCAGGTTTCAAATTACGAAAAAATCAAGTCCATGATTGATCATTCTTTGAATCAAGAACAACAAATGCAAGAGGAACAATCTGAGAATTACCATCAAGAGTGCATCTAGACATTACGATACCCAAGTATTTATTCTTCAAAGTTGTGCCATCAATACCAATAATTTCACGCATCTATTGAAGCAGCAAAAGCCATAAAATAATACTTAAATCTTCCATTACCATCTGCTTCTTCAGTCGTATATGTTCCTGAAAAAATAACTAGATTTATTAGTAACATATTCTATATAGTGGTTGTATTAAACTGTAATTGATGAATTGAATCACACTGTAATTGATGAAATGAATTACACTAAAATTGATGAAATACGTACCTGGATTGTTGCGAATAAGTGCAGACAAAAATGATGACAGCATAGCATACCGAAGCCTTCAGTGTAATTCCCGACATTTTTTTTCAAGTTGTTTGTTGTAAAAAAAAATATATAATGGAAGGGCATTTTAGTAATTTTGTAAAAAATTGGTGGGAAGGGAGTTTTGGTCATTTTCTAAAAAGAGAGAAAAAAGAAAAAGAAAAGAAAAAGAAAAAGAATTTTGAATTTATTTAACATTATTAAAGTTTAATTAATATTTAGTTTTATAAAATAAAAAAAAAAAGAAAATTGAATTTTTGAAAAGGGGGTTGAGGATAAGGATGGAAAAAAGGAAAACTAAAATTTGTTCCTTAATTCTCCAAATTGGATGAAGGAAATGGTGGAATATCATTATTTATCAATTGTAGTCGACTAAATTGAAAAGAAGAAAAAGAAAAGAAGGAAAACCCGAGAGGGAGAGAAAAAATTCTGACTTGCCGAGAGGTTTGAACATTGTGAAGAAAGAGAGAAAATTGAGCTAAAATCTTGTCCAAATTGAACGAAATTTGTGGCTAAATTGTTTAGAAACGAGAGAGGAAGCTAAAGGGAAGCTAAAATTTGAAGGAATTTGGCCGACAGAACCAAGAAAAACGAAGAAATTCATTGTAGGAGCTGGAAATGTACAGTTTTGAGCAATTGGAACTTTTAAAGAAATTGAAGAGGTTAGAGTTGAAATTAGAGCTTCAAATTTGGTGGTAAGCTCAATAAGAAGTTCTTCTTCGATTTTGTAACAATTAATTTGATTAACTTCAGCTAGAAGTGACGAATTTGATGTTTGAAATTTGAAGAAGGCTCGTCGGAAAAACAAAACACTAAAACTTTAAGCTTGAATTCCCATTGACTAAGAGTAAATTGGACGGCCAAAACTTGAGGTAACGTGGTTTAAGTTATGGGTAATTGATTGGTAATAGTTAGAACTTACAATTTTGGCCAAAAAAAGAGTATTTTATCATTGGAGTCTCATCGAAAACTGGGCAAAATTGAGAATGTTGAATATGAAGTTTTAAGTTGACCGTTATTGTATGGCCGTCATTAAAAGTCAAATGTTATTGTTTGTCCGACATTAAAATTCGAGGACAAAATGTTTTATCACCATAACCTAATTAGTATTTAATTTTTTAAATGTCCATTTTATCCTTGATTAAAGAGCAAATTAAAGGAACATTCAGAATTTTAACCTAAAGAGGGGATTTGTTTATTGACTCGAATTATTCCGTCGATTTTGGAAAATTTTTAGGAAATTTAACGATCAGAGAAGTTTACAAATCGAGAATGTTCCATTAAGTTTGTGAGTGACTTATAGTTTTAAATATGATTTTAAAGCATGTATTGTATTGAATTTCTTTAAAGTTATTTCCGAGGTTACACGTTTTATGAGATAAATTTCTTAAGCCAAATGTACTGAGTGTTTATGATTCTTCGTGTAAAAAATGTGTTATGTATAGATTATACATTATTTAAGATTTTACATATGATAGTAAGCATGATTGGATGTACTAAAAGGCCGAAGATGTTATGATATTATTTTCACGTTTTATGAGATTTCAGTAAAAGTATGATTTAAGCATGTCTCAGTATTTCTAAATGAAATTCTTTATATAATATTTCAGTATGATTTGAATGACCCAAGTTTTATAAATATTTCTTAATGAATACTTCAGCCAAAGGTGTTTGATTACTATTTCAGTGATTTATGAGAATTTCAGTACAAGCATGTGTATTCATGATTGAGCCTGAGACTAGTATACTAAGTGTGACACTAGAGTATTTCACTTTCATGAGTGCTGGATTCGCCCCAGCATGGCAAAGACGTTGTGAACGGCGGCTCCACTACAATGTAGATAACGTTATCGTGAGTGTTGAGCTTGCTCCACTACGGCAAAGACGTTGCTGATGTAGGCCCTAATGCAACGTAGATTTCGTTGTTGTTTGTGCTGGATACGCCCTACTACGACAAAGACGTTATAGATGCTAGCCCCACTATAACACAGTATCGTTGTCGTGAGTGTTGATCTAGCTCCACCACGGCAAAGACGTTGTTGGTACTGATCCCACCACGACGTGTTATCACGTCGGTAGGGTTGAGATGACTCCACTACGACAAAGACGTTAGGATTGCTGGCTTTTTTCCACTACAACGTAGTTAGTTGATTACACATGGCTTTGTAAAAGTTTTCGATTACAGATTACTTTGGAAAAGTTTACAGTTAAGCATTGCTTTATAAAAGATTTATAAATACATTACTTAGCAAAGTTTATGATATGTTTCAGCAGTATGATATTAATGTATTGTCAAAGCATGTGATTTCTAAAGTAAGTTATCTAAAGTATTTCCATGTTTATGAATCATTTCTAACGTATGTTGTTATAAATTGTCACTCACTGGGCATTAGCCCATTCTTTCAAATGTTTTCCCACTTTTCAGGTAAAGATCATGATTTCCGAGCCTGACATATTGCTACCTGTCCACTGTCGAATTTGAGTTTTGTTTTAGGTCATAATCATAACTTTTTATATGCATGTTTTGGTTTGTAAAACTTTATAACAAGTGTGTTGGGTGGTATTGGACACCTGTGAGACCAGTTATGTATGTAAATTTTATTTACATGTTAACAGTGATTTTCGTTGTATGTTTCTCAGAGTAAGATAAGTAAGCTTTCAGTGAGTGCCGTTAAGTTAGGAACGCTACTTACTGGCTTCACGCCATCTCTTAGGCTAAGAGTAGAGAGTCTAGGAGAGGGTGTGACAACTTGGTATCAGAGCAAGAGTTTTTAGAGAGTCTTTGAATGTCTTGAAAGAGTAGAGAAAATTTTAAGAGTCTAGTAACATGCAATTAGACTTAGAGGTAATTGTAACATGTCTAATGAGTTGATATGTTACAGGAGTTATGCCTCATTGAGATCCTACCCAAGCTCAGTTTGAAGGGGCATCTAGTACCCCGAGAGAACAGTCTGATATAGAAGATAACATATTTTCCAGATTTCCCAACGATTAGCAAAATTGCTTGGATCCATTGAGTCCCGTAGAGGAGATACTCATACGATGGGCTGGGAGATCTTCACGAAGATATTTGAAGATAAGTACTACCCTAGCACTTACTGCGAGGGAAAGAGAGATGAATTTCTTAAATTGGTGCAAGGCTCATTGTCAGTAGCGGAATATGAAAGGAAGTATACCGAGCTATCCAAGTATGATCACACCATAGTGGCTTCTGTAATTGATAGATGTAGAATATTTAAAAGAGGTTTTCGAAAGAAGATCCGTACATCAGTGACAACAATAGCCAAGTGGGCAGATTTTTTACCAGTTGTTGAAACGGCTATGCGAGTTGAACAGAGTTTAGAGGAAGGAAAGCATGACACGGGACCTATTCGAGCTGTTTCTACAATTAGTGGTTTCCGTGGACGAGATCAGAGACGATTCACTCCTGGAGTTTCAGGGAGAAAGGATTTTAAATCTTGATCTCCTAGTCAGTCTTATAGAGGAGGCAATACATGGAGTGCATTTTTGACATAGAGTCAGAGAACTTCAAATCGATGGACTTGATAATCGACAGGGTCGAGGACAGGGCAAGATTCAGTATCCAGTCCCATGGAAAACAATATATGTAATAGTTGTGGTAAAGCTCACAGAGGACCGTGTTTAGCAGAAGATGATGTTTGTTATCACTGCAAGCAACCCGATCATTTTAGAAGAGATTGTCCACAACTGAGATCAGGAATTCAGGAAGGACGACAAGTCCAGTCACAGACAGTAAACGAGCCAAAATTTTCAAGGATAGAAGGTGGAAGCTCTAGTGATGTCAAACAAAAAGGGGTTGCAAGACGACCTCGTCAGCAAGGGAAGGTGTTTTCCATGACACAGTAGGAAGCAGAGAATACATCGAACGTCATTACCGGTACATTTCTTGTTTGCGATTTACCTGCTTATATTTTATTAGACCTTCGAGCTACATATTAATTTGTTTCTAGCATGTTTGTGGGTAAATTGAGTAGAATGATAGAATCACTACCGAATGATTTAATTATCTATACTTCTGTTGGCGATGTTATATTGGTTAGTGAAGTGATTAGTGATTGTGAAGTACTAGTAGAAGATATCAGTATGTCTGTAGATTTGATACCTCTTGATTTACAAGAATTAGATGTGATCATTGGCATGGATTTTCTGTCTATGAATCATGCTACTATGGATTGCCATAGAAAAGAAGTAACTTTCCGAAAACCAAGATCAGCTGAAGTGGCTTTTAGAGGAGAAAGGAAAATTGTTCTGTCATGTCTAATTTTAGTACTTTTAGAGGAGAAAGGTTGTACAGCTTATTTTGCCACATAGTATAAATAGAGACAGAAAAGCTGAAACTTGAAGATGTTCCTGTGGTGAGAGAATTTTTAGATGTTTTTTCCCGATGATTTATCTGGATTACTACTTGATAGAGAAATTGAGTTTACTATTGATCTTTTGCCTGGAACCACACCTATTTCTCAGACACAAAACAGAATGGCCTCGAGTGAGTTGAAAGAATTAAAGACACAGTTACAAGAGTTAGTTGACAAAGGATACATTAGACCTAAGGTATCACCTTGGAAGCTTCAGTATTATTTGTAAAAAAAAAAGATGGCACACTACGGTTATGCATAGACTACAGATAGTTGAACAAGGTCACGATACATAATAAGTATCTGTTACCTCGTATCGATGATCCGTTTGACTAATTGAGAGGAGCATCAATGTTCTCTAAGATTAATTTTAGATCAGGATATAATCAGTTGAAATTCAAAGAATCTGATATTCTAAAAAACAACATTCAAAACAAGATACATATATTATAAGTTTTGAGTAATGTCGTTTGGTTTAACAAATGCACCAGCGGTTTCAATGGATCTCATGAACAGGATTTTTCATGAATACTTAGATCAGTTTGTAATAGTATTTATTGTTGATATACTGGTGTATTCTAGTGACCGAAGAACTCATGAGAAGCATTTGGAAACAATATTATAGACATTACGAGATAAGTAGTTGTATGCCAAGTTCACTAGATGTGAATTTTTACTTGATCAAGTAATGTTTCTAGGGCACGTAGTGTCAACTGATGGGGTTAGTGTTGATCCACAGAAAACAGAAGCTATTGTTAAGTGGGAAAGACTTACCACTGCAACGAAAGTACGTAGTTTCCTTGGTTTAGCAGGATACTACAGATGATTTGTGAAAGATTTCTCTTGAATAGCATTTACATTGACATCGTTGACCAAGAAAAATACTAAATTTGAATGGTAAAAAAAGTGCGAACAGAGTTTTCAGGAACTTAAAAAGAGATTGATAACAACACCTATTCTAACACTTCCAGTATCAGAAAAAGAGTTTGAGATCTACTGTGATGCATCCAGACAAAGTCTAGGCTGTGTGCTGATGCAAGAAGATATGTGATTGCTTATGCTTCAAGACAATTAAGAAGCATGAATGTAATTATCCTACTCGTGACTTAGAGTTGACAATTGTTGTTTTAACATTGAAAATCTGGAGACACTATTTGTTTGGAGAAAAGTGTCATATTTTCACTGATCACAAAAGTTGAAAGTATATCTTTGATCAGAAGGAATTAAATATGAGACAAAGAAGATGGCTCGAACTGATTAAAGATTGTGACTGTTCTATAGAATACCACCAAAGAAAAGTTAATGTGGTAGTAGACGCACTAAGTATGAAGTACAGACTTCTTAAGGATGCCTTGTGTGGTATGAAGGTGATTTTGCTAAATGAGTTGAGAAGTTCTAGAGCAGCTATAGTAGTAGGAAGATCAGGAAGTTTGTTGTCCAATTTTAAGTTCGATCTTCATTAGTAACAGATATTGTGAAGAAACAGTCAGAAGATGCTCATTTGCAAAAGTTGTTTGAGAAGCCCAAGCAAAGTAATAGACCAGAGTTTGAATTGAGATCTGACGGTTCTATTATCAATCAATTAAGGTTATGTGTTCCAAATGTTAAAGAACTCAAAGATGTCATATTAGAGGAAGCTCATAGTTCAGCATATGCTATGCATCCAGGTAGTACTAAGATGTATAGAACTTTGAAGAAAACGTATTGGTGACCTGGAATGAAACGAGAAATTGCTGAGTATGTTGATAGATGTCTAATTTGTCAACAAGTTAAAGCAGTACGTCAGAGATCAGAAGGACTTCTAAATCCACTTCCGATACCTGAATGGAAGTGGAAATATATTACTATGGATTTCTTATTTGGATTGCCTCGTACTTCTAGTGGTTTAATTTTGATGGAATATGGGTGATTATTGATAGACTCACGAAGACAACACGATTTATACCGATTAAGGCAACATTTACGCTAGATCAGCTAGCTAAGCTTTATGTTGACAGAGTCGTGAGTCAATACGAAGTCCCAGTATCTATAATGTCAAACAGAGATCTGAGGTTTACATCGAAGTTCTGGCCAAGTTTGCAAAAGGAACTAGGAACTAAGTTACCATTCAGACACTTGAGGATATGTTGAGGGCATATATTCTACAGTTTAAAGGCAACTGGGATACTCACCTATCACTGATGGAGTTTGCTTACAATAACAGTTATATTCTAGTATTAAAATGGCACCATATGAAGCTTTGTATGGTAAACCTTGCAGAACTCCAGTGTGTTGGAATGAGGTAGGTGAACGAAAATTGATTGGTCCTGAGTTAGTCTAAGCTACGACAGATAATGTGAAGTTGATCAAAGAAAATTTAAAGACAGCTCAAGATCGTCAGAAAAGCTATGTTGATGTAAGACGGAGAGATTTAGAGTTAGAAGTTGAAATTAGGGTTTTCTTGAAGTTATATCCATGGAAAGGTGTCCTTCAATTTGAACGGAAAGGTAAGCTAAGTCCTAGATACATTGGACCTTACCAGTTTACAAAAAGACATGATGTTTTTCATGTGTCTACGTTAAGAAAGTATGTTCAGGATCCTTCGCATGATTCCTAGAGTAACCAGTTGAGCTAAGAGAAAATTTGTCTTATGAGGAAGAACTGATCAGGATTGTTGATAGAAAAGAACAAGTACTGAGGAAGAAGACAATTTCGCTCGTGAAATTCTTTGTAGACATCATGGAGTGGAAGAAGTGACGTGGAAAACAGAAGATCAGATCAGAAGCAAGTACTCGTTTTTGTTCGAGTAAGAATTTTTGAATTTCGAGGAGAAATTTCTAAAAGAGGGTGATAGTTGCAATACCCGATCTTTTATTTCAAGTTGTTTCTTGTAAAAAATAATAAAATAATAGAAGAGCATTTTAGTAATTTTGTAAAAAAATGGTGGAAATGGTGTTTTGGTAATTTTGTAAAAAAGAGGGAGAAAAGAAAAGAAAAAGAAAAAGGAATTTTGAAATTATTTATCATTATTTAAGTATTATTAATATTTAGTTTTTATAAAATAAAAAAAAAAAGGAAAATTGAATTTTTGAAAAGGGGGCTGAGGATAAGGAAAGGAAAAAGGGAAACTGAAATTTATTCCTTAATTCTCCTAATTGGATGAAGGAAACAGTTGAATATCATTATTTAGCAATTGTAGTCGGCTAAGAGAAAAAGAAGAAGAAAAAAAGGAAAACCCGAGAGGGAGAGAGAAAATTCTGACTTGTCGAGAGGTTTGGGCACTGTGAAGGAAGAGAGGAAATTGAGCTCAAATCTTGACCAAATTGAACGAAATTTGTGTCTAAATTATTTAGAAAAGATAGATGAAGCTAAAGGAAAGCTAATTTTGAAGGAATTTGACTGAGAGAACCAAGAAAAATGAAGAAATTCATCTTCGAAGCGGGAAATGTACAGTTTTGAGCAGTTGGAACTTTTGAAGAAATTGAAGAGGTTAAAGTTGAAATTAGTGCTTCAAATTTGGTGGTAAGCTCAATAAGAAGTTCCTCTTTGATTTCGTAACAATTAATTTGATTAATTTCAGCTGGAAGTGACAAATTTGATATTTGAAATTTGAAGCAGGCTCGCCGGAAAAATAGAACACTAAAACTTTCAGCTTGAATTCCCCGTTCATTAAAAGCAAATTGGACAACCAAAACTTGAGATAATGTGGTTTAAGTTATAGGTAATTGATTGGTAATAGTTAGAACTTACAATTTTTGCCAGAAGAAGAGTATTTTATCACCAAAGTCTTGCCAAAATTCGGCAAAATTGGGGATTTTTGAAAGGTTGAAGATGAAGTTTTAAGCTGACCGTATGTCCGTCATTAAAAGCCTACTGTTATTGTTTGTCCGTCATTAAAACTCAAGGACAGAATGCTTTATCACCTTAACGTAATTAGTATGTAATCTTTTAAATGTCCATTTTATCCTTGATTAAGGAGCAAATTAAAGAGAAATTAAGGATTTTAACCTAAAGACGGGATTTGTTTGTCGACTCGGATTAATTTGTCGGTTTAGGACAATTTTTAGAGTATTTAACGATTGGAGAAGTTTATGAATCGAGAACGTTTCATCAAGTTTGTGAGTGACTTATAGTTTTAAAATATGATTTTAAAGCATGTATTGTATTGAATTTCTTTAAAGTTATTTCCAAGATTAAACGTTTTACGAGATAAATTTCATAAGTCAAATGTATTAAGTGTTTATGATTCTTCGTGTAAAAAATGTGTTATGTAAAGATTAAATACATGACTTATGATTTTACCTATGATAGTAAGCATGATTTGATGTGTTAAAAGGTCGAAGATGTTATGATATTATTTTTACGTTTTACAAGATTTCAGTAAAAGTACGATTTAAGCATGCTTCAGTATTTCTAAATGAAATTCTTTATATGATATTTCAGTATGATTTGAATGACCCGAGTTTTATAAGTATTTCTTAATGAATACTTCAGTCAAAGGTATTTGATTACTATTTCAATGATTTATGAGAATTTTAGTACAAGCATGTGTATTCATGATTGAGCCTGAGGCTAGTATACTAAGTGTACACACTAGAGTATTTCGCTGTCATGAGTGTTGGATTCGCCCCACCATGGCAAACACGTAGTGAGCGGTGACTCCACTACAACGTAGATAGCGCTATAGTGAGTGTTGAGCTTGCTCCCCTACGGCAAAGACGTTGTTGATGTTGTCACACTGCAACGTAGACTTTGTTGTCGTTAGTGCTGGATTCGCTCCATTATGACGGAGATGTTATAGATGCTAACCTCACTATAACGTAGTATCACTATAGTGAGTTTTGACCTAGCTCCACTACGAAAAATACGTTGTTGGTACTGATCCCACCACGACGTAGTTATTGTTGTCGTTAGTGTTGAGATGACACCATGACGACAAAGACGTAGGGAGTGCTGGGTTTTCCCCACTACAACGTAGTTAGTTGATTACATATGGTTTGTAGAAATTTTCGGTTACAGATTACTTTGCAAAAGTTTTCAGTTATGCATTTCTTTATGAAATATTTAGAAACACGTTGTTTTGCAAAGTTTATGGTATGCTTCAGTAGTATGATATTTATGTATTGCCAAAACAAGTGATTTCTAAAGTATTTCCAAGTTTATGAATCATTTGTAAAGTATGTAGTTTATAAATTGTCACTCACTGGGATTAGCTCATTTTTTAAATGTTTTCTCACTTTTCATGTAGATATCGTGATTTCCGAGCCTGACCTATTGCTGTCAGTCTATTGTCGAGTTTGAGTTTTGTTCTAGGTCATAATCATAACTCTTTATATGCAGGTTTTGATATGTAAAATTTTATAACGAGTGTGTTGGGTGGTATGGGACACCTGTGAGACCAATTATGTATGTAAATTTTATTTACATGTTTAACAGTTATTTTTTATATATGTTTCTTAGACTAAGATAAGTATGACGTCAGTGAGTGCCGTTAAGTTAGGAACGTTACTTACTGGCTTCACACCATCTCTTAGGCTAAGAGTAGAGAGTCTGGAAGAGGGTGTGACATCCGAGGTACCTCTAATAGAATTCAAAGTGATCTCTCGTCCTCTTCAAGCCTTATCATAGCTTATATTTATCTCGTGGTGAATTTTCATATAATTAATAATATCAGAAGGCGACAAGGGCTCTTATCATTCATTTTGAAAAACGATTTTGTGCACTCAACAACAATCCAAGATGTTGCTTGATTGTGGGCATCTTTCACAATGTCAATAGCACATTGATGATTACTAACAAATTTACGAACTATCCAGACATAACTCTTCTTGAAAACGGAGGCACACAAATATCCATTACATGTCAAATCCTTACACTGAATTTCAAAAGATGTATTATTCGACCTAACTGTAGTAAGTTCTAAACTATTGTTCATGGCAAGTAAATAAATGGCTTTCTTTAATACATCTTTCTTCTAAATATTGAGCCCACATTTATCAAAATCTCAGAATGAGATGATTCAAATGCATCAAAGTCAATTATTTCTCCAATAGAATTTGAATGATTGAACGAATTACGAGATTGGGATACATTACTGTTAACAAACACTGTATTTGAAGATGTACCAGCAGACAAAGAATCAACCACAACCAATAAATCATTATCTGGAATTTTAGATAACAGCAACATAAGTCAAGAAACGTCTTTGTCCTCAACGATTTGTATAAAGTTTGCACTACTACATCCATCACAGTAAACGATCAAACGAGTGACAGAATTATTTGAAGATGGAAATAGTTTACCTTGAATACAAACCACTAATTGTTGAAAAGAAGATGCAATGGAATAATACACGTCGACAACACGGTAGTCATAATATTTTTAGGTCTCTATCCATTTACCGTCAAAAACAGTTTTCACTTTCAGTAAAGCCGTGACAAAATTCTATTTTCTTAATTCGTCGAAACTAAAGTTTTTTATATATTGGATTAATAGAACGTGAACAAGAAATTTACTAAACTTGATATATTCCAACTGATCCTAGTTAATTTGTTCAACAGTGTATCTAAAACTTATCCAGATACGAATAAAAGTAAACAGACTTTAAAAATTATTTGACTTTATTATATATTTTGAATATATAATGAAACAAGTAAGTAATAAAATATATTTACCATTAATTAGATATAGATTAATGGACAATAAATTCAATAAAAATAGATAAATACAACTGGACTGCGAATTTTGTTTCAAATATTACATATCCTTTATATTATTATGTCTAATAGTTTGCCTTGAAATAACCCCTATTTCACAGAAAACAAAATTTTAAAATTATTTGGTTTAAATACTAGATCCTCCAAATATAATTAAACAAATAATTAAGAAAATATATTTATAATTATTTAGATATAAATTTATGGATAATAAATTCAATTCGACCAGATAATAGACTAGAGTATCGATTTTATCTCGAAGATTACGGTTATTCTGTCTAATAGATTGTCGTGAAATACTCCGTATTTCACGGAATTCTGTCCCTACGTCTCCTTATCCATATTTAATTTCCAATTAAACATTCGTTTAACTAATCACCATAATATTAGGGATTTGATTGTTTAAAAATACTGCATAGACTGCTACTCTACCCGTGAAAAGTGTAGAAATGTAAAATACTCCATAACATAAGAACATGCTCAATCCGTCTCAGGGGTAATAACGGAATTTTAGAAAAATCATTAAACAATTATTTTCAATTTTGCTATTTTTCTTATTCCTCACCAATTTTGCTATTTTTCTAACCACCCCCTAAAATTTGCCATATCTCCGAATTTCTTTTCAAAAAATTACACATTTAATTTGGAATTTGAGATGAGTTTCAATTTAGATCCATATAGGTAGGGGTGGACATTAAAATCGCTAAAACCGAACTGAACATCAAAACCGAACCGAACCGAACCGCTTTCAAAACCAAAAAATTCGATTCGATGCGGTTTGAAATTTACAAAACCGATTTTAATCAGTTCGGTTGCGGTTTCTATTTCAAAAAACCGATTTCAAACCGAACCGAACCGATTTAGTTAAAAATTATATTTTTAT